>PVJI01000663.1:83048-124070 GCA_004026765.1 Micronycteris hirsuta
GGGGGGGGGGGGGGTGGGGGGGTGGGGAGGAGTTAGTTTTATTATCCCTTTTGCAGAAGAAGAAACTGAGGTCTGGAAGCCATGTGACTTGCCTGAGGTCACACATTTGTCCAAGAATGTCACCCAGCCTATAAATTGCTGTCCTGAGTTTGTCAGACCCTGAAGCTCTCTGCTCCATCCACCTCCCTGGGCCCTTCTCTGTGACAAGACTGAGACTGAGGCATTTAGGGTAGGCAGCTCTGTGGGGCCTTGGATGCCTGCTGCAAGGGGGCGGAGCTGGGTATGCAGATACTGGAGAAAGGTCACGCAGGGACAAACCCACAAAGGCTGTCCTTTCTGCCAGAAGTTTTCGGGGAAGGTGGGGAGACCAGCAAACAGTCTTGAAGATGGTAAATAACTACTTCAGGAAAGGAATCGGTGAGGCCAGAGGGAAGCTGGACAGCGCAGTCCTCCAGGTGCCCTCCGAGCACGTCTCTGGGTTTCAGCCTTACAGTGCTGATGGTCGAAAGTTCGCCTTGTTAGACATGAGTTTCATAAGTTCTCTTGGCTTGTTTGCTTGTTGGTTCATACCCCTTATACATTAAGCCTGAAGGTTATTAGAGAGCCCAAAGGTATCTATTCTCATCCATCTCCTCTCTTTGGAGCAGTTATTAAATGCTTTCTGAAGGTAATGGATCAGAAAGGATTTGCTGAGCTCTTACACCTCATCCAATGCTGTGCTAAAATTACAATGTAAAGACACGTGAAACAAAAGCCAGTCAGGGCTTGGATGGCGTAGTCTGTAGGCCAGAAGGGAGTGGGCACAGAGAACAATTGGAAAACAGTTCCAGGAGGCATAAATCACGTGAGCGCCAGTGTGGGGCAGATGCTGAGGGACTGAGGGGTTCCCCAGCTGCTGTCTTTGGCGGTGGGGGCGGTTTGGCTTCCAGCATACAAATAAGGATTCTCAACTGGAAAGAAAAGGTACTGGGTAGAGAACCAGAGCATTGTAACGGGCCCCAGTTTGCAGCAGGTCGCTTGGGCGTGCCTCCTCACCCCCAGCACCTCCCAGCTTGGCCAGCTCCATAAAGTGAGTGAACATTCCTGAGAACTGTAGGAAATACCAAGGCAATAAAGGCATTGAAATGAAAGTCACTTTATCAAGATTTCATTTTCTCTTAATTTCTATGTTTTCACGTCCCATCAAAATTAGGAGCTGCCTCCCCAACCGGTCTCAGTCTAATTTAGATGTTATTACATTTTTTTTTATTCTGAATAATTTATAATTGCATGAACAGTAGAAAGGACTCCTATGTGTCCAGATTCATTTTGTCACATTTGCTTTATCGCTTCCTCTCTCTGAAGACATATGAAATAATAATAACATGTATATCACAGTCCTGTACCTTTGTAAAATTCAGGAACTTCAACAGCAATAGAACGCAGGTCCTAAATGGTTGGCAGGAATCCCACAGGAGCAATGCTGTGCCCTCTTTGTGTTGCAGGTCAGGTGACACAGGACATCTGTTGGTCCCTCGATGGGTGATGTCCACCTTCATCTGCTGGTTAAGTGGCGTCTGTGCTGTTCTCCACTGTAAAATTGCCATTTTCCCCCTTTTGTAACTAAATAACCTGGGAGTACCTATACTGAGACGATCCCAAATACCCTGCTTGTCGTCACATTTTCAATGATTTTAGAATCGACTTATGGCTCTTGCCAAATTAGTTATTCCTAGAATGGTTGCAAAATGGTGATTTTTCTGGTTCTCTGCAACAATTAATGTTTAAATGTTTTACTTTGAAAAATCTCAAAATATGATAAAATTGAGCAACAGGGCAATGAACATCAGCATAGCCACTACCTTGAGGCGACAGTTTTTACTGTTTTGCCATATTTGCTTTATCTGTCTCTCTAGCTAACCTTCTAATTCTTGCCGGACCATTCCAGAGTAAGTTGCAGATGCCATGACATTTCACCTCTAAATACTTCAACCTGCGTCTCCTAAGAACAAGGACATTCTCCTCCATAACCGCAATACTATTATCACACCCAAGAGAATGAACAATCATTTCCTAATATCATTTAATATCTAGTCCATATTCAAATGTCTACAATCATTCCCCAATATGTCTTTTACAACTGTTTTCTTGAACCAGCATCAATTAAGTTTCACATATTGCATTTGGTTATCATGTTTTTCAGTGTTTTAAAATCTAGAATAATCTCCCTATCCAAGATGTGAACTTTAAAAAAAAAATTCTTTATTTTTAGAGAGAGAGGAAGGGAGGGAGAAAGGGAGGGAGAGAAATATCAATTTGAGAGAGAAACATCGATCTGCTGTCTCTCTTTTGAGCCCTGACCTGGGACTGGGCCACGAACGCAAGCAGGTGCCCTGACCCTGAATCAAACCAGCAACCTTTCACTTTGTGGAACGACACCCAGCCAACTAAGCCACATCAGTCAGGGTTGAGATATGAACTTTTAAATAAGATTGGGCCAGATAGTCTGTAGAATGTTATACATTCTGGATTTATCTGATCAGCTGCCTGTGGCATCACTTTGTTAAATTTCTCTCCTTCCTATTTTCCCCACATACTGGAAGTTAGGTCCGAAGACCGGGTCACATGCACATTAGACCAAATGGCCAGACCACTTTGTGGGTAAAGCCACGTCTGTCCCATTGCATCCCATCAGGAACAGGTATTCCTGGTTGTGTCCCTTTCAATGATGCTAAATTTGATCTCTTGCTTAGGCTTGTGACCACCAGATCCCTCTGCAGAAAAGGTATGTTTTTCTTCTTTGCAATTGGCAAGTAATCTCAGGGTGATGCTTTGGCACATAGCATATGTCCCGCCCCACTGCAGTCTTTCCCTGAAGGGTTTTAGCATCCACCATGACCCCTACCTGAATCACTAGGGGTAGCGAAATAGCTAATTTTTAAATCCTGTCATTGCTTCTACATTCTTTTTTAAAGAAGAACTGTCCTTTGTCAACTGGGGATCAGCTCTAGTTCCCCCAAATCTCTAACTTTTTATCAATTTTCAGAATAACTTGGCATAATTGTCACCTCCAATGGTAACAAATTAATTTTCTTTTTTCTTTTTTCTTTCGATAATCACTATGAACTCTTGGACTTTATTTACTGAATGTTTTGCAATAGGTTACAGTCATTAGTATTTTTAATGATCAAGTTGTCCTAATTATGGCCTGGGGAAACCCTTTAAACTGGCTTTGGGTCCTGTTGCTGTGTCCCTATTAGTCCTGGAGTGTGTCCTTGCTTGATGGCACAAGGCATTCCAGGCTCACCTGGAATCAGCCCTGGAATCAGGCATTTCTTTAAAGAGCTTTGGTCCCTTTTGGTCAGCAAAGGCATTTAGAAACTGGAATCTAGGCATTAGGTACGCTCATTGCTACATGGGTTGTCACAGGCTTTTCTGAAAGGTGAAAGGCTATCATATCAAGGCAAGCTGTATCGATTTCATCATCATTTACTTTCCTTTTAATTTAAATGTTTCAGAACCTGCCAAAAGTAAGATATAATCTCCTTTATTTGGCCTAGGTCTTAGATTTTTAAAATTATTTTTGTAAAAAGCCAATTAGTGCAAAAGCAGCGATAACAAACAAAAAACCCTAAAAAACATGCAGTCCCTGCTCTCCCAACCCTTTCCTGTCCCTTTCAGAGGTGACCATTCTTTTAGTTGTTTCTTGTGGATTTACCTACACTTTTTATTTTCTTTTTCAAAATATTTTTATTTGTTTATTTTTAGACAGAGAAGAAGGGAGAAAGAGGGAGAGAAACATCAGTGTGTGGTTGCCTCTCATGTGCCCCCCACTGGGAACCTGGCCTGCAAGCCAGGCATGTGCCCTGACTGGGAATTGAACCAACTGAGCCACACCAGCCAGGGCTTACTTACACATTTTAAAATTATAAATCTATTCTGCAATATTTTGATTTGTATAATAAGGTTTTATATTATGATCAGTGAGGATTTTTAGCTCACACACACTTTATTATCATTTCCTCCCTCCGACTATACTTATATCACAATTTTGGTTAAATATACATTCAGGGTTTTCATTATTATGTCTACATAAGTTTTATCCAATACTGAGCCAATAAATATACTTTCTCTTGCAACTTTTAATTTTTCCAGGGGTTAATAATTGCCTATTTTTCCATTTGTCTTGTTCTCTTTGAACATCTAAATCTCTCCACACCCTCAAAAAACTGTAAAAACCTCTCAAGGTTTTACTAATATTTGAATCTGTCAGAAATTACCATTTTTTTAAATCCATTTTCTTTAAAAATTTGTTACTTTTTGATTTTTAGAGAGCAGAAGGGGGAGAGGGAGAGAGAGAGAAACATCGGTTTGTTGTTCTGCTTATTTATGCATTTGTTGGTTGATTCCCACATGTGCCCCCATGGGGGATCGAACCGGCAACCTTGGCATATGGAGGTCGCTCTAACCAACTGAACTACCCATCCAGGGCTAATTATCATTTCTATTTCTAATTTCTTGGAGCCTTCAGACCTCCTTTCCCAGGAGGTCACTTTCTGAAACTTGTACCAGCTGTTATCTGGGGATTTCCTTACAAGCTCGAAAATGGCCTTATTCCATGTAGACTTTTGGGTTGAAAGTCATTTTTTCCCCAGCACTTTGAAGATATTTTCTCACTGCTCTCTAGCTTCTTTTGTTGCTTTTGAGAAATGCATTGGACTCTTGGCCATTCACAGAATCTGCATTTTTTTTCCTCTGGAATCTTTCATAATCTCCTCCTTATCACTTGTATTCTGAAATTCAAGATGACGACTCTGTCCTCCTGCAGATTCTGGAGGAGGAATCTGCTCCAGAGGAATTCCTCCGCTGTCATTCATTGTTCTGGGCATTGGTGATCTCTTCACTCTGGATATTCTTTTCCTTCAATTCTGGAAAAGCTGCCTTTATTATTATTTTGACGATTTCTTCCCCACTCTTTTCTTGGTTCCCTCTTTCTTTAATTCCTATTAGTTAGGAAAATAATTTAAAAAAACTCAGACCTAGGCCAAATTGAATCTTCTGCAATGACCCATAATTAAAATTTTTTTCTTCTGTTATGCAATTTTTTTTGTTGTTTCTGTGAAATTTCTCCAGCCTTACCTTCAATCCTGTTGGATTTTTATTTTAGCATTTATGTTTTTGTTTTCTAAAAGATCTTTTTTATTCTCTGGTTTCTCCTTGATTATAACAACTGTTTATTTTTTCATGGAGGCTATATTTTTATTTCACTCTCTGAGGGTATTAATGATAGTTTCCTTGATATTTTCTTGCACACGATGTTATACCTGGTTCACCAAAATAATTATTTTCTGTTTGTTTGTTTTGGTCTCATCTTTTTACCAGACATTTCCTCAACAGAATCTTTGCTCAAAGCCCGCAACCTAATACCTTGGCCTTTTGGAATATTTCACTGGGAATTTTTGTTCTGACTGCTTTTTTTACCTCATGTGGGACAGCAGTTGGGTCCAGAGTAATAAAATACTAATTTATTACTAATTTATTTATTATTAAAATACTAATTTATTTACTTATATGCTAGGCTCTGTTTTGCGTAATTTAATTATTTCCTTAACCCTATGAGGCAAGTACTACTGCTATTAGCATTTCCCAGCTGAGAAAACTGAGGCACAGAGAGGTCATGTAACTTGGCCAAGGTCACACAGCCAGAGCATGGTAAAGCCGGGCTTCTTGGTTCCAGAGCTTGTCCTCTTAATCACTTCCAATCGGTCACCTTATTTGGAACTCTAGGGAACAAATTTCTCTTTATTCTCTATGGAAAATAACCATAACATAGAATGCTTATTGGCCACTTACTAAGTACTAGGCACTGTTCCGGCCACTTCGCGTGCACAGATTTGTTTAGTCCTCACCAGGGTCCTAGAAAGTCGTGGCTGTACAGGATTTAGTCCCACCTGACAAAGTGCCTTCGGAGGTCACACCCGCCCAGGATCACCAGATGGTGAGAGCATTTCAAACCTGGGCTCTCTGGTTCCAGAGCCCTCACTTTAATTATTATTATTTTTTTAAACTTTTTCTTTTTGGGCCTCAGGAATGGGGTTGGGTTTATTACCCTCCTCGGTTTTATGATTTGCCATCCTCCTCAGTCTGGGCAAAGCCCCTTCTTATTTCAGTACTGTCCCCGCGTTTTCCCAGTCCCCGTGTCCTCCCGTCCCCCTCCTAGACCCTCTCTCGGGTGTTTCTCTGCCCTTCAGTCTGTGCGTGTCCTCGTCCTCAGCAAAACCAGGCATTTACGCAGTAGGCACCACAGTGCCAGGTGCTATTCCAGACCAGGGATGGACAAGCCCCTCCCACCAAATCCACCCCATTGCCAGATTTTGCACAACCCACAAGATAAAAATTGTTTTGACATGGTTAATTAGTTGGAAAAAATTGAAAGAATACTATGATGTGATACGTCACAATGTGATACGGAATTTTTATGAAATTCCGGTTTCAGCGTCCATTCATCACTTTGAGGGTACACAGCGGCACTTACTTATTCATGCATTGCCTATGGCGGCTCTCAGGTTGCGTCATTGCATCGGCAGGTTGTGTGGCCCAAGGTCTAAAACATTTACTCTCTGTCCCTTTACAGGAAAAAAATTGCTGACTCCTGCTCTAGGTGTTAGGGGTAACTGGTGAACATACATTTTTAATTTATATTAAGAGAAGGATGGTTTAACTTGGGAAGGTGCATAGATTTCATCCCCCGACCCGGAACTTGTGAGAAAGGGGCGCTCTTAGTTACTGGGCCAGCTTACGGCAAACGAGTCTATTTCTGGAAAACTAGGGTGTATGGTCATCGATCTTTAGACCTCATTCCGCCCACGGTCACCGGCTTTGTTCGCTGTGTTCTTGCAATTTGTCCACGGGGTAGCTATACATCTAAACGGGCCTCCGCACACTGTGGCCCGAGGACCAGAACCGGGCCGCGCAGCAGGTTTTGGACAGCCTGTAAGCTAAGATTTTTTTTTTTTAAATATTGTATTTATTTATTTATTTATTTTTAAAGATTTTATTTATTTTCAGAGAGAGGAGAAGGGAGGGAGAAAGAGAGGGAGAAACATCAATGTATGGTTGCTCACATGGCCCTCACCGGGGACCTGGCCCGCAACCCAGGCATGTGCCCCGACTGGGAATTGAACCGGGACTGTCTGGTTCCCAGCCCGCGCTCAATCCACTGAGCTACACCAGCCAGGCTGTAAGCTAAGATTTTTAAATGGGGACAAAATCAAAAGGAGAATAATATTTTGTGATACATTAAAATTATATGAAATTAAAACTTCAGGGTCCGTGCAGTCTTGTTGGGAAAGCCATGCCCCTTCATTTGCATGTTGTCTAGGGCTGCAACCGAGACCCCCAAATACAGGGTCCGGCAGAAGTAACGCCTGCTTGAGTGTGGTTGGTAAGGGTAATAATATGGGTGCAATAATTTACCATTTTAATTTGAACATTTCACCTAAAATGTCATATGGTGTGTTTGAGTGTGATATTGTTATGTTACAGAATTACAAGCTTATGATTTTTTTGAAAGATTTTATTTATTTATTTTTAGAGAGGGGGGAAGGGAGGGAGAAAGAATGAGAGAAACATCCATGTCTGGTGCCTCTCGTGCGCCCCCTACTGGGGACCTGGCCTGCAAACCCAGTCATTTGCCCTCTCTGGGAATTGAACCGGCGACCCTTTGGCTCGCAGACCAGTGGTCAATCCACTGAGCCACACCAGCCAGGGCTGTACTTGCATTAATTTATTCAACAAGCATTATCTCCACTTAGTAAGTGCTCCACTATTCTAGGCCTTTGGGGTAGAGGGAAGGAGCTCCCTGCCCTCTGGGAGCTTACAGCCACCGAGGCTGCCTTCTGGAGCCCTTCCTGAGCACAGACGCCCTTCCCCGCACTTGGCGTCAGCAGCTGTCGGCATCCTCACAACAATTCTATGGTGTGGATAAGATCATCTCCATTTTCCAGATAAGGGAACCAGCCCAGAAATGCCAGGGCAGGTGTGAGCTGCAGGCGGGACCGGTGGCGGTACCAGGCTTTGAGTGCCTCGCTCTCCTGCCTCTCTGCCGTTTTGCCAACACTCCACCTCTCTCATTTCCACCTTCCTAATTTTTTTGCTTTTCTGATGAGTGTAAAGTGCTCTCTCCTGATGGTGTTTTAATTTGCATTTCCCTGATATATAGTGAATTAGAATATTTCAGGAATCTGGGCTCTTCACTCTTAATTTGCTTCTTGAAATCAAACTAGGTCTTCTAAACAGGTGGGAAAAAGTTGTAACAAAGAAATTGGCAGACACGTACATGCCTTCCCCACATGTCGCCGCTTGGGGCTTGTGTTCTAGCAAGGGACACAGATCCTGGTGGAATGTGCTTCATGCCGACCACTTGGAGTCAAAGTTCAAGCCACTCACCAGCCAAGTGACCTCTTGCCAATTATTAACCATCCTGGGCCTCTGTTTCTTCCTCTGTGAAATGGGGTCGCACCAGCACCTGCAGTGTAGGCTTGCTGGAGATGTACAGCACTTGGCACATAGAAGTTACCACCAAAGAGTAGCTATTATTATTAACCCCGTCAGTGCTCAAGGGAAAGGGGAAAAGAACCGTTCATGGCGCAGTGATGGCAGAGAGCGCAGCATTTTCCAGAGGGTCTCCCGTGACACCGGCGTCTGTACTTTCAGTTCTTAGCTTATGCCGAGGGAAATTCCACCAGACGAGCACAACCGTGGGACCCAAAAGTTTACAGCAGAAGCGAAGCATGCGACTGTCAACGGGACTTCACGCGGGGCTCGGGCGTCACTGCTCTCTCCCACCTGGCAGCGGGCAATGAGGGTTTCTAGTTGGGCACACACTCTCCACTGTCCCAGGTCTGGGCATTCAGGCACAGTAGAAGGGGTCCAGGGGTTCCCGTGGGGCTCACAGTTGTCCTGGAACCCTCATGAGGGGGTCTGAGAGAGGCAGAGTGAGTACCAGACATGGGGGGTGCTGCCTGACAACTGGGAGTGTTGAAGGGGCGGGACCTTCATCCCACAAAACCCGGGCTTTGGTGCTGGGAGATGAGGTATCTTCACCCGCTTCACGGGGCCCCTGGAGGGCCCATCGGAAAACTCCAGCTGGCCACTGAAACCAGAGTGTAAGCCGTTCGCAGTGAGGGGGAAGTCATACCGTGCTGGAGTCTGACTGAGCTGGATGACCTTGAGCAAGGGCCTCGACTTCTCTGAGCCCGTTTCCTCCTGTCCGTCTCTCAGGCTCCTTACACATGGATCCCTCTGGTGGCTGGTGAGCCCTGGGGACCTCTTCTGAACATGGCATTTTAAAATGCATATGACAAAATAACGTGGGATTACAAAAAAAAAACTAATTATATCCAACTCGAGTGTCCAGTGATGGATGCGTGACTAATAAGGCGGCATATACATACTGTGGAATATTATTCAGCCTGAAAAAAGGAGGAAATGGGGATACCTGCTGCAACATGGATGAGCCTTGAGGACATTATGCTCAGTGAAATGAGCCAGTCGCAAGAGGACAAGTACTGTGTGGTCCCACTGATAGGAACGAGGTGCCTCCGGCAGTCAGACCCATAGAGACGGAAAGGAGAGCGGTGGCTGCCGGGGACTGGGGGGCGGGGGATGGAGAGTTCCTGTTTAATGGGGACAGAGTTTCAGTTTTGCAAGATGGACAGAGTTCTGGAGCCGGACGGTCACACAACCGTGTGAACGTCCTTAATGCCACCAAAGTGTGCACTTAAAATGGCTAAGGGGTAAATTTTATGCTGTGTGCATTTTGCCACAAGTGAAAATAAATTTTTTTTTAAAGCTGCCTTACAGAAAAAAGTTACAGCAAAACTCATTTACCAAAATGTGAAGCCAACGTATGATATAGTAACATAAGCCCGGCTTTATTAGGACCTAGATGGCAGCTGGTCAATTCACCACCTTAATTCAAAAGTAGTGATGACATAAAAAAAAATGTCTCTGGAGATCTCTGTAACAATTGTCGTGTGATACAATACTATCTGGGTTTGCTATTAGGGACAGGGTCATAATAATCTGTGACTTGTTGCCTGCATTCATAACAGAAGCACATGCTACCTTTCAGCTAGAAGTTCGTGCAAATGAAGATGTAGTTTCTCCCCATCCAAGTTCAAGAATGGCTCTGAATTCTATACCTGTGCCTTTGGAGTGGACCCTAGGTAAGAACCCCCAAGTTGGATGCTAGGCTTCTTACAACCATGTCTGACCCTGGAAGCCCTCAATAAATGGTGCTTCCCGGCAACGGAAAAACTGCTTCCTCTCTTGAAGGAAGGATGGTCAAAGATTTGCATTTTGTTCAAGAAGGAGAGGAAAGTCCTCCCTAAAGTGGACTCATCAGTCCTCCTACTAGAGCAAAGAAGGAAGCCGTGTTGCTCTAGTGCAACTCATTTGCTTCCTGGTTCCCTGGGCACGGTGGGATGCGTAGCTGACTAGTCGGGTGCCTCTGTGGTGAGCCCGGTAAAGGTTTGGTGAAATGTCAGTTTCCTCCTCTGTAAAATGCTAATGATGGTGCCAGACCACACTGAGCTGGGAGAATTGCGTCTTGCAAGATTGGCAACTGGAGTTAATATATTTTATTAATCTTTGACCTCTAACTATCAAAGGAACTCTGTGAGTGGGTCAGTGGTTTCTGCTTTTGAAAAACCGGCTGAGTGGGTATAAGAGCCCTTAGTTTAAAAAGGATTTCACAATTTCTCATTTGCAAGAGAGGGAGGGCGTTAATAAATAAAGCCATGGTGAAACTGTGCGGGGACTGTGACTCAGCCAATTTCCAGGGCTTCCAATCAACTGAGTAAAAGCAATTTTGAAAATGTGATTTTCCCAAATGGAGAAACGAAATTGGAGCTCAAGTGAAAGATCCCAAAGAAACTGCTTTCTCTGAGACTATCTAAGACAGGGGTCCCTACTGTGTGTGTGTAAGGGTCTATGCTGTGTGTGAGGGTGTGTGTGAAGGCATATTTGGAAGGGTTTCTATAGGGGTGTATGTGGGAGTGTGTAGCTATGTGTATAGGAGGAATGGGGTTAAAGTTGTCAAAAAGGGGATGAAAACCTGCTTTTCAATTCCTGTTTCCTCTTCTTTTTTAAGATTTGATCAAGAGTGCAGGGGTGGGGACTGGCTGGTGTAGCTCAGTGGGTTGGGCACCAGCCTGTGAACCAAAGGGTTGCCGGTTCAATTCCCAGTCAGGGTACATGCCTGGGTTGCAGGCCAGGTCCCCAGTAGGGGGCGCACGGGAAGCAACCACACATTGATGTTTCTCTCCCTCCCTTTCTCCCTCCGTTCCCCTCTCTAAAAATAAATAAATAAAATCTTTAAAAAAAAAGAGAGAGAGTTCAGGGGTGGTCCTTGCAAGTTCTCTGGCTTGCAAGTTCTCTGGGTTGAGTGAGTTGGGCCCTGGCCTTCACAGCCCTGTTGCAGACTTCTGCAGAGGGCCTGGCCCCCCGGCCCCTGCAGCACCCTCAGGAGTCCCTGTGAAGGTTTGGCCAGCTGTGTGTCCTGCTCTCATTTGCTTCTTTTGGATGTCATGAGGGCCTCCTATCTGTGCATGAACGGACCGTGGTGACAGCCAGCCTTCACAGACAACACGGGGCCTGAATTCCAACCCCACGTCTTCTCAGGTGATAAACCCTGGGCAACATGGGGTTCAAGGAAACCTCGGTCAACTGAGCGTTGAGTTAAAAAGAGAACTAATCTGAAGCCCAGGGAACATGAGGCCCGCCCTCTAAGTAGAGTGTGGGTGGTGGGCACACGAGTGTGCATTGTACACCTCTGACTTCTCCGTAGGTTTGAAAACTATCGTAATGAAATGCTGAGCAAGGGAAGAGATCTGATTTTTTAAAGAGATGTTATCCCAGCACCCCAACGTTTTCTTGTAGCTGGGGTCATTTTCTTCTAGCTTAGTTTAAAAAAACAAAAGATGAAAAATGATCAACAGAATTCATTGGATTCCAAGAATGGAGTGGGCCTGTTTTCCTGACCTTTACACTCTGCCCCAATATTGCTCACTCTGAGGGGCAAGGCAGGATGGCGGCTGTCGTGGGGTCACTTGAGTCCCTCAAAAGGATTTGTTCAAACCCCTGAATGGGCCTCATTGGGAAATAGGGTCTTGGGGGATGCAATCAAGGTATAATGAGGTTATGCTGGATTAGGGCGGGACTTAATCCCAAAGCTGGTCTCCTTATAAGAGGGAAATCTGGACCAGGGACACCTGGGAAGCAGGCTGTGGGGAGGCGGAGGCAGAGATTGGAGTGAGGCCTCTACAAGCCAAGGAATGCCGGCCACCACGAGCAACGAGAAGGAAGGAAGGGCCCTCCCCACGGTCTCCAAAGGCAGCGTGGCCCCGCTGACACCTGGACGTGGACTTCCAGCCTCCGGAACAGTGAGTTCCACACTCTGCTGTTTTAAGTCCCCAAGCGTGTCCCACTTTGCCATGGTGGCCCTAGAAAACGGGTAGAGCGGCTGCCTCGGGCTGTAGCGGAGACAGGATGGTTTGCTTCACTCGGAGGCAGCTCCGGGCACAGAGCAGCTGCTCGGCACCTAGCGGGGGCGGACTGGGTAGCGATGTTCCACGCTTTATGTCAGCGTGTGGTAAGGTTTGTCACCCTCCACCATCAGAACGACACCTCCGTGGGGGCGGGGAAGAGCTCCTGCCTGCTCGCCGCGGTCAGCCCGGCGCAGAGCAGGTGCTCAAGGACACGCACCGTGTTTCAGAGAGCCGAGAGCACCTGGCTCCTCTGCCCCGCCAGCCCTTCATGCGTTTGTTCCCTAAGCCTGCACGGAGAGCTGCCCCGTGCCCAGCACTCCGCGGGGATGCCCAAGTCCCTTGAACTCCAGCGATGGCAGCTCGTCGTGGAGGGGAAGGCACGCATGCAGATTAGAAGGAACAGTTGGAATCGTGATGTACATTTTTTACTTGCACGGGGCACTAGGGGCCGTGGGGCCCTACTCCCCTACCTGCCGGGGTATTCGTTTCCTGGGGCTGCCGTAACAAATGACCACGCACAGCAGCTTATTCTCTCGCAGTTCCAGAGGCTGGACGTCCGAGAGCAAGGAGTCGGCAGGGTAGCGTTCCGTACCTTCTCTCTCCTTGGCTTGCAAGCGGCTGACCTCTCCCCATGCCTCGGTTTACATGGGCTTCCCTCTACGTGCGTCCTAATGTCCTTTTACCAGGGCCGGCCAGATTCAGGAAGGGGCCACCGCAATGGCGTCATTTGAACTTAATAACCTCTGTAAACAAGGTCACATTCAGAGACACTTCAGGTTAGGGTTTCAATACCAGGGTTTTGGGAGGACATGGCTTCGCCCACACCGGTGGAGTGGAGAGGCAAACGCAGGGAAGTGAGCGATTTGCCTGAGCTGGTCGGCAGCAGAGTGGGGACCAGGGCGAGTCTCCCAACTTCCGGTCCGGTTCTTCGTGCCGCTCTTATTTGCAGCCTTGCTTTGTGGCACTACAGCATCAAATGCTTCCCAAATACCTGAGGACAAGACAGAGGCAGGTGCTGTTGGTCCTGGAAGGCTTGGAGAACAATCACTTAGCTGAGTCTTGCAGAGCAAAGGCACTAGGTAGGTGGGAGAGCAGAGGAGGAGCGGCCAGGTGTGTGCCGGAGACACCTGTCTCTGAGTCGGGGATGGCATTAGGCTCTCAGCTGGTCTCCCGGCTTCTCCCGTCGTCCTCTTCCAGGTCATTCTCAAGCCAGCGGTCACCATGGTCTCTCTGTTCATGATTCTCTTGCCTCAGCCGGTTCCTTCAGAAACCCTCCAAGCCTCAGCTAGCCAGTGCGGCTGCTTTCAGTGCCCTCTGACCTCTGCCAAGAGGGCCCCGAGGAGGTTTCTGGGAGCAGGGCTGGAGGGAGCATGAGTGTTGCTCAAGTTAAACTTGGCTTCTCAGCTTCTTTGCTTCATTTAGCCTGGAAACAGCTGACGGGGTTCCGAACATTCCACCCCCAAATATGGCACCTTGACACATGGACTCTTTTAAGCTGAAGGAGTCTGAGACAATGGCAGGGGTGGGGAGGACTCTCGGACCTTCCCCTGAGGCGGGTCATGGACGCTCCTGTGACAGGTGCATCCCGTCCTGGTCCCTGGAGGAAAGGAGCAGCCTCATCTCCGAAGAGGAATCTGAACGAACCCCTGTTCCCCACACTGACCTCGTGCCCTTTGTCTGATCACACTTTCCGCCTCTTCGTCCAGCTCCACATAAAACACGCAGCTCTCATCACCTCTGTGGGGCTTCGTTTCTTCACGAAGGCTCTGTGCCCTTTGAAACGAGTGTGCTTTTGTCCGGTCGTTACCAGTTTAGCTTGCAGAGCCGACCTGAGACTCTAAGAGGGTCTAGGAAAACTTTTCCCTTCTGTGCACAGTCTGCTCCTCCAGGCTGAGGTTGAGCCCGTGACTTTCAGAAAAAGCAATCGATTGTCACACTTCAGACTGCCATTCTGATTCAGAGCTCCCGGACCAATGCGGTTAATCCCACCCAAGAAGGGGGCAGGGAGGAGCTGAGAGAGGCTGTCCTCTACCTGCGCTTTCTGAACGCCCCTTGGGACCAGCCCTGGAGGGGAGGTGGTGGCGAGGGGGGTGGTCCAGGCTCACTTTCCATTTATACTCTTAGAACTGCTTCCGGATACATTCATCCAGGGCGGGAGAGAGCCGCTGAGCCTGAGCTTGGCGGGGAAGGGGATTGTCCTCAGCTATAGTCTGGTAAGAGTCCCTTATCCAGGCCCTCCAAAAAGCTCTTACCTGGTTACCGTGGGAATTGTGAGAAGCTAGTGGAGCACCCCCACAGTCCTTGGAGCAGAAACCGAATATTCTCCCTCAGAACCCTGAACTCCAGGAGGACTGTGGTGCTTGACCAGCCCTGGGAGTGCTTCTGGAGGGGCTGGTCTTCTGGGGTGATGTCCAGCCATAGCCGCTCCCCACCTTCCTCAGGCTCCCAGAATCCGTCATTTGCCTTGGGAAGGATTTCCAGACCGTTGGAAGAAAACGGAACACTCCTTGTTTTTCTCAGAAAGATCCTAAACACAAATAAGGGTTCAAGTTGACCAAGAGAGGCTTGATTTCAAGTTTTCCAATGCCAGGGGGTCCTGGCCACAAGCTACTGAATTGTGAGGATAGGAGAGAAATCTCATTGTCCTCAGCATTAGGATTGCTGCCTCCTTCCGCAGCTGAGGTCCACTTTCAAGAAATGCTTTGAAGTCCTGGCTGGTGTGGCTCAGTGCCTGCAAACTTATAGGTCACTGGTTCAGTTCCCAGTCAGGGCACTTGCCTGGGTTACATGCAAGAGCGGCCGTTGATGTGTCTCTCACATCTCACACATCAATGTTTATCCCCCTCTCTTTCTCCCTCCCTTACCCTCTCTCTAAAAAGAAATAAATAAAATCTTTTTAAAAAGAAGAAAAAGAAAAAGAAATGCTTTGAAAAGCTCCTGGGAGTGGGAAGTGAGGCCCTGGATGGTGGCTTGAACATGCACAGCAGCTGGTTGTTGCCACTTCCCCCGGGGGTTTGGCAGGTCACTTCAGGGATTTAGGGAGGTTTGGAAGTCTGAAGGAGAAGCTGAGCGGGGGCGGGCGGGTGAGAAGGAGGCCCCCCATTTCACCTGCCTGGCCCCCTTCAACCTTGGGGTCCCCACCACTTCTCATGGATGTGGGGGTGGGGGGCTCAGCTTTGGGGATGGACTGTCATTCCCCTCAAGTTAAGGGTCGGCCTCAGCTGGGTGGCAGAAGTGAGGAGGCAAAACCCAAAGACACATCTTTCAAATCAATCTTTATGGGGCTCAGAAGCTCAAGGAAGAGCATTGGAGCAGGTACCGAAGGAGGGTGGGCACCCACCACTCACTGGCCGCCACAGCCTCTTGCAAGATCCCTTTGCCCAACTTCCCTGAATACGACAGCAGAGGCAGGAATTGCATGGCGAGGATGGTGCTGAATGCCTGCCGGCAGCTTCTCCATTGCGGTTCATCCCTCTGCTGGGAACCACAGGAAGCCTGCAGCCGGTTAGCCTCCCCACAGCCCTGGGAGGAGCGGCCATCCGCTGCCTCCTGCTGTGGCTTCGGAATTCAGTGAATGGAGTTAGGCACCTGGCAGCCTCCTGCCCCTCCTGCCCTGAGGCTGCAGGCTGGGCTCAGATTCCAGCTCGAGAACGTCCCATCATTCTCTGTCAGCCCAGCCTAGTGGGACGGAGGGTCTTGGCAGTTGTCCTGGTATGTCCCACGCAGGAATTCAAGGGCTCGATGTCAGCAGCCTTAGACAGACCACAGCACCCTTTTCTGCCTTTTTAAATTTAACTTTTTTATTTAACATTTTTAAAAAATAATTACTTTATTGTTGTTCAATTACAGTTGTCTGCATTCTCTCCCCTCCCCTTCCCCCACCCCCTCCATCCCCACCTCCCTCCCCAGCCTCCCTCCTCTCCCTTGGTTCTGTCCATGAGTCCTCTATATTATTTAACATTTTTAATTGAAGTCTAACGCATACAGGAAAACATATAGATTGTTTAAAGGAAAGGGCATTTTTAAGTTTTATTGATTTTAGAGAGAGGAATGGGGGATGGAGAGAGAGAGAGAGAGAGATTTGTTGTTCCACTCATCCATGCATTCATTGGTTGCTTCTTGCATGTGCCCTGACTGGGGATCGAACCCGCAACCCTGGTGTATCAGGATGATGCTCTAACCAACTTAGCTACCCGGCCACGGCCAAAAAATATATATATATATAGATCTAAATAAAGGAGCATTTAAAAAAAAAAGGATAGAATCATGACTTCCATACAAATATAAAATGAACACATGTCAGAGATTTTGTTTGATTCATCAACTAATGAGGAAACTGATACATTACCGTCGTAGCAATCAGTTGGAAGGATAATCAAGAGCAGACACAGAGGCTGTCGGGAATGCTGGGGTGAATTCGCTTAACGGAGGCAGAATTGGTCAGTACGCGTAGGTCACTAACCAGCAGCAACTCCGCTGGACACAGTGAGCAGTTTTCTGGAAAAGAATCACTTGCAGTAGTGTCAGTGTATTCAGCAACTTCCGGAGTTGTAAAATAGCTCAAAGATGATGAAAGATGCACCAGACAACACAGTCTCTATCGAAGAAGTCTGGAGATTTTGGAGATCCATTTCCGAGCACTTCCGTTTCCCTTCACCTCCGGTGCGCGGCCCGAATCCAAGGCAAATACCTTCTTTTTTTTTTTAAATTACTTTATTGTTGTTCAATTACAGTTATTTGCATCCTCTCCCCTCCTCTCCCCCCTCCCCCCAACAAACACCTTCTTAAGACCCAGGACAAGAAATGTGACCTCGGCCCCATGGAGGCCCTTCTTCCTAATCATTCATGACTCTTGCCTTCCTCCCCGAAGGCAACCACTCCACGGATCTCCAGACCCAAAGGCTAGCTTTGTCTGCTTCTGAACCGCCTGTAAATGGAATCAGACAGTATACACAAGCACACACTTTTCGAAATGCCTGGCTTCTTGCACTCCACCGAAATGTTTCTGAGATTCATCCACGCTGTTCTGCACATCAGTCGTTCATTCCTTTCTATCAAGCCCAGTAAGTAGCCCACTGGACGAAGGGACCACTGTGTTCACGTCACCGTTGATGGGCATTTCAGCAGTCTCCAGTTTAAGGAAAGAATAGCGCTGTGGGGCGCGATCTTGGGCATGTCTTTTGGTGCCCATGTGCTCGCATTTCTGTTGGAGTGGCATTCCTGGAGGGCATAGAGAGGAGGTGTGTTCCTTTTCAGTAGCTTCTACTAGGTTCCCGAAGGGGTTGAACCACTCCTTCCCACCAGAAGGCGGAGTTTTCTCTCCCCGTTATTGTCAGCCCCCCTTTCCAGCGTCTGGCTCCAGGATTGTTTCCTGAACTCCCTTAAGGAAAATTTCTTCCTGAGAAGTCTAGGCTCTTGCCTACAGTCATTTTTAAATAGCTGCAGAAAGATGCATTTAAAAGGTAGGTGGGACCCTGTCTCAGAGTTCTCCAGGGCTCCCCTTCGCTCTTAGGATGAAATCTCAGTCTGCACTTTTTCTGCTCTGGCCTCTGCCTGCGCCTCTCACCTCGTGCCCACCACCTGCCCCTTGGTCACAGACTGCAGCCCCGCCCATCTCGTTCCTGACTTCGGGACCATTGCATCGATAGCTCCCTCTGCCGGAATGCCTCTCCCCAGAACTTTGCATGGGACTCCCCGAAATACCATCCTGACTCAAAGGTCACCTCTCAGTGATGCCCTACCTGACATAAAGAAATTGGGAATAAGCGTAAAACGATGACATCCTTGTCTCTGGCGGAAAACTCCCTGTTCAGCGGACGGACGTCCTTCCTGCTCTCTGATTCCAGGCTGCTGTGGCCTCCGAGCTATTGTGTAGTGCTCTAAGTTGTAGAGAACCCACGGCAGTTGAGCAAAGAGTCTCGTCTTTGGATGTGCAAATTGAGTCGGGGGCGGGGCTCAATTGACTTCCAGCCCCCTCTGTGGAAGCAGCCTATTTCCCAGCTATTTGCAAATCCATCTGAACACTACTCCTCTGGAAGTGTGTCTGTTCTTTGGTTTTTCCTTTGAACTGGCTGTGGCGTTTGCCTGGTTCCCTCATTGATAACGAGTTAAATAAACTCTTTAATACAGGTTTATTTTTTTTATCTGAATGAAAGTCATCACATTACTTTTTGAAAAAATTATTTCTTTTAAAGATTTTATTTATTTATTTTTAGAGAGAGGGGAAGGGAAGGAGAAAGAGAGGGAGAGAAACATCACTCTGTGGTTGCCTCTTGCATGTCCTTTGCTGGGGACCTGGCCTGCAACCCAGGCATGTGCCCTGACTGGGAATCGAACCGTGATCCTTTGGTTCACAGGCCATGCTCAATCCACTGAGCCACACCAGCCAGGCTAAAAAAGTTATTTCTTAACACTGACCTTCCTCAACCCAGACTTTTTAGAGGGGAAGGAAGGGAGAAAGCAAGGGAGAGAAGCATCGATCAATTGTCTCTTGTTACGCACCTCAACCAGGCACCAAACTCAGGCACGTGCCCTGACTGGGAATCGAACCAGTGACCTTTCGTTTTGTGGGACGACACTCAACCCACTGAGCCACACTGGTCAGGGCGCTGTGGTTTACTTTCCTCAGGGCTGGATCACCATCTGAGATTACTTTTTTCGTTTATTTCTTTACTTGATTTTGATGGGTCTTTCCCGCCTGCCTTGGTCACTGTGTGGAGTAGACACTCCAAAACATAATTATGGACTGAGTCAAGGGAGGTAGGTCAGAAGCAGCTGAGGGTGGGGTGATAGCACCCCCTTCCCTGTCCCTCCTCTTCTGCAAGTCCAGCTGTCTTGTTTGGGTCCAACCCGTGGTGCTCCCGTGGATGCAATCCGGCTGGTCCAACACGGCCGTGCCAGGCCACACTTGAAATTTCTCACAGGTGAATGAATCATGTTTTTATGGCTAGCACCAGACTTTGGGCTGAGCAGACTGATGAGCAAGCTAGTGACATTGGCTAAATTTGGCTAAGTGAGAGCTTTCTGCAGGAGCCAGGGTATTTCTCTCATCCTCCCAACCAGGAAACGGGACTGTGGGAGGCCACGAGCTGGTGCCAGGACTTGGGTAGGGCCCAGGACCCTCAGACTCGAGGTCAGCACTGTTTCAATAGTAAAACCCGGCATGCAGAGCCTGCGTCGTGTGTCGGGCCTACTTTCAGGGATCCATGTCTGTGAACTTATCCTTACGATAGCATGACTTTAGGTGAGGAAACCAAGGTCCAGGGGAGGGAGTGACTTACCTCGGCTTCCACAGCAATGCATAGTAGAGCCAGGATTTCGGCTCGGGCAGGTGAGCTCCAGGATCTGCGCCGAACAGAAGCCTCTAGAGGAATAGCATGTGCTTGCTGAACATTTATTCCGGGCCAGGCCCTGTGCTGAGGGTTTTGCATGCATCGTCTCATTTCCTCTTCCTGATCCCAACGAGGACGGTGCTAGTGTTGGGCAGCAAGGTGCAGGAGTTTCCAAAAGCACCCTCGCTTTTGATGCCATCTTCAAGTTCAAAGGTTTCCAAGACCACCCTCAGGTTCGATCATTCACTAGAAGGATACACAGAACTCAGAAAAGCCATTACACTCCTGTTTACGGTTCATTACGGTGAGAAGATGCTGATTAAAATCAGCCAAGGGAAGAGGGAGGTGCGCAGGGCAAAATCCAGGAGAGGCCCCGGAGCAAGCTCCTGGTTGTCCTTTCCCAGCGGGGCCGTGCCAACAGTGCCACCTCCTCCCAGCAATGATGGGTGACAACGTACCGTCACGCGCCGCTTAATAACGGGTACGTTCTGAGGAACTGCATTGTGAGGCAACTTCATTACTGGGTGAACATCACAGAGTGTGTTTCCACAAACCCGGATGGTCCAGCCCGCTGCACACCTGGGCTGCGTGGTGCCGCCTGCCGCTCCCAGGCGACCAGCCGGTACACGTGTTCCTGCACAGAACAGCACGCGATTAAATCGAGCACAAGAGAAAATGGTGCAATCAAGAGAGGCGGTAGCCACGAGACGCGAGAGGCCGCTCCCAGGCGACCAGCCGGTACACGTGTTCCTGCACAGAACAGCACGCGATTAAATCGAGCACAAGAGAAAATGGTGCAATCAAGAGAGGCGGTAGCCATGAGACGCGAGAGGCCGCTGCTGTAACCCAACGTACGGTTTTTTTAACGATTTTTTTTTTAAAATTTATTTACTTTCAGAGAGAGGAGAAGGGAGGGAGAAAGAGCAATGTACGGTTGCCTTTCACATGGCCCTCACTGGGGGCCTGGCCCGCAACCCAGGCATGTGCCCCGACTGGGAATCGAACCGGGACCCTCTGGTTCCCAGCCCGCGCTCAATCCACTGAGCTACACCAGCCGGGCCCCCAACGTATGGTTTTACAGCACACTTATTTTTTTTAATAAGTAGAAAGGGTGTACCTCTAAAATAATGCTAAAACAGTATAGGATAGCAAATACACAAACTGGTAACAAAGTCGTTTACTGTCGTCATCAAGCATTACGTACTGAACATAATTGTGCAAGCCGCACAGGCAGCGCCATGGGTTTGTGTGCACCAGCACCACCACGAACACCCGGGGGACGTGCCGCACCATGATGTTACAATGGCTTTGGCGTCACTAGGCGATGGGAATCTTTCAGCTCCGTTGTCATCTGAGGGGATCACCCAAGTGCGTGGGTCTGTTTTGTTGACCCAAACGTTGCTATGCGGTGCCACAGGGAAGTTGCCCATCGGAAGCTCACAGGAGCCCTGGTGTCCAGGGTTTTTACTGGGGGTCTGTCACAGAGGCGTGTCTGACCATCTGCATGGCTGACCTTTGGTCTCCAGCCCCTCCAGAGGCAGAGGTAGCACCGCATAGGTCAAGACCCCCACCGCAAACCACTTTGTGAGCACAGACTGCCCGGTGTGGCCCAAGGCGCCCAGGTAGACAGAGACACTGACCATGTGAGATATCCCAAGGGCTTAGAATGTACCTTCCAGGAGCTGGGAGCAAAGGTCCACACCTTTTTTCAGGTGAGGTTAACCCTTTAACGCACGTGTGCCCATTTTCCGGAAGATGAAAGGGCATCTCGCGGTGGTTAAATGACTTGCCCAGTCACAGAGCGACACCCAGGACCTGACGGCCCCAGTCCAGGGCCCTGTGCCTCTGTGCCCTTCCCGGCAGCTTTAATGCCTCTGTTGAGAGAGAAACGAACCCAGGAGATGAGCTTTCCCATCTCTCCATTTCTCCAGGTGTCCGATAAGTCATGTCCAGAGTGTGTTTAATGTAAGACCTCAGTGGTCTCTATGCCCTTAGAGAGGCCTGGGCAGGGCTCTGTTTGGGGGGAGCTATGTCCTATTCAACAAGATTCTATGACTGTGGCCACTTGTTGTTCCCGTGTGATTCCAGAAAACTCTGGTGTACTTGAAATAAAAACGTACTTAATATAGCCCTGGCTGGTGTGGCTCAGTGGATTGAGTGTCGGACTGTGAACCAAAGAATTGCCAGTTCGATTCCCAGTCAGGGCACAGGCCTGGGTCGCAGGCCGGGTCCCCAGTAGGGGGCGCATGGGAAGCAACCGCACATTGATGTTTCTCCCCCTTTCTCCCTCCCTTTCCCTCTGTTAATAAGTAAATAAAAATCTTAAAAAAACAAACAAACAAACGACGTACTTAATAGATACTTAACAGGTGTCTGTGGATACCAGGCCCTGGGCAAGGTGCTGGGATGCTGTGTGAATAAGGTAGGCATGGTGTATACCTTCTATGGAGCTTATTACTTGTGTATTGGGGGGGAGGAAAATAGGCAAGTCAGCAGGTTCTTACTTCCATCACGCCCCTCTCCTGCGTGTGCTGGGATCCAACCAGAGCCACTTACTGGACGTATGTTTACTGAGCACCTACTGTGTGCCAGGCACAGGTCAATGGTAGGCCCTTGAGAGTAGAGGGTGAACAGACAGACATAGCCCCTGTTTCGCTTGAGTAGGGCACACGCTGACAGGCACTTATCTTCACTCAGGTGGAGAAATGATGCAGACGTCTCGTGAACCACTAGAAATCATAATTTCCAACTGTGACGTGAGCCGGGAAGGAAACAAACACGGGGCCAGGGAAGAGAATGGGTGGGGCGGTCAGGGAGGGACTCCCAGGGGGGTGATGTTGAAGCTTGAGACGTGCTGGATGAAGAGGAGCCCGCCACGTGAAGAACGGGGAACAGAGTTTCAGGCAGAGGGAACAGAGGGGGAGCAAAGCTCAGCTTGGCTGGAGTGTGGTGATGAACTAGGACAGGGAGGTGGGCGGGGCTGCGTGGGCTGCGGAAGTGTGTGGATCTGTTCCCAGGGCAGCAGGGAGCCATTGGAGGGTTCTGAGCTGGGACCGACATGCTATTGTTTACTTTTTTTAATCCTCACCCAAGGATACGTTCACGGATTCTAGAGAGAGAGGAAGGGAGGCAGCGGGAGAGAGAGAACGAGAGACAGACACTGATCTGTTTCCTACTGTACATGTCCCGACTGGGGGTCAAACCCTCAACCTGGGTATGTGCCCTGACCAGGAACTGAACCAGCGACCTTTTGGTGCATGGGAGGGGGGGCGGTGGGGAGGGGGAATGCTCCAACCAACCGAGCCACCCAGCTAGGGCTTGTTTACTTTCGAGGATCCTTCCGGCTGCCGTGTGGAGGCTGGATCAGAGGTAGGGTCAGCGCGGGTGAGGTAGGCGTCATAGGACGCCGCGTGCTGCTTCTTACCTCCGGCCTGTGCCTGCGCTGTGTTCTCTGCCCAGAGCCTTCAGCGGAGCCCACGCTCTGAGGACGCCCTGGCACGCCTCTGCTCCACTCGTGTGGGTCAAGGGGCTGCAGACAAGCTTCTGCCCAGGGCCGATGCATACTTTTTAAACTGCCCTTGGCTGTCATGCGTCTCTGCTCCGCAGATTCAGCCCAGAGCCCGCATTTGCTCCACTGACTCTCCTCAGCAATGGACACTGTGGCCGCAACGATGACCCCGAGGCCTGCCAGGGGTCAGGTGTCCCTCTTTTACCAGCAGAAGAGCATGGTATTAGGTTCAGTATTGACTCAGGGTCATGTGCATGCCGACATTTATTCGATTTTTCTCTGACACTCTAATTAGTGTGACATTGTGAAGAACTGAAAAATAATGGTGGGGATGCTTAGGTGTCTGATCCTGGGCTCTGCGACCATAAACAAGTCCTTTCACTTTGGGGTGACAGTAATTATCATCAGAGTAAGAACTGTCACCTTTAGGCACAGTCCTGGTGAAGAGCACACGGTACAGAGCTGTGTGTGCATCAGCTCATTCACGTCTTCCATCCGCCCGGCGGGGTCTTCACCACCATCACCACCGTCACCACCGTCACCAAAACCACCGTCACCACCGCCATCCTCCTCCTCCTCATCACCACCACCACAATCAATATCATCATCACCATCACCACCACCATCACCATCACCACCACCATCATTATCATCACCGCCACGGTAAATCAATACACAGAAAGAAACTGAAACTAAGCAACAGGTACCCTCCCCACCCCCCACACTGGATCCAACCCAGGCACTCTGACTCACTCTTACCAGTAAGTTGCTTCACTCCCTGTCTCCCTGTAAACCACAGCAGCTGGATTTAAACACGTTTGGAACCTGGCTGCTCAGAATGTGGTCCGTGAACCAGCAGCCCCGGCACCACCTGGGAGCTGGTTCGAACTGCGAATCTTGGACCTACCGCGTCAGAATCTGTACTTTAAAAGGCTTCCGGGTGATCCGTAGGCCCACGAAGTTTGAGAAGCCCCGCAGTAAGACATTTCCCCTCTGACGTTCCGTGAGCTGGAACCTCTGCACGGAGTAAAGGGCTCCTCTCGGTTGTGGCAATAGGACTCCTAGGTGCCCCTTCTTCACCGTTCCACTGCAGCAGGGCTGGGAGAAGTCCTTCGTTCCTTCTCAGGAGTATCTTGTTGGACAGACTTAGTGCTTCTCAGACTGCACGGCCCTGTGGGTCCCCAGGGGCCACGTGGGGTTTAAGGCAGGGTCGGAGCGGGATCCTGAGATTGTCAGGTAAGAGACGGCGGTTGCTGGGCAGGGCCCCCACCTGAGGAGAGATGCCCGTGGGTGTAACTCACCCCAGGGCCTTTGCACTGCCTTTCCCCTGCCTGGAAAGCTCCTCCCCCTTTTCTTACCACTGGCTCCTTCCTGCCACTCAGATCTTGGCTCAAAGGTCCCCTCTCCAAGAAGACTTCCTGACTCTGTCTCAGGTAGTCCCAAGCCACCCTGTCACATCTCGTTCTGTTTGCTTCTCAGCCTTCATCACTCCTTGAAATGATCTTCTACCACTCTTTGCCTGCTTGTCATCCATGTTCCCCATAGGAAATAGCTCTGTGGAGGCGAGGCCCAGCCATTTCTGGTTTATTGCTTTCTCTCCAGAACCAAGAACACTGCCTGCTACATAGTAGACACTCAATAAGTATTTGTTGAATGAACAAACAGCTTGAAAACCTAGAAGAAGTGACTCTCCAGTGCTGATATGCTCCGAAACCTAAGCCACCCAGGAAAACATGGACGTGGGGTTAAAAGGGTGATTTTTACACACGTGAAGTGGGGGGCCATCTCATGCTTGGTGGGGGAACTGCACAGCTAAATAGCAACAAACAAACAAATACACACAAACTAGGGAATAGTATCAGAATAGTATCACAGGTACCTTTCAGCCATGGCCTTGCCAACAGAAAAAATGGGAAGGGGAGGGGTACCACCAAGTGATTACCTGGAACCTTCCAGAAGGACCAAGAGTAGAGAGGTGTGCAAATTGCCTGCTTCTCTCTGTTTTCCATCCCGGGGGGCAGAACAGGTCCTTGGGGTTCCTCTTCTCTTTTGCACGAAAAGAGAGAAATTGGGGAGAGGGTCTTTCCGATCTCTCTCCGAGACTGGGAAAATCTCCCGGAGTTGCTGGTCATTCTGGAAACCCCCAAAGCACCTTCAGGGACTGATGGGGCCTGAATCTGTCCTGGGAGAGTCAGCTGCCCGGTGGCCAGCCAGCAGGTGACGTCCTGGGAGCAGCATTTATGTATTAAAAGGCGGCTTTTCGAGGAGAAATGCTGTAGATACATTAAGCTGTCGCCTGTTCTTTGGAGAGCCGTTATTAATGGAAAACAATAGATTAATAGTTTTAAAACGCTTGTTCAATAAGTAATTTTTATGGCTCTGGATAGAGCCCATTAAACATTTCTGTGTGTTATTATAAAGAAGTTTTAAGCGTAAAATCATAAAGTCAATAATCAGAGAATTAGTCACAGCGGCCAGCCGCAGGCCATTAGTTCCAGGCGCTGTCAGCGACACCTGTGGCTTCTGCGGGAGCGTTTTCATCTCAGGCGGCCGCGCAGCAGCGCCAGGTGGGGACGGAGACTTGGCGGGCGCCCGCTGCCTTCCATAAACTTGAGGGGACAGCAAGCAGGTGTGAGCCGTGGGACACCGGGCAAATATTTACAAAGTGCGAACGTGAACGCAACACTAAAACGATCCGGGTCAATTTGCACTGCAGGCTGAGACGCTTTATTTCCCCGGCGACCGTCTACCTTCCAGAGCGTCCCTGGGCCACAGGCCAGGCCTTGATCTCTTGCTAAAGATAGAGGTGGAAACGGCACATGTTTTCAGAAGGAAAGCATGTTGCCAGGGACACCGCCACGGAAAGGCTTCCAGAGCGGCGTTTTCATCTGAAAAGCAGTGTTTTCGTCTCCCGTCACCTATGCAATCGAGTCAAGGATTTGCCAGCGAAACTGTGAGCTTTTTAAAATCACTTCTGTAAGTACTATACGTTCAGGGATCATTTCTATAGTTCGTTAAAAATCACTTCTATAAAATCGTGACAAAAGCAATGCAATGAATACCAAATAATATTGACGGTAAACTGTAATTTAAACAAATTTTAAATGAAATAAAAAGCAATACAAGATAACGATGGAAACGAGAGAAAGTCCAAAGATCATAAAAATCACCCATAATCTCTCTACCCAGAGATGTTCCTCTTTCCATTTTACTCATTCGACAAATGCCTATCGAGACTGTTTCACGCCCGACACTGGATGCTGATTCAGGCACTAGGGAGGTAGTGATGAACCAAACAGACACTCTTGGCCCCAGGGGGCTGACATGTGGGTGGGGAGACACAGCAACAAATATAATAAGTAAATTAGAAAGCAGGTTAGAAGGTAATAAGTGCTACAGCAAGCAGGGGACAGGACAAAGGCATAAGAGGATGGGTCTCATTGAGAAGATGACATTTGCATAAAGACTGGAAGGAGTTAGGAGAGTGAGCTCTGCAGGTATCTAAGGGAAGGGAGCTCCAGGCAGGGGGTACAGCCAGTGCAAAGGCCCTGGGGCAGGAGTGTGCCTGGCAGGCTTGAGAAATAGCAGTGGGGCTGGAGTAGAGGGAGGGAGATGAGGGAATGGAAGGGGAGGGACTAAGGCAGGGAGGGGAGGGGAGGGAGGGGAGGGACTCAGTCAATGGAGCTTGCAGGATTTTGGCTTCTCCTGGGAGTGGATAATGGAGAGCTTTGGGCAGAGGAGGAACGCGATCTAACCTAGTTTTGAAAAGGATTCCACTGGCCGCTGTGTGGCATGAGGGAAGGAGCCAGGAGATGAGAGGAGGCGGCTGCAGAAGCCCAGGCCAGGGACCAGAGTGGGGACAAGCGGTGGGACTCTAGGTCTGTTCTGAAGGTGGAACTAAAGGGGTTTCCTGCAGGTGTAGACCTTTCCAGTTCTTTTCCAGTTCCTGCTCTTTTTACCCACTCCAGGGAAGACACTCCTAGGCACAGCAGCCTCAGTTATGTGTGGATGTCTGCAGTTTCTGACCTCACAGAGAAGCAGCCTCAGCAGGTTCACCTCGCATTTCTGTCCTTTCTCTTTATGGGGGCCTTGAGGGCCCCGGCCACCTGGATGACGATTCCTCTTCCTCCTCTTCTTCTTCTTCCTCTCCTTCTCCTTCTTCATCTCCCTCTCTCTGCTAAATGTGACTACTTCTGCATTCTGATCCTGGTGATCACTTCATTTTCCAAGCCTGACACTCGGCCCGCTTTGTGCAGAAGGAAGTGGGATTGGGAGACAGTTCCTATAGGGACACTTATAGTGTCTCTTGGGAAGCTTCCATTCTGGGAGACAAGAGGAGCTGAGCCTGAGCACAGATGTCGAGAAAGGGGGCGCTGCACCCCCATCCCTCTGCAGAAACGGAGCTGAGAGAGACAAAGGGAGGGGTGAGACCCAGGATCTACCCTTTCAGAGTTGCCAGGCATAGGTCTCAAAAGACCACGAGGTGTGTTTGCCCAGCTCAGATGCTGCCTCCTCTTCCAGGCAGTCTTCCTGAGAGTTGGTCTTCCTCCTCTGTGCACTGGACCTGCCTCTATCGTTGTACCTGCCACTCTGGTTCATAACATGTCTGCACACACAGCCATCTCCTGCTAGGTCTGTGCTGAGGGGGCACGTGCACAGTGTTTGCCTTAGGGCCTGGCACACAGTAGGTGCTTCATGAAGTGACAAAATGGTGCTGCCAGTCTCAGGGGCTGATTGACTTTGGAGCTGATGGAGCATGAGCTTCAGGGCCTCTCACTGGCCCTCTGGCTCCTTGTGGGGTCACAAGACCGTATGACTAAAATTAGCAAAAGTGAGATATTGTGTTAGGCAACCAGGGAAGGCTCAGAGCCAGCGTTCGAGGGGTGGGCTTATGCCCATCAGAGTGGGAGCTGATGCTTCTTTGGGGGCCAGGAGGACAGGGAGCTGCCCTGATTTAGGCAGCAGCTGGAGGCCTGGGCTGGGGGGTCAGAGGGTTGTCATTCCCGGGGCACTCTTGTTGCTTAACTTTTGCTGCCTGGCACCGGAGAGGGTGCAGGCTGCCCCACGGGAGCCTGGAATTTCCCCTTTCCCTGCTCTTTTTCTCCTCACCTGCACTTCCTCCTTCCTTCATTCCTTGGCTCCCTTTCCCGACCAAGCCCAGGGTTCCCCTCGAGGGGGTTCCGTTCCACAGTGGTCAGGGCGGGGGGAGAAATTTCGGGACTATCCTGTCCCTTCTCCTTCTCTTCCTTCCTGTGGTTGCCCTGCTCCGTGACACCCCACCCCACCCCATCCATGCTTTGGCTTCATCATCTACCTACTCCGAGCCTCAACTGCCTTATCTGTAAAATGGGGATAAGAAAGCCTTCCTTATGAGACACCCGTGAGGGCCAAAGGAGACAAGGTGTTAGCACGCTTGTCACCTGTTGAGGGATGTTCAGGCACAAGTCTTGTTCAGTCTGACCAGGGTTGACCTTCCTGAAATCCACAAATGTCCCCCAGCTGGGAGGGCTTCCCTCAGGGGCTGCACTGCCGGATCCCAGAGGCCAGACCCAGGTTCCGAGTCCCAGCCGCCTCGGTGTCACCTCTCAGCTCTGTTCCGAGAGAACTGCCAGCTTCCCGTCCGTGATGTTAACCATATTTGCTGCAAACAGTCATTGACCTCTAATTGTGGCTTATTAACTGCGTTTTCCTCTTTCATTTGCACATGTGAATTTTGCCCTGCTTCCAGAAAGCAAATTATAGGTTAGAAATCAGAATATTTCAAAGCAGGGTGAAGAGGTTGGAGCAGAGTGACCGCTGCATAACCAAGTATCCGGTGTTAACGTCCAGGCTGGGCCGAGAGAGCATTCGCGGCTGACCCACGTTCGCACAGGTACCGGCCTCGGGGCCTGGGGCGGGGCGGGGGGACACCCCAGGTCGGGCTTCTCTCCAGAAACCATGGCTCCCGAGCCTGGAGGCATGGTCGGGCAGAGTGGTGGCAGCTGGGGGCGTAGTGAGTGTGGTATCGTCCTTCTGCAGACAGTTGTCGGCACTGGCTGGGTGTCTGGTTCCACTGGGCTTTTATCTGAGCGAGTTGGGAGGAGACGGGATTGGTGGGGAGCGGAGAACTGATGATGGTCAGTGAACTAATATTCTCGACTTCCCATGGTGGCTGGCCCAGGGGACGGTGGGAGGATGGGGACCGGCACCAAAGCTGCAAAACTGTGTCCTTGTGTTCTTTCGCTCCGGGTTGAAAACGTTTTTCGTTTGAATGCTTCTTCTTGCACCAGTTAATGGGAAAAAGCCACAGACTTTTGGCCATAAAGAAGACCTCAGATACAATGAGGTGTAGTGTCTGCCTTCGAAAGGAAACAGAGGCTTCTCCCCAAGCCCGGTGGTGAGTCCTTCACAGCCCTGTGGACTCCGTGAAGTCAGGTTTCTCTCCAGTCCTGGGGGAGACTCTGGGAGCTAAATGAGACGCGGGTGGCGGTGGTGGTTGGGGCGGGGAGGTTACAAACTCAGTTGTGCACAGGGGCCAAGCCCACAGCAGAAACGAGTGTGCCAGACTAAGGGGGCAGTCAAGAATTTTATTCACATCTTCACTCATTTAGCAAATATCTTTATGCCACTTGTTCCCTATCCAGCACTATTGTAACTGCTTTGTAAATATCTAATGTCAAAATGCATGGGTGCTAATATAGTCCCCACTCTATGGATGGAAGAACTAAGCAGAGAGAGATTAGGTGACATGCCCAGGGTCCCTCAGCAGTAAGTGGCAGAGCCGGGCTGTGACCCAGGCAGAACACGGGGCTGAGGAGGGGCAGACTCCACTCCACCCCAGCCCCCTCCAGCCAGAGTTTCCAACTTTTCAAGAGAAACCAGAAATCCATAATTGTCTGTAATATCTCCTAATTTAAAAAAGTTGGATTTAATTTTGTAAACACTGTGTGGCTCCAGGGACACACCAAGTTTGGCCGGGGCAGCCTCTGCTCGTACGAGGAAGATGGACCAAGGAGAGGAAGAGGAGAGAGGGGGAAGGCACAGAAGAGGAAAGGAGGAATGAAAGGAGTTTGGAGCAAAAAGCCTGTCTGTCACAATCACTACTCATGCAACAAGCATTTATTAAACACCTACTGTATGCCAGGTGCCGGTGCTAAGGGAACAGGTGGACCCTTGCCCTAGGAAGAGCTTACAGCTGTGCTCTCCTCACCTGGTCTGAACTTTAAAACAAGAGTGCGGTTGCAGGAAGCATCTCCAAGACATGGCTCAGAGAGCTGAGCTCCGCTAACTCTGAGCTGCGCCCGCTGCCACCTCGGGCAGATGGGGAACCCTCTGCTATTCCTTCTCTTCCAAACCTTAGGGAGCAGGGGCGCAGTGGACGGGGCTTTCTCTACCCACTTGCCTTTTTAGTGGCACAAGTGACCACCGCCAAGCCTGGCATTGGTCCTCCTAAGAATTGCACGGCCCTACTCGCCAGATCCCCAAGCTTGCCACCAGGTTCTTGGACATTCAGTGGCTGGTCGCCTCTCCCTCGGTCCTGGGCCTGTAATTCTGGGAGCTGCCGCCAGGGGGCCAGTGTTGCCGGTGTCACGCGACACCCAGCCGAGTTGCTGAGAAAGGCAGGATCCGCTCTGGCCCCGGAGCCTGCTTTGTCTCCTTTGACCTGCCTCGGAAGCCTGGATGCCCAGCATCCTTCCCTAAGGGAGGCGTGGGAGCCTGCGGTGTCCCACGTCCCTGAACACAGACTCAGCGGGGTGAGCAGCATGCACGCGACGGAGGATAGGTCTCCGCTGCCCCAGCGCCCCTCCCCGCCACCCTCTTCCCCGACCTGAGCACCTCATCGAATTGGCTGATTCATTCCCGGTGACTTCTGCAGCCGCTGCTTCCGCATCTGCACCTTGAACTTGCATTAAGTTTTAATTAAAGCCGTTTCACTGGCCTTGCCCTTGGCTAAATGCGGCCGTGGGCACAGGGCACATAGATATTTAATAGTCTGCCTCTCCTCGCTGCAGGCGCAGGGTGCCCAAGGGTGTACCCGAGCCATGCCCGCTCGCAGCGATCGGCGCGCTCGCTTAAGTGTGCCCACAGGCCCCGAGCGGGAGCTGTGCAATAACTATTCATTGCCCTGGGTTAAGTGTGCCCAGGGGCACCCATAAACTCAATGCAGTGATTAGCGATTGCTCCCAGTGAAGGCTGCCCGAGGTCCTGCAGAATGTCCTCGGCCCTAAATATAGCCTCCGTGTGGGGCCTTAAAGGGCACGGCGTTTTTGCTGCGCACTTGATAGCGCCTTCCTTTCCTTCTTTAAGCAGGAAAGCCCACCTCCAGGGGCTTCCCTGCCTTCCACCAGGGTGCAGCGGACTGACGGGAAGGGTGTGGGAACAGTGGGACAGCTTTGGTGGTGACAAGGGGAAATGCCGAATCTCCCAGTCTTCTCCCCAAACCGCAAGCATCCTCCGCGTTCCTTCCTCTTCGCTCCCCAAGGTGCTGATCGCTGCCGTCCCCTCGCCAGCTGTGCCTAGGACCCCAGCTGCCCCCTTGGTTGGCGAGGGCAGCAGCTGAGGCAACGACATTTCCCTGGGTCTGTTGACACTCGAGTCCCAGAACATAAATGATTTTCTTGTCTTAATGAGCAAACAACCCTGCCGCTCGGCTCTCCAGTCGGCCTCCTGCTGGGGTAATTGCCGGCGCTTATGTGCTCCGGCAGAAATGTTTACTCACTCACCTTTGCTTACCGCTTGCCCGGAGAGGTTGTTTCCTCTTTGTTCTGCAGGTCTCCCGTCCCTGCCCTGGGAAGCGCCAGTGGACAGGTGGGGCAGGAGCAACTTTCTGGAAAATTCTGCCAGTAGGCGTTTGGGAACACTCAGAGCAGGACTTTGTAATCCTTCGGGGAGTGTTGGTAGACAGTGCCAGTGCTCTTGGGCCCTTGTCTTGGAAGCCAAGGCTGGAAGCATCCCCTCCTGCCCTCCAGCCAGAGGCCACGTCTGAGAGGAAACCCAAGGGCCTCTGCTTTGGGTGGGACACTGGGCAGAGGGCCTCTGAGGCCCTTCCAGTGACGGGGACCTCATTCCTTTACAAGGCCTGGCACAGCTCTTTCCCCAAACGCTGCTTCTGCTGCTCCTGGTGCGTTCTCCGCAGCCTCCTGGAGAGAGGTGGTCCTTTCTCCGTTTCACATCCCTCTGACTGAGAAGTCAGCATTGCCCTCCCTAAGTCTTCTCTGGAATTCCTCCTTCCGGTCCTCCCAGGATAGGGTCTGGGGACCTCTTCCTGCCCTGCTCCCACCATCCAGACACCTCCCTTAATTGAAGGCCCCAATTGCCAGTGTCCCACTAAGCTGTGACAAGTGCAACTGAGGACTCCAATTGTGCTTGGTCTGGGTGGCACGGCCAGTAGGGGTGACCGTGCATTCATTCTTTCAGTCACATAAGGCACCTACTATGTGCTGAGCCCTCCTGCAGGGTGTCTGCTCCCTAATCAGTAAGGAGCTCTGTTCTGTTTCCTTCCCCTCTGAGTGGCCTGCTGCCCCGCCCCCTTGTCCCACCATCCTCCCCTTGGCCCTGTCCCCTTCCTGAGTGTCCCCTCAAGTGTGCCTTCTCCTCGAGCCCCTGGTGACTGTCTCTCCTTGGCCAGACTGTTTATGAGTATGTCCTGTTTCTCCAGAGCCCACAGCGGCTGTCCCTTCCGTGGGAGCCGGTGGCTTCTCCGGAAGATGCCAGCCTCATGGGGTTGGATGTCACCCTCAAACCACCACCACAGCCACCATCAGAAGCAACACTTCCGAAGACAGATCAGGGGTGGACAGCAGACTTGCCAGGGGTCCCCCAGGGGGTCTCTAGGCATAGCAACCTAGGACTGGTGTTGGGAGCCGCTACAAGGCCCCGAAGGGCAGTTTGCTGCCCCGACAGTGCTGATTCAAACGTCCACCTGCAAGACCAGACATATTTAGGCAGACGGCCTTGAAAATCGGGCCCCATTAGCGCCGAGTGCTCGCTCGGCAGGTGAGGGGCTCCTGCAATCACGCACTCGGCGTCCTGATCGCCCGATCCCTGATCGCGGTGGCAGGAGCGCAATTACCATCTCTTTAAATAGCCTGAAGTTGCCTGCAAGAGAAGACGGCTCACATGACATTTGCTCCCCGCTCGCTTCCTGCTAAAAATATCCCGGCTAAATAATATTTCCTGGTGGCACCGGAGCAGCAGCCCCTGCCCCGGGGGCTCTGGGACGCTTCGGGGTTTAGTCCAGAGGCTGGTCTGGAGGTGGGAGGGACTCTGCTTCTGGAAGGAGCGGTTTCAGAGGCCACCGGGGAACACTCCTGCCTCGCCAGGTGCTGAACATCTCCCCGGAGCTCCTGCCACTCCGCTGGGAGTGGAGGACACTGCTCACCCATGGGGAAGACCCTGGAGCGCCCCTGATGTCTGCCCTTCCCAGCGTCATTGCTCTCTCAGTCCCCTCTGTGGTCCTCTGTCTCCTGGGCACCTTATTCCCATGGGCCCGCTCCACCCTGCCTCTCCTTAACCCCCACCTTGGCCGTGTGTTTCTGGATGGCTTAGGACAAAGAGACATTTGCTGTCCCTGGCAGGCATGCGTGTTTGTGGAATATGGGTGGGGTGTGGGACATCGGTGGAAAGTGCAATCATCTACTGAAGGCCTCCAAACCGGGGTCTTCCAACTCCCAGGAGGTCCCAAGATGAACGCCAGGGACTTGACGGCAGAGATGGGAGAGAGGGTCTTCGGCCCTCGGCAGGCTCTCCGCTCCGGCAGCGGCTGGGACCCCTGATCTAGACCCCGGACGCGTGGACTGTTGCATTCAGCATGGGGTGTAACACAGAGAGGCCTGGAATCTGGAAGAACACTTCCTACCTCCAGGGAATTTAAATTCTAAGGAACTCCGTATGCAAAGTTAGGTGGATCAAAGGCTTCAGCCTGTGTGGGTAGATCAGAGATGACTAAGACTTTACATTGCACAGAATTCATCATGGGCCAAAACTCGTGATCGGGGTTCTGGTGAGTTTAGGGCAGTGGGGATGGTCTTGTCGAGCCCCCAGACCGCCTTTTCCTTGCTCAAGGTGCTTGAAATCCCTTTATTTGAAGACAGATGCATTCGTTTAGCAACTGCAGAGCTGGCTTAAAATGCCCCCGTGAGAGGGCTGACACGGTGAAATTCTTGCTAAAGTGTAAACAACTGATATGAGCTTTATTTCTTAAGAGCAGCTTTGGTAATGGAAGGGCACTGGGCTGGGTCACCAAAGATAAAGACAGTCTCGGCAGAGACATCCCTTAAGCATTTCAGGGGCAGCCCTGCCCCTGGCACCTGCGTCCTTCTGGGCCGTCACACGTGGCAGGGTCCCCTGGGTGGCTGGGGTGGCCACCTTCTCTTCGTTCATGCAGCCAGGTTCCAGTGCGGGCAGTGATGCCAAACGCCAGGTACTGTCCTGCCACCAGCTCGGAAAGTGGGCCCTGGCTAAGGTGCCGCCACCACTGTTCTGTCCACACACCTGCGCAGCGCGCATTTTTCTGTCACGTGTCCTTCTCCATTCCAGTGTCACCCCAGCCAGAGTCAGAGGTCTTGGCTCATAATCCCAAGCAGAGACAAAAGAGGTTTCCGGTCAAAAGAGTTTTTCTGCATCAAGGAAAACTTGAGCCTGAAATTCCTCTGAGGCTCCCAGTCCAGAACCTTCACGGGGATGGAACACAGGAACTTTGGGGTGGTCAGCATCCTGGTGGCTGGGGTGCTCTGGGTCCAGGTCAGGGTCCCGATTTTGACATTGCCTGTCCTGCCCCTTCTGAGGCCCCCTCTCCTTCAGGCCACTGATACCACAGGGAGCCAGAGACCTGGAGAGCAGATTCAGGGGCTGCCTGAAATGGGGCCTTTGCCACATGTGCCCCTGAGGCCGGGGTACTCAGTGGGAGGACAGCCCCCGGGCACAGGGTGTATCCTGCCACACGCAACCAAGTCCGCGTTGCCCCGCTGCCATGCCAGGTGGCCCAGGGAGCCCCAGGAAAGCAAGCCTTCGATAGGGTAGCCCCGAGCCTGGAATTTGCTGAGACAGTCGCCTCCATCCTCTGGACAGGAGAGACCTTCTGTCAGTGGTTGGGTGAGTGGGTCACCATGGGGGCGCGCCGGCTGGGAACAGGGCACCACGCACGCACCCTCTTTCCTAGCCCTGTGGCTCTTTCTCCTGTGGCCTCCCTTCCTGGGCCTGATGGGTCCCACACCCAGCCGGGTAGGTGACGGTGTCCGGTGCAAGGGCTGGAACTGGCATGGGATCTAACTGGTGTTAACGTAAATATAAAAAGCCAAAGTGGGGGCAACGGGCATTTATTTGAGCTAAAAAGAAAAAAAAAAAAAGAATTGCAATTGGGGGCATAGACGCAGAGACCCAAGTCCTGTCCCGGTTATTGGAGTGCAGGCAAGGGTCTTTATGAGAAAGGGAGGGGGAGGAATCTCTATTAGTGCGACCAGGCTAAGTTATTCTTCGGCCAGCCGTGGCTGTTTACTGAGTCCACAGAATTGTCCTTGACGACCACTTCCTGTGGTCAGGAGGTCTCCCTGGGAGCCTTCCAAACGGTTCTTTGGAAGACGGTGCTGCTTCGGCCCAGTTCAGCGCTCGCGGTCCCCAGTCCTAACCTCCACTGTTCCAAGGAGCCAGGCGTGCGAGGCCTTTCCTCTGAGATGGCGGCTCTGACTCCCTTTCGAAATGGTTCCCTCTACCTCGTTTTTCTCAGTGGTGATGTCACTAGCTCGGGAGTCAAACTGACCAGGAGGGAAGAGTGGGGGGTGCACATCCGCTTGCTCAATAGCTGCAGGACCTCGGTGAGTCATTCAACCTCTGTGACCCTCAGTTTTCCATCTGCGACGTGGGGACCCCGGCACCTGTTGTGAGGGCCGGAGATGACGGGGTGTAGGAGCTTGGCGGAGTTCCCCGCACGGGGACCAGGATGAGCCATTGTCACATGGGCCCGCCCCGCTCTCCCCATGGGCTCCAGTTCCTCAGGTCTCGGCCGAGGGGACCAGGCGACGCAACTCAATTTTTAACCCGAGACGAACCCTCTTCTCCACGAGGTGCGTGTCCTGCGTGCCTGGATGCTGGGATTCGTGTCTGAAAAAGGGCATGTCAGTGAAAGCCCGGCTACCAGACAACCTGGTATTTGCAAAAACCACCAGGAGCAAAACCATTGAAATACAGCATAAGGAAATACGCATAATTCACAAATGATGTCGATGACTTTCATCTCAGACTTCCTAACTGTCCTCAATAGAAGACAGACGCGGAGGAGATTTAACTCAGATGTTAACAGTGCAAGAATGCCCCGTTACCAGGATATGATGTTTCGGTGCCGCATAAAAATGTAATTATATTCAGAACTATATTTAAAGATTAAAAGGGGGACTGCCTACCACATCTAGCCCCAAATTCAGAATTGGAAACAAAGCGAAAGGCGCTGGGAGGGGGAGGGAGGGAGGGGGGAGTTCTAACAGCCTGCTAAAAATGGAAGTGTTTCTTGAAAGTTTTTACACATTTCGGCTGTTTTTATTTGAACAGTTTCCCGATTTTGAAAAGGGAGGGCTAGGATGTTATCCAGCGGATGCTCACGGAGCACTCACCCTGTGCGGGGCCCCGTGCGAGGCTCCGGAGGGAACCGAGGCCACCGGATTCTTGTTCTCCCTCTGGGGTCTGTTCTGGAAAGGGGTAGAAGCAATGTCCAGAGACTTAAAAAGGAGAGCAGGGCGGGCAAGGGGAGATACCTAGGAGCAGGTGACCTGTGTCCTGGGCTTTGGAGAGAGGGTTGGTTCTTGACAGTAAATAAAATACCGAAATAATTTGGGCATAGCAATAAGAACATTTTTAGGGAGACTTTTGGCCTCTCTGGAAAGATTTCCATGGAGGAAAGAATGCTCTCTTCCTCATTTAATTAACGGGATACTAGCAGCCAGAAGGAATCTCTCCCCTCTCTGGTTCCCAGCTCACCTTCCCTGCACCTCCCTGCAGCTTCTAGCTCTTTCTAGGCCTATTGTACTCATCAGCGCACGGTCCTGTCTCTCCCTCTGGTCTGTGAACAGCTTGCGAGATTGGGGCCGTGTCTTATTTAGCATTGTACTCTTCGTGGGCCTTATCAAACCGCCTGGCCTTGGGTAAGCACTTCATACACGCTTGTTGCACTGCAGTCGCACTAGGAATTCTTTCAAAATGTCTTAGGCAAAGAACATTTCTCTGTGTAAATATGTGACTAATATGCTGGAATATTAATGCACCCGGATTGCCTAAGCACTCAGTGGTTACAGATGTTTTCTCTTTTAATCTTCTTCCCCCCCACCAAAGTGGTTAGAACCTATAGGAGAAATTCTAATTATTTAAGATCAAAGATGTCAGGAGCAGCAGAGGCCATGCACTGCCCGGACTGGATAAGAGAAACCAAGAGGGCGTTTTAGCTGTAGCGGCTGCTCATTTTGGAGCAGGGGTTACTGACAAAACTGTCTTTAGGGTCAGGCAGGGAGTCTGAGTGAGTAGCGAGGGCGAGAAAACCCACCACTCAGGCGTAGGAGGGTCACGGCTGAAAAGCCTTGTGGGATACAGTAGGGAGCGGTGGGGTCTTCGGTGAACCGGCAGCCACCAGACCTTCCCTTAGCCAGAGCTGATCCCTGTAGGGAGGCAGGCCAGGGTGGCCAAATCATCTGATTTTGCAGGAGGAGCTGCTTATAAAATTGTGTCTGCTAGTTAAAAAAATATTTAAAACTCAGCCCTGGCTGGTGTAGCTCAGTGGATTGAGTGCAGGCCTGCAAACTGAAGGGTTGCCAGTTCGATTCCCAGTCAGGGCACATGCCTGGGTTGCAGGCCAGGTTCCCAGTAGGGGGCGCGGGAGAGGCAACCACACATTGATGTTTCTCTCCCTCTTTTTCTCCCTCCCTCCCCTTCTCTCTAAAAATAAATAAATGAAACATTAAAAAAAATATTTAAAACCCTCGGCAGGGCAAACCGAACATGTCTAGGGGCTGCATTTGACCCGAGGACCAGAACCTGCAAGCTCTAACCTAGTGTTTCTCGACTGGAGGTGTGGCTTTGCCTCCCAGGGGACATTTAGCAATGGGAGACGTGTTTGAGTGTCACAATTCGGGGGGATGCTACTGCGTCTGGTGGGTAAGCACCCAAGTCCCTTTTTCCCTGGGACACATGGGGTCACCTGGACATGCCCACTTTCAGCTGCACTGTCCTCAGGTCCATAGGACCTCTTCCTCAGCCACCTCTCTGGGGTCTGAACAATCTGAAGTGTCCCCAGACTCAAGGCCGTCTGTTATCCTAACTGATGGCCTAAGAGCTCTAAGGCCTAAGCAGGACCCAGCCCAGCCACCAGGAAGCCCCCTCCTGCTGGGAGGGTTGTCACAGGCGGATGTGGTTGCAACTGAGCCCATGAAGAGGGGGCCTAGCCAGGCCAGCAAGGAGGTCCAGCCATTGATGAGGCCCTCAATGACCAGCCTGGCTGAAGAGGCATCAGGTTCCTTCAGAGAGCCCAGGAAGTACCCTCCATAGCAGAGGCCATGGGGCCACCCGGGCAGGGGCCAGGCGGTACCTGCACCTGCCATCCATCCCCAGAACCAAGGAAGGACATGGAGGGGCCAGGACTCACCCTCCTGCTGGGGACAGTCACTGCCCTAACAGTGACTGCTTCCAAGGTATGGGGGCAGCAGCTGGGCCCCAGTGCCCACCTGAGGGTCCCAGGACCTTGGCAGAGAGCACAGGGAGGGCCCAGCTGCCAGCCCAAACCAGCCCCCTGGCACTCTTCAGGAGAGCCCCCTGACTTCTTCCTCCGAGAAGAAGGAAGGTCCGAGAGACCTCCTTGGTGGGAGGGTCCGAGAGAGCTCGAGGCCTGGAGTCCACCCGCAGACAGCTGGTGAGGAAGGCTCAGTGGGGGCCATACACACACCCAGCCAACTTGGAGCCTGTGGGCTCCCAGCGACATTTCCCAGTCAGCCTGGCTGGGCCCGGAGACCCTTTCCCTGCTGCCCAGGGGACACCCAGCAGGAGCCGACGGAGCCCACGCTGGTGACCAGCCCTGAACGTCACAAGCCTCCTGAGCTTCCACACATCATGGAGGGGCTTCTGAGAGGCCCCTTGGCAGAGAGAGTGTGGAAGTGCCTCAAGGGACTCCAAGTTCACAGGAGAGGGGTGGCCAGGGTTCAGGCATGTTTTCTACCCGCAGAGCGCATGCTGGCCCACTTGCTGTTACATGTGGGGAAGCGTGGGGCAGGGAAAGGCCACAGGCTCTGCAGCCAGGCAGATTCAAAGCCCAGTCCTCTGCTCTTTAGCTGTGGGGCCTTGGGCAGAGCACGAACCTCTGTGCTTCAGTTTCCTGATCAGTCAAGTGGGGGGTAATAGTAGCCCTCTCCAATGGGGTTGTTGAGGGGTAAGTGAGGGAGTGAGGCAGTGCCGGCCCCACACACGGCGCCCATGCAGAACCTGTGAGCCCTTCTCTTGGTTCTGGCTGCCGCCCAGAGTGGCTGAGCTGTGGGTTTCTGGGCCCAGCAGATGGGCCGTTCGCTCATTCATTCCAGGAGAGCATGGAAAGCCTCAGACCTCTCTGGGGAGGTGGGGGGTGGGTGACAAGACCCTACGGTGTGAGACGCCCCTCCCCTGGGCCTCAGGGGCTCTGACCCCAGGTCTCTGAAGGACCCCATGGGAGGAGAATAGGAGTGTCCCCGCTGTGTTTCCCTGACTTGCCACCCCTTTGCTCCAGTTCCCGTGGCAGCAGCTGGTACTCAGTTGGCTTGGATAGCTCCAGGGACCCCACTGACCCCTGGGGGGATGCCAGCACTCTCAGATTCCCTGGCCCAGGAGCCCAGCAGTGGCCTGAGCTGGAGTGGCCCTGGAGTGCTTCCCTGGAAGGGTGGCGCCCCGCCCCCTCCGGGTCCGCCCTCGGCTGGAAGTGGGACTTGAATCGCAGCCAAGGAGAGAGGCCTCCAGCAACGTGGGGACTGCGAACCAAATAAATAAATAAATAATCAGGGTTGTCTTGGCTGATAAACGGTCTCTACCTCCAGGACGGCAGCTCCCCCTGCCAGCCCCCTCCCTCCCCTTCTCCAGGCAGATCCATCCCAGCAAAAGCTTAATAGCCCCATTTAAGGCTTTTCCTTTTCAGCACGGAATTGAGCAGCTCCTGCCATTACGAGGTTTTCAGCTTCTCCCTGAAATCAAATTACTGACTCCATTTAATTTTTTAAAAGCTCGGATGATTTCCCTTCTTGAATCAGAGCCGTGACTCCAAGGCCAACCCCCCGTCCCCTCCCCCACCGACCCCCAGCTAGGCAGGTCCCCTGTGGGTGGCTGCTGCCCAGGGACAGCAGCCCCCGTGCCAAGGCAAGCCTGACACCTAGAGGGGACGCCGGCAGGAGGCCCAGACCTGTGGCCGCTGCCCTGGACACCTGGCTGGTGGCCTGAGCTGGGGAGGAAAGAAGGCCTTGACCTCCCCAAGGCCCGGGTCAGCTCACAGGGGCCCGTGGCTGTGGGGCTGGACGGTTTTCAGAGGCTGGTGGGGAGGCGGTTAGGGCCCAGCACTGTCCCTGTGGGCTCACTGTCCACTCGATCCCCAGAGCCCCTGTTGCCTTTCCGAGCGCGCATCCTGAACCCCATCACTCGGCAAATGCGGATGGAGCGGATCCTCTGCCAGGCGCTGCTCAGATCA
>PVJI01000663.1:124170-236803 GCA_004026765.1 Micronycteris hirsuta
TGTGGGAGGGTGGAGTGACAGAAGGCCCTTGAAGTTGGTGGCAGGGCGGGGCGGGGCCTGCAGGGCCCGAAGGCCAAAGCACGCGCCCAGATTTCATTTCGGCTTTAAAATCTGTCTGGAAAGTGGACGTCAGAGGGACTAGAGCAGCAGCAAGAGGATGGGGTGGGTGGGGGGCCGTGGTTCCTGAGGGAGACAGACCCACCCGCCCCGCTGGAAGGGTCGGTGACTCAAAGGTCCCGTCTCTGAGGGTTGGAGCCACCCCTGCCCAGCGGGCAGATGGCTCCGCGGAGGGGGCTGCCGGTGATGTGTGGGATGCGTCCCATCTTCCCTCTGACAGTACAGGCCTGTGTCTCTGCCTGCCCATCTCTCTCCTGCCCCCTTCCCGCTGCTCCGCTTTCCAGCAGAGCCGCCCAGCTATGCGACCCCTAGACCAGGGCGCGCACAGGGAGAAAGTCCTGCAAACCAGGGCTGACTCTTTACCAAGTCGTCCTCACAGTTAACCACCCCACGTTCTTGGAGATGAGGCCGAGGGGACGGAATTAATGAAATCGCCAGGCTTTACCTGCATAAAAGGCTCTTCACCACCACCCCCCGCCCCCCCACCAAGGCGGGCGGCGATTCGCAAGGCTGAGAGGGTCCAGCATTAACTGTTCTGGGCACTCTTCCCAGCTCCGCGTGGCTGGAACAAACCACTTCTCTGCCTTTCCTCGCTCCGCACCGACTGCAAACAGGGGCAGCGTGTTTAATTAGAAGGTGCTTGCTCTCCTTGCGTCCTTCCTCGAGATGGGACAGGGCTGTGACCAGGGCCTGGGTGGCACCTGCTGCACCAGTGTTTCCCCTGCCTCGGGGACCACCAGCCAGTCTTGCAGTGACTTGTTCGTGGCTGACGGCTGTGTCTGCAATGAGATGTCCTGACAGGGAGCGGCTCTTCCCCGCTGGTCAGCGCCCTGCTGGGCGGGCCTCAGACAACCTGGAATGTAGGGCGCTTAGATATTGGTGGCTCCCCATCCTCAGCAGCTTGGATCCTCATCTTCCTCCTCCCCGCGCCCCCGCCCCTGCCCGTGACTCTGGGTGTGAAGTCCGGGGTCTGTGATGCATTTATCAACCCTCTCTCCCTGTTACCCGGAAGAGCCAGTGGGCCATTTCCCTTTTGGCTTTCCCCCCTCGGGCTCTGACCCGTTCAGGCTCATGATTTTTTCCTTGTTGAAGTCTTGAATTCCCAAATTTTAGATGCTGCCCACGGCGGACTTCTTCCATCACGACATGTTCTTCCTATCTTCGCTGCAAGTCTCCACTGGGTATTTGAATAGTACTTAAACTGAAATCGGAGCCGTCAGTGTAGCGATCCTCCAAATTATCACAGAAGCAGGGGGGCCGTGGTGGGAAGAGCTTTCTTCTCCGTGTCCTGCCCAAGCTGTGTGACCTTGAGCAAGCCCGTTCATTTCTCTGAGCCCCTCTTTCGGCATGAGGCAGTTTGGAAATAGGAGCAAATGGCCAGGCCACCTCTGCTCTAGAATGATGTGGGGGTCCATCCTGTGAAGACAGTAAATTGAGAGCCCCCATGCTTCCAGAACCCCTCACCCCCCCCCAGCATCTATCGTTCCCAGCTCCACCCACTTCCTGACACCTCTGCTGCTCTGGTCCCTGGGGGTGCGGGCTGCTGAGACATCAGGCCAATCCCCGAGGGCCAGGTGGGAAGATGTGGACAGATGGTCGTTGCCATGGAGCCAGCGGGAGCCCACCCCAACCTGGCTCCAAGGGTGACCACCCACTGGCTTCTCCTTCCTCTCCCAAAGTCCAGAATGGGTGCTCCCACACCCCAGATCTCAAAGCCTCAGAACAGTGGTTCTCAAAGTGGGGTCCCCAGACCAGCAGCGTCAGCATCATCGCTAAGCAGGCTAGAAATGCAAATTCTTGAGCTCGACCCTAGACCTCCTAATCCAGAAACGTAGGGGTGGGGCCTCGCACTCTGGGCTGTAACAAGCCCTCCAGGTGAAAGTCGGAATTCTTGGAGACTCTGTGCCAGGGACAGCCCCACCCCCACCCCAGTCCGAGAATTCCTCTGTCTCCGTAACACTGGCAACACTCGACAGCTTCTAAGCACATTTTTTTTTAAGATTTTATTTATTTATTTTTAGAGAGAGGGGAAGGGAGGGAGACAGAGAGGGAGAGAGGCACATCGCTGTGGGAGAGAAACATCAGTCGGTGGCCTGCATGCTGCACGCGACCAACCCAGGCATGTGGCCTAATCAGGAACCGAACTGTCCTCAACTTTCGCTTAGCTTCGCCCGACGATGCCCGACCAACAGAGCCGCACAGGTCGTGGCACAGCCTCCAAGCACGCTCCACCTCCACTGCCCCCTGCTGCTAGTACTGTCCCCGAGGAAGAGAGGAATAGTTCTTCCCCATGTACAGACAAGGAAACTGAGGCTCAGGGCCTTGCCCGAGGTCACACGGCAAAGACAGCAGAACCAGGGCTCGAACGCTGGCCTCCTCATTCTAAGGCAGGGCTCTCTCCTGCTCACCTTGGGTGTCGGGGCTCCTTAAACCAAAAGGACCAGCACGCCTCCCTCGGTGGGAGAGGAAATCCCCCTTCCAGCTCTCTCTCCCCAATTTCCAGTTGCCGTCCCGGGAGAGAGCATCCAGGAAACATAAATTCTGCCTGGTGGCTGAGTAAGAGCTCTGAAAGGAGTTACACGTCAGGGAGATGGGACTTTATTTCTCAATGAAATAGCCTTTTTATGGTTGGAATAAAAGTGCCAGCGGGAGCCTAATGCCAGGAAGTAGAGAGCACATTTGATAAACATCTTCAGCCAGGGGTGGGGCTGCCTGGGAGGGGGCGGCGGGAGAGTGGGCCCCACGTTTCCACACGCGTGTTTCTCTCCAGGTTAGAGCCTGGAAGCTCCTGGGGTCCTTCCGGCTCCTGGACCGCGCGGCGGAAGGAAGGCTGACCGCGGACCACGGGAGCGCCTTCGCTGAGCCTCCTGGCCCCGGGAGCAGGACTGCAGTGCGGAGAGTGGGCAGCAGGGGGCAGCATAATCCACCGTTCCTGCCCCAGCCAGTGGGCGCTGCAGAGGGGCGGGGTGGCGGGGGGGAGGGGGGGTTGGTGTTCTGGGGGCGCTGGCAGACGGGCTCTGAGACTCAGCCCTCAGAGGGGATCAGCAGTAACACACTCCCCGGGACCTTCTCTTCCACCCTTGAGCCCTTCCCACCCCAGCTACTTCACAGCAAAAACAGTCTATCATTCTCACTCTGGCTGCCGCCTCTGTGGATCCTAATCTTAATGTGTGTGTGGGGGGGGGGGTATCGTGGAGGGGGCATTTCTCCATCCCCTTGCCTGCTTTCTGGCTGGTTTCTCCAGGAACTCCTCTGGGCTTGGCTTCGGACCTATTGACCCTTGGCTTCCTTCCAAAGGGCCCCTTGAGGGGGTTCAGTGTATGTGTGTGGGTGGTGGCTTTTATGGGTGGGGGACTGCAGCCTTCATGGTCACTGGGGGCAGGAGAAAGTCCTGAAGGACAAAGAGAAAGCGAGGAAAGCTCCTCATTTGAAGCTGTGGGTGATTGGCAGGTTTACGGCCTCGGGAAGGTGCGTGGTATTCTGCACAATCAAGTCATTTTTAAAAATAATCTCCCTGCTTAAGTCGTACATGCTGCTAATTGCATTTTAATAAGTCTCTTAAAATCTTGCCATATTTTTTAATATCCTAATATTAGGTAAGTGATTTCGGGGGACACTGGAGGGCACGGGGAGTCTGTGCAATGGAGGGAGGGCTGTAATGAAGCTGGGGACGGTGGTGGCCCCGACCGGCCTGGGAGGTGTGTGGGTCTGTTGCTATGCAATGTGTGTGTTGGGGGTGGTGAGTGTGTATGATGTGTGTGTGCATGTGCACGCATGAGTAGCTGTAGACTGGGCTTCACCTCTGACCCAGCTCATCCTGTGCTCTCTGTCCAAGGGTGAGCCCAGAGTGGGGCTGTAACTTGCCCAAGGCCATGTAGCAAGACAGAGACCAATGGGGAACTCCAGTCCCCGTCTTGTGACAGCAGGGGAAGAATGACCTTTGCACCGTCTGGGGCACAGTCTCCTTGCACACGCAGTGACCTGAGGAGGGAAACGGTGGGGAGCTTCCAATGTAGACCCTCAGGGGTCCCACAGCAAGTAAGTGGCAGAGCTGGGATTTGAACTGCCATCGGCCCGCGTGCCTGGGGAGGCTCTTAACTACAATGGGACAGGAGGCTGAGCTGGGGTCAAAGCACTTCACGAATCTCCAAGGGTCCAGAGCCAGTGAGGACCCTGTCGGTCGCGGCAGGGGAGACTGGCAGGGGCAGGAAGTAGAGTGGTGTGTGGCTGTGGTCTCCTTTGTGCCCAACCCCTCAGTGACTACATGGCAGGTCCCAAGGCCAAGGGCAACATGCCACTTTCCCCTCAGAGTCCTCGGAGGTCAGAGGCCTGGGAGGGCCACGGCCGAGGATGTCTGGCCTTGGACCTTAGCGAGCTCTGGACTCCTGGAGGCCCCCGGAGGCCCCCACTGGCCATGGCCTCCCTCCCTCTGCCGCCTTCTCCGTGCTCCGAGCCACCAGCCCGGGTGGGAGGCACATGGTGAGCGAACTTCTGAACAGGAAGTCAGCATCCAGGTCGTCCCCAGCCCCTTTTCATGTGGTTTCTTTAATCCCCGGGGCTGGGTTTCAGAAGCATTTTGCAGTTTCAGTTTTACAAAGCTGCGCTCCCTTTAATGTTGGCGTTTTCCAGGGGGCTAGGGGGAGCGGCTTCAGTCAAAACATGTGTGTTTTACATCAGCCAGCTGTGGACTGCGCAGCCGGGGAGGGGAGGTGGCAATGTGGCCTCCAGGCTCGGTGGGCTCCGGTGGATGCAGACGCTGGCTGGGTGAGCCCTTGAACTCCACTTGCCTCTCTCCCTCTTCCTCGACTCCCTGCCTGCTTCCCTCTCTCCTGTCCAGGCCTCGGTGGGGTCCGCCACAGCCAGCGGGGCCAGGGCACCCTGCTTCCAGGCCCCTGACCCCCTCGGGCCCCTTCTAGTTGCTGTCATTGCACTCGCGCTTCCCAGACGTGGGCATGCTGGTGGGCCGTAGCCTCCGGCCACCTGTGTTGGACTTAATGCGGTGTTTTTCCCTAAGCAAAGATACTTAGGAAATTGTGAGTTTGGTGTGCTGGTTACATCTATCTGTTTGGATACACAGGAAAATGAACTGTACTGCTCAAATAGAAAGGAAAGGCTATGTTCCCCCTAAACTCACCCCACAGACTTCAGGACCCCCCACATTCTGTGACCCCTTCCCTGGAAGAGAAGATGAAGGTCTGGAGGTGAGGTGACCTGCCCGAGGTCACAGTGTGGGTGGGATTCGGGCCCCGGGGCCTGTGGCTTCAGCATCGGGCTCCAGGGCAGACTTCTTGGCCCTGGAGGGCTCTGGAGGAGCCACCTGGGGCCAGTCTGAGCTCACTGAGGAGAGGGCTACACTCCTGGGCAGTGTGGTCACGTGGAAAGAACACAGACTTTGGAATCAGTCACTCAGGCCTGTGTCCAAATTCCTCCCTCCTAGGTGTGACGGTGGGAGAACCTTGGTCTCCCCGTCTGTGAAATGGGGCCGACCCCACGCGCAGGTGGACACCCCTGGGATGTGCGTTTGCTCCCCTGCAGACCCAGGGGTCATCCATGAGCACTTGGACCTGGTTCTTGTCCACTTTGCTCCCGTCCCCAGCCCTGGCTCCTCCACCTCTCCTCCCTGACCTAGGAGAGGCCGCAAGATGTCCACAAGAAAGGACCAGGAGAGAGGGGCACACCCTCCCGCCCCACACACCGAGCAGTGTGAGGGTAGATCAAGCAGTGTGTGTGCAAGGACGACAGTGGTTCTCCCTTAGAAGTGGGGTGGCTGGGAGACTCACAAGCTGTTTGGGCTCAGGACACCCGGTCCGTGCTGCCCAGGCCGACTGGGGTCTGCACTGCCAAGGCCACGCCCCTGGTCCAACAGATACCCGAACCCCCGCTGGCCCCAAAGCTGTCCTGCTGCCCCGGCCTCCAGCTGCTTGAGGAGGGGCTGCAGGCTCTGCAGGCCTGGGCCAGGGGAGGGGTCTGCCAGGGTCCCACGTGTGGCTTTGCCTCCATCATGGCCAGGGGGTCCCCAGAGCATGTTACCTCTGGTCTGGGCTGCCATTCCTGGGCCACGAAGGTCTGGGGTTGTGATCAGTGGCCCTGCCTTCCCCACGCCAGAGGCTGCTCCTAGAGGACCCAGGAGAGAGGATCAGCACAGGTCTAGCCCTGGGGGAGCAGGGGACACGTCCAGCAGTTGTCGCTCTCCCCTGGGTGCTAGGGAGTGGCGAGAGACCCTGCAGATCTCTGCAGCAACTGCCAACGGACAGGTTCTGAGCACTTGGGATGTGCCCGATGCCATGCTGAGCACGCGACACGCCTCATTTCATTCCACCTGCTCTGGAAGACTAAATTCTGGGAGGACACCTAGAACAGTGCCGGGCACACAGTAGGCCCTCAGTAACCATTTGTTGAATGAAGGAGGCTTAGCGAGGTGAAGTGACTCATCCGCCTCGCAGTCACCACGCTCTTACACTGACGGCTGGGGGCAGATGCGCCCACATGCGCAGAAGAGAGACCTGGGCAGCAGGTTCCCCCAAGTCCTACACACCCCACCTACTCCCTTTGCTTGAGAGAGGATGTCATGGTCCCTTCTGGGGGGGTTGTGGGGGGAAGGTCCCCCAGGATGGAGGGTGCTTCCTCAGCTAATCCCTCAAGCCACCCAGGGGAGAAACACCCTTGGCCTGGGGCCTCGTCTGCTCCCTCCGGGGCAGCAAAGGGCTGGGCTGGTCGGGTTGCAGCTGCGTGGGGCCCAGGGAGGAGGGAATCAAAGGCAGCCATGTGGGCCCCGCTTTCATCTCCCGGCTTCAAAGAGGTGCAAACAAACTCTGTCCCCGTGCCAGGCGGCAGCTCCCTCCTCAAGGCCCCAGCCTGCTTTCCCCTCCTCCCTCCTGCTCCTTCCCCAAAGGCAGCAGTGCCTCCTCTCAGGGCGCCCCAGAGGGGCCCTGACTCCTGGCCACGCAGGGGAGAGCCACGGCTCTGCCAGGCCGAGGGGAGGAAGGGGCTGGGACCCTCCCATACCTGCGTATGCTCCCGCAGCAGGCCGGGCTGGCAGCTGATCGCCACGGAGCCTTCCAGCCCAGAGCCCACTGTCCCGTCCGGTGGCCACACGTGGCTACCCCACGCCAGATAGGTGGCTAGTCCGAAGGGAGGTGTGCCTGAGGGATTTTCTCAGATCCGGTCTGAACAAAAGCATGTAAAACATCCCATTCATCATTTTTACATTGATTACATGCTGAAACGATAATATTTTGGAGCTATTGGCTTAAAAAGTATAATATGTTGTTAAAATTAATTTCACCTGTTACCTTTTACTCCTTTAAATGTGGCTACTAGGAGGTTTGCAGTCACAGATGTGGCTCGCTTGCTTTTATTCGATGCTGCGCTGCAGGCAATACTCCCAGGTTGCCGACGAGGGCTCTTAGACTCAGAGGGGTTTGGGCACCTGAGCCCACGAGGTACTCAGCAAAGATTCTACGGAATGAAGGAAGGGAGGAGTGAGTGTCTTGTAGTGGCTGTGTGGAGACACGGATGACCCCATCCCGTCCCCGTCCTCCCAGAGCTCCTGGCGCCGAGTCTAGTCTAGCTGGAGGGAGGGGTAGTGCTGGAGGGGACCCCGGGACCTGTGAACAGCTCCTGGGCCCAGATCCTGGCCTTACCACTAACCAGTTGTGAGACTGAACTGCCTCAACTTTCTCATCTGTAAAGTGGGGATGACGATGATGGTGGTAATAGCAGCAGCTTCCTCTCGGAGTCGTGCTTAGCTGACAACAGTCCAGCGTGTTAGCGATCAGTGACCATGTGGGACAAACGCCATGGGGCCATGCATCACGGGCCGGCCTCACGCTGGAGGGAGCTGCCCTCCCAGCGGATCTGAGTCCTCCCCGCGGGACAGGCTGCTCTGGCTTTCCCTCCACATCACCTCTCCGGGTCCACCTGGCTGGGTGCTGGGAGTGCCTGCTCTCTGAGGTCAATTTTTTGCCTTCCCTCCCATCCCATCATCTCTTTGTATCCTGATGCCCTGCCCCACCCTCTCCCAGCTCTGTCCCTGAGGTCCAGTGGCCCCTGGAGGTGGCTTTAGGACCTTTTTCTTTGGCGAGAACCTTCCTCCAGGTAAACACACATTCTCTTGCCCACTCTTTCGAAGGACCTCCCAGGGAAGGCCGGAAGTGGTAGAGGAGCTCCCCAGGAGTAAGGGGGACCAGGCTGAGGGGACAGAGGGTTCCTAGAGGTCTGGGCCAGAACTGGAAGGATGGGGGTGGTGCTAGCGGAGCCTGGGGCATCCCAGGCAGGGGGGACGGCCAGAGTAACAGCCAGGAGGCAGTGAGATGATCCATCACATTCATGGTGGGGGTCAAGGGGAGAGCCACAAGGCTGTTGGGGTTGCCACTATGCAGGACTTGCTGAAGGCTGGGGAGGCAGTGGGGGCTATTTCTTCCCACAGATGGGGGTGGGGTGCCCCGAGATGGTAGCAGGAAGTGAGATGATTGGAACCACACAGGGCCAACACGAACCAGATGTGATCGGGTTGGGGGCTCCAGCAGGAGGATGGGGAAGAGAAGGGAGCTAAGCAATCTGTTCCCACCTTCCCCCACTGCCCAGGCCCCCAGGCCAGTGTAGTGTGGCTCTGCAGCCTGCTAGTCACTGAAAGGTAATGAGAGCCACACCCGGGAGGTGACGTTCATAACTGCTCCCACATTGCCCTGCAGCCGTCTGTGGGGATGGGGATGGGCGAGAACTCAGCCTCCAGTCTAGGGAGACTTGGGGGTCCAGAGGCTGCTGCTACTGCTCGGCCTCATACACTCCACAGTCCTGCTCCAGCCACTTCTTCCAGGAAGCCCTCCCTAGTTCTCCAGTTGGATCAAGCACCTTTTCTGGGTTCTCAGAGCTCTCAGTGTTGAGTGGATGACCTCTTCTTCTAGCGAGCTACTTAAAGATCCGCCGCCCCCTTTGTGCACATCTTTGTCATCCCCAGGTCTCTCCGGACCCCAGCCTCTCCCCTAGGGCCACTTGAACTTTATACATGTGTATATCCAACTTGGTTTTTAAAAACATCACATGAGTCATTCAAGAATAAGTGCTCATCACAAAGATAACAAAACACACCGAAGCGCAGAGTAAAATGTGAAGGAGCCCCTTTACCTCCCACGGCAACTGCCCTTAGGTTGGGTGTACGGTCTTTTAAGTTATGTGTGTGCATGTGATAAAAAATACAGGACACAGAATGTATTATTTTAACCATTTTAAGTGCCCAGTTCTGTGGCCCTAAGTCATCCACACTGTTGTGCGGCCATCGCCACTGTTCACTTCCAGAACTTACCTTCTCAAACTGAAACTCTGTCCCATTAAATGACAACTCCCTGTCCCCCTGCACCCCAGCCCGGCACCCACCATTCTGCTGTCCATCTCTATGAGTGTAACTCCTCCAGGGACCTCAGGTAAGTGGAGTCATGCAGTACCCACCAGGGTCTCAGGGTAGGGAGGCAAAGTTGGAATTAATTGAGAATTAGCAGTCTGGTTTAAGGAGGGTCTGGTTTAAGGATTGGCAGTGCAGGGGCTTAATTACAGTTGGGATGAGAACACAATAAAACAGTCCAGAACTGGGGGAGACAGCAAGGTAAGGATTTCTGAGGCCAGGGAGTCAAAGAATCTTAGGGTGCCAACTGTGTGGGTGCTGTCCATGGAAGAACTGGTGGGTCTTCTGGGAAGTTCCATAGCGAATGATGAAGTCACTCGCCTGGGCAAGGGTCTCCTGGAATAGCATGAAGACGAGGGGCTAGTAAAGTCTTAGTAATACTAATAGCAGACCGTAACCCGTGTCGGGGGAGAGAGTTTCAGCCTTCAGCGTTCACGCTGAGGGAGAGTGGGCGGGTTCGGTCCTCACTCTTCAATGTCAAGGAAAATATCAACCAGTGTTCATGGAACTACACTTGCCGACTGCGCCCCCAGCTGAGCTGTGCATCTGAGCCCGGCAATGCTAACTACAGCATCCTCTGTAACCTGGGAACCCGCCGGCTCTACAAAATGTATAATTTTATTATTGGTAAGTAGCGCGCCATAGACTCAGCAATGTTGCCGGAACAAGACCAATGCACAAAAATCGGTTGTGTTTCTATAAAAGCAAGGAACAAGCTGACAAGGAAATAAAGAAAACAATTCCATGTAAAATAGCACCCCAAGACAAAGAAAAAAAAAATAGAGCCCAAAAGATGAAGGCACTTAGGAAACACATACCTAAGAAAAAACCCACGGAGGTGAAAGACTTGCACATGAAAATCCACAAACTATTGCTGAAAGAAACGAAAGACTTAGTTTAATGGGAAGACACCCCGCGCACATGGGCCGGAGGACCCTTTTCCACTGAACGGCGGCACCGGGACTTGCTTATTCATTGGCCTGCTGATGGACATGTGGGTTGTTTCCAATTTTTGATAACGAATAGAGCTGCTACGAACATTCACATACAGGCTTTTATGAGGACATAGATCTCAGTTTCTCTTCGCCAAATATCTAGGAGTGGGTGTGGTGGGTCACGCGTGCTAAGTATAGGTTTAAATTTATAAGAAACTGCCCAATCGTCTTCCAAGGTGGCTGCGCCGTTTCGTGTTCCCACCAGCAATGCACAAGAGTTCCAGTCGCTCCACACCCTTGCTAGCATTTCACATGGTCGGTTTTTAAAATTTGAACCATTCCACTAGGTGTGTAGTGGTGTCTCATTGTGATTTTAATTTTCATTTTTAATGACTAAGGATGCTGAATATTTGCTCATGAGCTTGTTTTCCCTCCATATATCTTCTTTGGTGAAGTGCCGATTCAAATCTTTAGCCCACATTTTTAATGGGTTGTTTCTTTTCTAATTTTTTAAGTATATTTTATTGATTATAGCTGTCCCATTCCCCCTCCCTCCCTTATTACCCTCTGCCCTGCACCCCACCCCCCTTAGTTCATGTCCCTGGGTCGTACATATAAGCTATTTGGCTTCTCCATTTCCTATACTATTCTTAACCTCCCCCTGTCCATTTTGTACCTACCAATTAGGCTTCTTATTCCCTATACTTTTTCCCCTCCATTCTCTCCTTCCCTTCCCCACTGATAACCCTCCATGTGACCTGCATTTCTGTGATTTCTGTTCCTATACTAGTTGTTTGCTTATTTTTTGTTTTTGTTTTTTAGGTTCAGTTGTTGATAGTTGTGACTTTGTTGTCATTTTACTGTTCATAGTTGTGATTATCTTCTTTTTCTTAGATAAGTTCCTTTAACATTTCATATAATAAGGGCTTGGTGATGATGGACTCCTTTAACTTGACCTTATCTGGGAAGCACTTTATCTGCCCTCCCATTCTAAATGATAGCTTTGCTGAATAGAGTAATCTTGGATGTAGGTCCTTGCCTTTTATGACTTGGAATGCTTCTTTCCAGCCCCTCCTTGCCTGTAAAGTTTGTTTTGAGAAATCAGCTGATAGTCTTATTGGAACTCCTTTGTAGGTAACTCTCCTTTTCTCTTGTTGCTTTTAAGATTATCTCTTTATCTTTCATCTTGGATAATTTAATTATGATGTGCCTTCATGTGTTTCTTCTTGGATCCAACTCCTTTGGGGCTCTCTGAGCTTCCTGGACTTGTATGTCTAGTTCCTTCGCCAGACTGGGGAAGTCTTCCTTCATTATTTTTTCAAACAAGTTTTCAATTTCTTGGTCTTCCTCTTCTCCTTCTGGCAGCCCTATGATTTGATGTTGGAATGTTTGAAGTTGTCCTGGAGGTTCCTAAGCTTCTCCTCATTTTTAAAAAATTTTTGTTTCTTCATTCTGTTCCAGTTGGATGTTTATTTCTTCCTTTTGTTCCAAATCATTGATCTGAGTACCTGTTTCCTTCCCTTTACCATCAGTTCCCTGTATATTTTTCTTTATTTCACTTTGCACAGCCTTCACTTCTTCCTCTATTTTGCGACTCAATCATTTCTGTGAGCATCCTGATCACCAGTGTTTTAAACTCTGCATCTGATAGGTTGTCTATCTCCTCATTGCTTAGTGTTTTTTCTGAAGTTTTGATCTGTTCTTTCATTTGGGCCATATTTGTCTCGGCACACCTGTTACGTATAAGGGGCGGAGCCTTACGTGTTCACCAGGGAGGGGCAACCCACATGGTTGCTTTGTGGTGCTATATGTGGGGGAGGGGTCAGAGAGGGAACAATGCTGCTTGCTCAGCTCTCACCAGCTTTCAGTCACTTTCTCAGCTACCCACAAGCAAACTGGGCCCTTCTGGTGCTGATTCCCAGGTAGGTTGGTATGTTCTAGGACCCTGTAGGTCCCTCCAATGAACTCTCCTATGAGGCTGGAAGTTTCTCCTGCTGCCTCAATCCCCACAGGTTTTTTCAGTCAGAGGTTTTGAGGCTTTATTTCCCTACGCTGGAAACCTGGGTTGCGTGGTCTATCTCGTTCCCTAGTTGTTCCTCCCGATTTATCCACACACAAATGTGGGGCCACCCGGTCCACCAGCCATAGCCTTGCAATGCGTCCTCTCCACCCGGCTGCCCATCTCCACCTGTCCTGTGAGTCTGGGTAAATGTTTCTTCTTTAACTCCTTGATTGTCTGACTCCCATATAGTTTGATTTTCTGGCAGTTCTGGTTGCTTTTTGTTTTTAAATTGGTTGTTGTCCTTCTTTTGGTTGTGCGAGGAAGCAAGATGTATCTACCTATGCCTCCATCTTGGCCGGAAGTCTCTTTTCTTACTTTTGAGTTTTGAGAGTTCTCTGTGTATCTGGTTACTGGTCCTTTATCAGATATGTGTTTTGCAAATATGTTCTCCCTGCCTGTGGCTTGTCCTTTCATTTTCTTGACAGCGTCTTCAAAGAGTAAATGTTTTTACAATGTTTTCTTCTTTTTTGGTCTGTGGTTTTGTTCTAAGAAATCTTTGCTTAACCCAAGGTATTAAATAATTTCTCATATGTTTGTTTTTTCTAGGAGTTTTATAATTTTAGATTTTACACTTAGGTGTTTGCCTAATACCTTTTCATAGTATCTTTCTGCTTAAATCAGAGTGGGTTCTGTTGTCTGCAACTGAGAACAGAGGCTGATGTGGAAATTATGGTGTTGGTGGTTGTGGTGGCAATGTCAATGGTCTGGCTGGTGGGACATGGGTGCCAGCAGCCATGATTTGGTGATGGTGTTGATGCTGGTGGTAATAATGGAAACAAGGGCAGTGTTGTTGACCGTTTCCTAAGTGAATCGCTGCCGTGGGATAAAATCCATGGCAGCCCTGTCCACCCTGGACAGAGTTACTGTTTGTCACCAACGTGCTCCTTCTCTTACTGATCCACACATCTTGCAGACTCCAGCTTGTCAATCTCTCAGGATGCCATTCCCAGGAAGGTCCTATGGACCTGCTTATGGAAGTATTCACAGGCACTCATAGAATGCTGGCCATTGTATCACTGTCTATTGTAGGAAAAAAATGGAAACAGCCTAAATGTCCGTCAATAAAACAGCTTAAAACTGGGATACCCAGACTGTGGAATAGTATGCAGCCTTCATGTAGAATAACCAAGATCTTTACGGACTTCCACAGAAGGTTGGCTGTGTAATATTGCTAAGCGCAAGAAGCCATCGCAGCGACATATGCAATCCCAGTTTTTAAACAGTATATTCAGCTGGGTTTGCACAGGCAAAGAAAATGTCCGGGAGCGTACACAGGGAACTGTTAACGGTGGTGCCTCCCGAGGTGGCTTTTCACTTAACGTGCTTCTGATCTGTTTGAATTCATTGCCTTGAGCACTTACCACTTTAATCTAAAAAATAAAACGCACACACTCACACATGCAGGACGAGGTGGGGCGAGATTATTGTTTTTATTTTAGAAACATGGGCATGGAGGCCTGGGGTGGGGGTGGCGGCACTGTCCTGACTTGCTCGAGTGGGTGGCCTTGGGAGCCAGAGGGAGGAACTGGCTAGACAGCAGCCCTCCTGTCTGGCTTCCCAGCCTCCACCCCACCCTGCCTTGCGTGGAAGCCACGAGTCCTGCCTCCTGGCCTGTCCCCAGGCGAAGCTGCCCTCTGAGCACTGCTCAGCACAGAGATGGGGACAGAAGGCCATGGCCGTGACTCAGATCTACCTCTGTGGTCTTTCTCATCTCCCCATGTGGGGGTCCTGGTGCTCTAGGGAACAGAGGGGAGGGTGAGGTCCTGGAGCGGGCCCAGCAGCCCCGTGAGGAGTCCCTGCTGCCTGGGGTTGGGGGTGTTGTTTAGAGAGGTTAGCTGAGCGGGGGCTGGGGATGAGGAAGACAGAGGCATCTCCTTGACATATGGCCCGAGGGCCGCCTGCGTCAGCGTCCCCTGATAAGTATTGTATTGGAAACGTTGAACTGGGGCCTGGTTCCGCTCCAGAGCTGATGAATCCGAGCCCCTGAGGAAGAATATCAAGGCCTGCATTTGACAGAGTTTGGCTACCCCACTTACAATGCGATGACATCCGAGTCTCTGGGCTGGGGCTTGGGCGTCGGAATTTTCTCAGACCGCACAGATGACTCCAATGTGCAGACAAGCTCAAGAGCCACTGGGGCGGTGCCTCTCTGCTCGAAGCATGGTCCTTGGCCGAGCAGAGGCAGCATCACGGGGGGCTTGATAGAAACGTGGAGTCTCAGCTCCAACCCACCGAGACCTGCCGCGTCAGACCTGCGGTCTGTCGGGATCCCTGGGTGATTCGTGTGCTTAGCACAGTTGGAGAAGCTCCAGAGGGCTTGGCTGAGCGGGGCGAACGAAGGCAGGGGTCCCCAACGTTAGGGTAACTGGGGGCCTAAAAACAACCCCACTATCCCGGCAGCACCCGGGTCAGTGCGCCGCTGGGCATGAGTGGTTTGAATGGTCCCTGATGGGTCCAGTGGGCAGGCCTGAGAACACTGTGTGGGGGGCACAGGGTGAGGACAGTGTTGGAGGAGCTGGTCCCCCCACAGTTAAGGGCTCCTCTGGGGTCAGCCCAGACTTCATTCCACTTCCCTGTCCTGGCATTTGGGGCAAGGTACTTCCCTCTGAGCCATAGCTTCCTCGTCTGTCCAGTGGGGATACACAGTCGCCTTCCTTCCAGGGCTGTTGGGATGGACTGCGGTCAGCCAGGACATCTGGCTCTCATCAGTGCCTCATGTCAGCTCTGCTTTTGTAACTATTTGGCAGAATCTTCAAGTGTACTCAGTGGAGCACAGGCGGGTTAATTGCCCCGTCTGTAGGCAAACCTGCCGTGAGGTGTGGGGCCCTCACTTGTCCTCCCTGAGCCTCGCTTCTGCACCAGCAAAACGTGATGATACTAATAGTACCCACCTTGGGACGGGCCACCTCCCACAGGTGTCTAAGCTCACATCCTGGCCCACCGTACTTCCCAAGTAGACACGACCCCATAACACGTGCTAAGAGACAGACGGTATTTTATTGAAGAGTTCTTAGGGCTTTGAGGAAAAGGGATTTCCGCCATGCCCCCAGTCACAAAAACTTTTCCAGATTGTCCTCTGGAATTCTCTGGTTTTTCGCTCCAGCTGCCTCTGCCCTGCCGGTGACCCCTCTCTCCTCATTCCCACACAGCTCTGGAAACCCCTCCTACAGACCAATTCCTCAAAGCTGCACCTTGTTCTGCTCCCTCAGCAGATCCAGCGCCACCTGCCAGGCACTGTTCAGAGGGCCTTATGAGGAGAGTCTCATTCGGGATAGATCCACCCAGGGGTGGATCTATTTTTATGCCCATTTTACAGATGAGAAATGGAGGCAGCGTTTTGGCAACTGTCCGAAGATCACAGCGCCTGTGAGCGTGAAGTTGCGGTTCTAATCCAGGCTCTGAGCCTGACCTCTCCCGTGTCTCTCGCGTTGTTCCTCTGAGCGGGGAAGGCGTCTCGCTTGGGCCCCGCAGGGGTGGAGTGAGACATAATTAGCGCTTGCGTCGCACAGTGTAGGCAGTTCACAAATATTTACTGAGCACCTACTATGTGCCAGAAGCCAGGGACATGGGGCTAAGCAAACAAGACATGGTCCCTGTGGTCATAGAAACAGTCCATGAAATCGTTTGAAGAAAAAAGAAAAAGCCCCTGTCCCAACCAACAGGGACACAGGCATTGTTTCCAGACGCTCGAAGCCTTGCTGGGGCCGCTTGGCCTGCAGCCCGGCCTCACCCTTCCCCACAGTTCGCCCACAGAGTCTGGGGGGGGGGAGAGCCCCCTTCTCCCGCTGACCCTGGACGCATCAGGGTTGGTCTCTGGTGACAGAGGAGCAGAGTGGGGTCATCTCACAGCAGGACCTTGGCCCGCAGGTGAGCTGCAGCCCCAGCCCAAATCTCTGGCAACTTCTCAGCCAGGATCTGGGTGCTCCCCTGAGACGCCTCGCCGCCCCCCTGCTCAAACGCTGGTAATTGGTAGACAAAGAAGTTTCAGACAGTTGGGGACCTGCGTCCTTTGAGTCCCTGAAAACATGCTATTATTAATTAAAGACTTTGGCTGTGGCGGGGCCCGGGCCTGCCTTTTCCTGGCTGGGCCTCAGGCTTACGTCTCTCCAGTAGTCTCTCCTTGCTAAATTTTTCAGTGTTTTTAACATCAGACTGATGTTACGTATAATTACCAACTTTGCACCCAAATTATATTTGACATGGCTTGTGTGGGAAATTAGACCATTTCAGCGCCTACAAATTCACCTGGGGAAGCCAAGGCAGGCACGAGGGCGTGCTGAGGGGAAGTAATTTAAATATTACATGTGCCCTTGTGAAAATGCCAAAAGTCTTTAAACTGCCAAGAAGAATTCTGTCTCCCCCTCTACCTGCCCTCCCCTCCCCAGCTCACTGACAGCGCTGAGGGTGGGGAAGCAGGGCCTTGTGGGCAGGGGGCTGTGGGGGGTGCTTTTCTATGGGGGCACTGCCCTGACTGGCAGGGGGCGGGGCTGCCACCCTGCGGGGAGGGCCATTGCAGTGGTGTCTGGCTATGCTCTCCCTCTCCGGCTCCTGCCTCTGGCCCATCTGTTCCTGTGCCCAAGGAGAGGAGGCTCCTCCCCTTCACCCCTGCCCCACACACTGTGGGGGGTGGAGGTAAGAAGATGGTGTCCCCAGCACCCAGAACCAGGACACTGGGGCTCCAAGGGCCAGGCTAAGCAATAGCCTAGTATGGACGTCCCTTTGAACCAGACAGGCCCTCAAGCGCATTGCTTTGTCATTGCAAGTCAACAAATCCTGCCCTGGCTGGTGTGGCTCAGTAGGTTGAGTACTGGCCTGCAGACCAGAGGGTCGCTGGTTTGATTTCCAGTCAGGGCACGTACCTGGGTTGCAGGCCAGGTCCCCAGTAGGGGGCGCATGAGAGGCAACCATATATTGACGTGTCTCTCCCTCTCTTTCTCCCTCCCTTCCCCTCTCTAAAAATAAATAAATAAAATCTATTAAAAGAAAAGAAAAGAAAACCATTGAAAAAAAAAAAGCCAACAAATCCTGAACACCTACCATGAGGGACCCAGAGAAGAATAAAACCCATGAATAAAACCCATCCATTCATTTACCTATTCATTCATTCAACAAATAGGTGCTTATACACCCATTATGTACCAAGCACAGTGATTAAAGACTCATCCGTTCATTTGTCCATTCAGCACATATTATAACTGAGCACCTAAGATGTGCCAGGCTCGGTGCTGGGTCACAGAAGTGAAGCAGGCTGTGACACCCTTCAAGCGCTTAGTGACGCTAGGGAGACAGACTTCTGGTCAGACAATGAGTTTCCGGGTTTATCGGGCTGGAAGGCCAGCCCCAGCCCCCGTTGCTCCCTTGCTGATGGAGGCTGCCCAAATGGAGGGAGGGAGACCCTGCTGGTTCCTGATACCATCACCTGGACCTGTGAGTCTGATGCCCAGGGTCTGGAGGCAATGGATGTGAGGCCCAGCCTGGCAGGGTCTAGGAGAGAAGGCTCCCATCTCTTGCCTTCCCTGCCCTGATCCCTGTCTTAGACTACAGGGAGGACAGGTGAGGTTTAGCACCTGCTGGGAGGCATTCTGGCCCACTGCAGAGGCAGGGGTGTGAGAGCAAGAAGGGGGGAAGAAGAGACACCTCGGCTGCTGCTGTCTTCTCTTACCTGTGCCCAGGAGGATGCGGCACCTGAGAGGAGGCAGCCAGGAGGACACCCCCTCCCGGGCCTCAGAGGCATCCAAGGTTGTGGAGGGACCCTGGAATCCCAGTCTTGCATGGGCGCAAGGAGGAGGGCCGAGCAGTGCCTGCGGTGGGCCACCTGGGGATTCCCAGTCCAGGACATCAGGTGCTGCCCCTGACTGGCGGCGGGACTCCCACCGTTTTCCATCTTCTCTCATTCCCTGGCCTCCTTTTCTTCCTCCCTGTAGTGAAGGAAGTCAGCCCTGTTAGCCCTGGGGGCTCTGGGGAGCAGAGCAGGCTAGGCAATGGGCTGGATGGGCCCAGGGCTCAGGTGCCCTCCAGCCTTGGCCCTCGATGACAGCCCAGGGGCTGTGCTGTCCCTCCATCCTTCCATCGACAGGTGCTCTGTACCTGTACCAGGTGCTGGGGACACCCCAGTGAACAAGACCCAGGTCCTTGCCTTCTTGAGCTTATGTTCTAGCTTAGGGGAAATAGGCAATAAGCAAGTAAATGAAAAGCAGAGAAATAAGACAAAAAGTGAGGGAGGAGCTAGTTTTTTTTTTTTTTTTAAAGATTTTACTTATTTATTTTTAGAGAGAGAAGGGAGGAAGAGAGGGAGAGAGAGCGAAACATTGATGTGGGAGAGAAACACCAATAGGCTGTCTCTCGCCTGTGCCCCAGCTGGGGACCTGGCCCACAACCCAGCCTGTGCCCTGGCTGGGAATCGAACCCGTGACCTTTTGCTTTGCGGGACAACACCCAAGAGAGCCACGCTAGCCAGGGTGAGGGAGGATCTAATTTGGATTGGGTGACCCAGGAGGACTTCTCGGAGGTGGCGGTCTGTAACATAAAGGGCCAGACACGATTTTCCAGGCAGAGGAGACAACAGCATCCAGACTGTGAGGCAGGAATGCATCTAGTGGGTGGGCGGCATAAGGTGCCAGTCAGTGGGTCTGGTACAGGTGGGAAAGAGGCAGCGGGTGGGCAAGGGGAAGACAGAAGAGGGCAGGGCCAGGTGGAGGAGGCCCCTGCTGGGGTGCAGGCTGGCCCCTCGGTGGGAGGGACCCCGTCTGGAGGGAGTTAGCACAGGAGAGACAAGACTTGATTTGCATCTTGGAAGAGTACCCTTGGGGTTGGAGAATGGACTACAGAGGCCAGGGCTGTGAGAGAGAGACCACCCCAAGGGCCCAGGGGTCCAGAAGCCCCAGGGAGTCTGGACACTGTGAAGCACCTGGGCACTGAACGGGGACTCTGCGACTCTGCCTTGATTCCAGTTCTGACCACATCACTCATTGGCTGTGTGACCTGGAGTCAGAAGCTGTCCCTCTCTGAGCCTCAATGTCTTTATCTGCGAAAGAGGGGCCAGAACAGCTGCCTGGCCTCTGTCCCTGGGATGCAGAGCGGTGAGGGTCGGGCAGCAGAGGACCGGAGCTGAAGGCATGGCTGGAAGGCGGCAGGTCCCTGAGCCGGGGGCTACTTTGGGGGACAGATTTTTCCTGGGAGGAGCCGATGAGGGAGTGACACTGTGGTTGAAATCACCACTGGGGGTCAAGCCCCCACCCCTGCTCCAGGCTCCCCGAGTCCCGGGGGGCCTGGGGTCCCAGCTCACTGCTCTGACTCCCAGAGGCTGTCCGCACCCCTCCCCCACCTCTGTCCCTCGCTCTTTTTTCCCTGCCTCTTCTTTTTAAAATAAAAATGCCGGCCGCTCGCGGATTGCTGATGTTTATGCCTCAGTAATACATTATGTATTATTTTGTTTTAAGCACAGCTTTTGCATCCTGACAGTAACAATAAAATGTGACTATGGGATTGCTAATACAGACAGACTAATGTTTCCACCGCCCGCCTCTTTTTTTTGCGTCCTAAGCACTTTTGAAAAGGCTCCTTTTATATTCCTAATAAAATTATAGAAAAATACATCGATTTACTGGAAAAGAGTTTAGGGTCGGGGTGGAGTTTTTTTCTCCCCCTCCCCCTGTGTGGGCTTCTTCCCTCCCCAAAGGCTGATGAATATTCTGAATCAAAGCTTCTAAGTGCTGTTTGACCCTTGACCTCAGGTTGCATCCCCCCCCCATCGGCCAGCTGCTCACCTGGCCCCCAGCCAGCTTCCAGGCTGGCCGGGCATGTGCCCCTGGCTTGGGTGTTGGTAATTGGGGTGTCTCCGTGTCAGGGTGTCTGTAGGTGGGGGGCTGTGTGTGAAGATGATCGTCGTGTGTGTGCTAGCATGTGTGCTGGTGAGCACCTGTCCACGTTTGCATGTGTGTTTGCATGTGTGTTGAATGTTTGTGTGTGGGGGCTGGTATGTCAGGATGACTGTCGCTGTGTGTCCGGCCTGGGGTGCCAAGCCATGGTGTGTTTGTGGGTCTATAAAGGTGGAGGGCGGGACTCTATTTGGAGGACACTGGGGTGGTTGGCAGTCAGGGCCAGGTTTGTGGGACTGTGGGGTGGCTGTCAGCTTAAGCTGGGGCCACTACCTGTACTTGGTTCTCTCCCTGTGGGGAACGGATGTGGCCTGTTTCCGAAAAAGGCTACACCTCCAGGAGTCGCTTTTCATCTGAAAAAACGGGGTCTCACCCTCGGCAGCCTCTGATGCCCGATCACGCCAGCTGTGTGAGTGCGTGCGCACACAGGCCTCTGGGAGGCCTCTACGTGAACGAGACACAGCAAGCTGGTTCCGTGTGTTCCGCGTGTGGGGGGCCCACCGCGCGCTGATGAGGCTGATCTGGCCTGGGGAGGGGCTGAGCCACCAGGCAGGCAGAGGGTCTCCAGAAGAGTTGGGAGGGACAGCCTTCCAGCTGCGCGTGGCCTCCTGGGCAGGGGTGGCAGGGGCGGCAGCAGGCAGGGAAGCGTCCCGGGCCACACGAAGGAGAAGCTGTGGATGGAGAGAAGGATCGGGGCCTGGGGAAGGTGAGGACCCACCTGCACACTCACCACCTTTGCCCACATCCAGGCCAAGGCCCAGGCCTCTGGGCCTGGTGGGCGGAGCCGGGGGAGCGGCCTAAACTGTTTGCCCTGCGCAAGAATCTGGCGATGAGACCCAGAGTCCGTCGGGGGAGGGCAAAGGTTCTCTTTCTAGCAACGTATGCCTTGGTTTCCTGGGGCCAGACCCCAAAACTTTCACCCTGCCTCCCGAATCAAAAGTCTGGGAAATAGAGTCCCTCCGTCTGAGCACCAGATCCCCTAGGACACCGCCCCCCCAAACCTCCCTGCTCGTGCCCCCAGTCAGAGAGGCCGCTGCCTGGGCGTGGCGCTCAGGGGAGGCCCCACGAAGAACCCCATCCCCGGTCCCCCAGCCTAGGCTGAGCTGAAGGCCTGCTGCCGCCTGCCACTCCAGCTGAGCCTGCCTCCCTCCCCCACCTCCCCGCCCGCCCTCTCCGGGCGTGTGTGTGGATTTGCACGCTTCAGAAGCAGGCAAGGAAAAAAAAAAGGGATTGGGTTTTGTGTACTAAGCACTTTTGAGGGCAACCTGGGGCCCCCTAATCCAGAGGTTTATAACCTCCCCGGCTAATGCTCCCTGACACTGTGTTTTGATATCATTACTACATTATACTCACAATTTTTGAGTGAAAAAATACAGTACTTAGAAAGTCGAAATTCATAAATAAATTCATGTCAAACCGCACTTAATATTGATTTTGTTAGTGTTCAGATTCAATAATAAGGGACTGCGTGCATGAATATTTAAATATAATCATCATTTCTGCATCTCCTAATGGCCTCTGCTCCTCTACACTCAATTTAAACACAATTTAAAAACTATAATGTATTGAAAAATACTAGGATTTAGCAATAAATCATCATCGGGAGATTCCAGGCCTCTTATAGGGTGGCTCAATATGGGTTTCTCTGGGGACCATACAATTAGATTCATGTTTTTAAACTTCTCAATTATCCATATACCATAATTTTATGTGAAAGTTTGTTTCGCTCCCCCCCCCGCCCCGAGCCCGCCGCCGCCCCCCCCTCCCTGGCCCCCCCACCCAGCCTCTCTCTGTAGGAAGCGGTAGGATATCACTTAAGTGTTCTCTTAGCCAGAGTGGAGTGGGGTCAAAGGTGGCCGTCCTCAAACTGAATTAGAGGCCAGGCCTGCCAGAGGCAGCCAGCGCTGAGTCACTTAATCATATTATTTGGGAAAAATATAGGGGGGAAAGAGATAAAATGACTTAAAATGAACTTGCCAAGGAGGAAGTGGAGTTTTTTAGATTTATTTAAAAAGCAATCCTTGGCCTGATGAAATAGACACAGGGCTGGGCAGGATGTGGTAAGAGCCCGGGGAGGCGGGGGGGCCGCGCTGCGGGAGCAGAGGGGCTTCCAGTCCAGTTGCTAGGCCCCAGACCTCCGTGAGGAGCCCCTGGGGGTGCAGAAGGCCCTGGGGTGAGGCTAAAGGGGGTGCCCTTGGGACCTGGGGTTGCTGTTAGAGTCTACTCATCTGGGAGCCTGCAGGCAGGCTGGAGCAGTCTGCTGGGATGGCAGGGTGTGGCAGAGCCCCGGGAGGGGGCATGTGGGGCCTTGCAGGGTGCCCTGATGGCGGCAGGCGGCAGCTGGCGCTGACAGATGGCCATGCAAGTGGCACAGCAGCATTGATTGATGACAGGAGGGGACAGGACCCAGGGACCTGGAGGGAAGGTGCCCACTGGCTCAGAGCCGCACACCCAGTCTATAGAACGGATCATGTCATTCATTCCACTTACCAAGCACCTACTATGTGTCTGGGGCTTTCTGTACAAGTCACGTGAGTCCCGGTACCACTGCTCGATGCAAGGCATGGCCCTGCCCGTCTTACCAAGGATGAAGTTGGAGTTCAGGGTGGTAAGGCAATTTACCTAGGGTCCCACAGCTGGGACAGTGGCAGGATTTGAACCCAGAGCACTTGCTCAGACCAGTGTCCTTTCTGGCTCCGTGCTTCTCCTGGCAGGCGCCCTGGAGGGTGGGGACAATGTGGACCCTGAGCTCTGGCCTCTGGTACACTCCAGAGGTGTGGTGCAGCTGTCCACATCCTGGGGAGATAGGACCAACATCTGCTCATGTGGGGAAGAGGCACATCTGGACTCTGGAAACCTGTCTGGTCACTGGACTCAGGGTCGGGGGAGGATCGCTTGGGCTGATCCAGAGCTGGACACCTGTAGTGTTGCCCAGGAAAACCGAAGGAGTGCACTGACAGCGAGGGGTGCCCTAGGACAGCGATGTCCCTGAGGCCACCCTGGCCCAGGTGGTTAGGCCGCTGGTGGGAACGGACACCTGGCATTCTAGGTGAGGCTTTCCACGCTGGACATGAGTGCCAGAATGGGAACGTGACATGGGGTGGGGAGCCACGGCGGGGGGGGGGGGGCACTGTGCTGTTCCATGCGCCCCGGAAGAACAGACTGTCGCTAGGTTCTAAGCCAACCCCAGGGATATTGTCAGGTGCACAGGCTTCAGTCCCCATCCCCCAACCCCCAGCCCCTGAGTCTTACTTCCTAGCTGTGGAAGTGTGAGGAAGGTAGCACCTACCTCAGTGGGCTGGCACAGGAGGCAGTGCCCACTTTGGCATGGGGCCCAGCCACAGTAGCTGCAATTATACTGGCATATCCAGGGCCAGGCTGGGGCTCCAGCCCCCCTGCAGATGCTTTTTTCCCCTCTTCCGGCCTGCATTGCTCCTGTCCCTTTCCGTGGGTTTACTTGCCAAGGGACCTGATCTCTGATTGGCTAAGAACCAAGCTCCCACCCCCACCAGCTGGCTTGGCCATGTGAACACCTGTAAAGCTGTGTCAGACCTAGGGCACAGGCAGCAGAGGGAGGTCAGGAGAGGGGTTTATCAAGGGCCCGAGTTCCTGGACTTGTGACTCAGTCTCTCCAGCAACTCAAAGCTTCCAGGGTCTCCTGCTGAGGCCATTGAGTCATTCATTCATTCAAGCTTTCAGCAAATGCCTACTATAATCCAAACACTGTTCTAGGGACAAGGATGCATCCGCGAACAAAGCAGCATTCAGAGCCCATTCTTCCTGCAAACCTCAGTTTGCTCATCTGGCAAGTGGGGCTGCTCAAGCAGAGCCCCTCTGGCAGGGTTGTGGGGAGAACCCCGCAGGACAGGGCGCACCAAGGGCTTCGTGGCCTCCAAAGGGCGCGGGACCCCTGAGAGCCCCGAGGCCACTGACAGACCACTGAAGAGGGACTCTGGCCTTGCTTTGGTCCTCAGGCCAGCGAAGGGCCGGGTGCCTCCCTCGGCCCTGTCACTCTGCATCCGAGACCCGTTTTTTTCTGGAAAACAAGCGACATTCATCATGAGTGACAGCCAGGCCCTAATGCAATCTCAGCTGGAGCCATGAATTGCAAATGTACCACAGTGAGGAGGCTGCTCCATTAGGTCCCCAGGGAGGTGACACGCCAGGGCCCCAGGGGCACTGGTCAGCATGGGGACACCTCTGAAGACCCATAGACCCGGCAGGGCCTGGGGCTCCCCACCATCACACTGGGCCAGGATGTGCAGCTGCCTCAGGTCCTTGGGTCCTCAGGACAAGGCTCCAGAGTGGGTGGAAGCAGGGGCCAGCTCCTGGTGACTCAGAACCTGCCTTTGTCCCTCTGTGCAATTCACAGGGCAAAATAAATCACCCAGCCAATTAACTGGAGCAAGTCAGGTGAGCAGGGTGGGGTAGGTGGGCGGGGCACCTGCCTTGGCAATCCAGAGGACCTCACCGGGGCCAGGAGCACTCATGTGACTGGGGGTGTCCTGGTGGCTGCGCCCCAGGGCCCTGGGCTCTGCCCCTCACCTCAGATGACCCCGCCCTCTCCTCCTTCCCCATCTGGCCTCTTTCCAGCTGCCCACGTGGGAGCACCCATCCTCCAGGAGTGAGCTGAGCTCCACTCCCTGCCAGGGGGTGCCACCGCCACACGCGTGTGCCTGGCATTTCTGGCTCTGCACACCATCTGGTTGCAGCTCTCACTTACATGCGTGTGCCCTGGCCCACACGTGCGTGCCCAGCTCGCTGCCAGCCCAGCACTGAGTCAGGGGCGCTGGCCTGCCTCTGGCAGCCAGTGTAGACAGGTGGGTTTTTTCCCCTGTGTGTTTTGGGTTCAGAAAAAAAAAATTCCCCAAATGAGCTCCCCTGGGGCACTTTTCCCTTCATTTTTTTCTGCCCAGGTGTCTCTAAAGGGAGCTTCATTGTCTGTTTCAAATTCATTTGCACTTAACTCATCTAGAAGTTTTGCAAGAGCTGTTTGATGTCCAAGAAGCCTCTGAGCACCCCCACCACTCCCCACCCCTGTAATGAGCCCTTTAACCCTTGGAGACCCAGAGCCGCCTTGGGGCCTGAGTCAAAGGCTGGGGCCTTTCTGCCTGCTCCCTCCTGCGCAGGGGGGAAAGAGCTCGGGGTGTAGAGGTCTGAGTGTGTGGCATGGGTTGGGGGAGGCTCTATCCAACTTTCCCCCCACCCTTGCCTGGGCATCTCTCAGCACCCCTTATCCAATGGCCCTAGCCCCTACTGGGTACAGGGCCCAACTGTGGGGTTTTGAGCCTCCCTCAGTAATTAATGGGTGCCTGTGAGGGCTGACCTAATCAGACACCCAAATTAATCTCAATTACAGCGATTTGGTAACTGCAGAGCTAGCCAGCCCAACTGAGCCCGCATTTCATCACCCGAGAATGGGGAGCCAGGCTGGCTCAGCCCCGATGTTATCAGCGGGGGTGGAGTGGGGGGGTGCTGGGTGGGGCTCAGGGGCCCCAGGCAACCCAGCCTTTATCAGCACCATCAAATTAGTTCATACGGCTAATATTCACATTAGCATCCTGGCCTGTCCCCCACCCCCCCAATTTGAGGACATGGAGGAGGCTCCTGGAGAACCTTGGGCTGCCCTACTCTCAGCCCACCATGGTCCATCAGCTTGAAACCTGGAGAGTGGGCTGACACGCCACATGGGCCCAGACACGCGTGGCTCTGGAACTCCAAGCTGGGCAAATTTCCAGGTTCGCGAACTCAGGGTCCAGCTGGATTGCCTCCCTCTGGGCATTGAGGTGCTGGGAGGCAGACGTGGGCTGACGCCTCCTACATGCTGGCGGCTCCTGAAGTTTCCAAAGCTCTTTCCCATCCGGTAGTGCTGGTTTGCTCCCTGCGGCTTCCCACCGGGCAGGGAAGGGCAGAGCAGGGCGGGGCAGGGCAGGGCAGGGCAGGGATTATTCACTCCATTTTACAGAGGGGGAAATAGAGGCCCAGGGAGGAGACCTGGCTTGCTCAGCGAGCCAGGGCTCTACCCAGGCTGCAGGACTCCTGGGCCAGTGCTCTTTCCATCTCCTAAGAGATTGTCCTCCTCCCCGCCAACTCCAGTGCCCTCCACATCTCACCGCACGTCCGAATACCCAGGCCTCTTTCCTGAGCCTCTAGTTTACTCATTTAATCACTAGTTCTGAGCCTCAGTGTTCTCATCTGTAAAACGGGGGTGAAAATAGTGATGTGCGCTCCCCTGTCCACCTTACCTGCTAAAGCTCCATGCACATGGAAGGTATTCACTGTGGTCCTTCTCAGTGGGCACAGTGGGAGTGGAGGATGTATCGGAGCTGACAGCTGCTCATCTGTTCCCCAACGGTGGGACATTTCCCTGTGACAACAGAGGAGCAGGGGAGGCACCTTCCCCAGGGGTGGGGAGATGGCTTTCTAATGGGGAATCCAGGCAGCAGAGACCAACCCAAAAGGTGCCTGGGGCTTTTTGTCATCACCCAGCACCCCCACCCCCCAGCCGAGACTCCTGTATCATAACAGTTGGCTCCCCGAGGGCTTCGAAGGCTCCCAGGTCACCTCCCGGTCTGCCAGGGGTGGGGAAGGCTCCTGAACCCATGAATGAATGAATCAGGCCTGACTTCCCACTCAGGAGACACTTAACACGGCTTAAACCAATTATGCTCACCCTCCTCCTCACCTCCCTCCACCCCAGCCTGAGGGGTCAGGAGGGGGCTGTTCTGCATCCAGCCCCATCTGCCACCCTTGGCCTTGCCCCTGGGGTAACTCCCACCCGCTCCATCCCCTCAGCGCAGGGCCTGGTTTGGCCATCAGGGAAAGGGCCTGGAGCTCAGGATGGGGGTCCCATTGGGAGCTGCGGCAGGTCCCCATCAGCACTCACATGCCCCACTCCCCACCCCTGTGGGACTGTCACCCTGCAAGGGAGCCAGCGCCCTGCGAGCCCTCCAGCCCACCCCCCACTTCCCGAAAACGCAGTGGCAGGATGATTGATTTTGCGGGAAGAGCGGCCACGAGGGGCGGGGGAAGCCAGGGCGCCAGGGGGTCCTCACTCCATTTGCTTGTGGCTGCGAATCAAAGCTGGGTCTCTCTGGGCACGGTGTGAGGTGTCCCCCGCTGCTCAGCCTGGTCCTGGGGGCCAGGGAGCGTCCTTTGGGGCCTCCATATCGAGTTCAGGGCCCTGTGGGGACACAGCAATATTGGGGGCGGGCTCTGACCCCTCGGGGCTCCTAGTCAGCCCCTAGAGGACATGGCTGGCTTGGCTGAGGGACCTATTAGCCCAGGGGACATGACTGTGTAGGGAGGGGTAGTCTCCTCAGCCCTCCTTTGCTTGGTCTAAGTTTTGCAGTGCGTCCCTGGGCTTGGCGTGGAGGAACAGGAGAGTGAGGTTATGCCATGCTCCTGAGCAGACCCCGGCCTGGCTGGGACCCCAACCCTCAGGGCCAGGCCTAAAGGCCCACAGAGCCACGTGGGTGCCAGGGGTACATGTGCCCAAAGGCACACACAAATTCACACACACCACTAGGGTTCGCACTCTCAGGCATGCGGTGTGGGCACTAATGTTCACCAAGTCAGACACTGAGCCGCCGCTGTCACACATGTCCTTCTAACTGCCTGCACGCCCCCCTCCTTGTATTCCAGGGCACGTGCACACGTGTGTGCACACACGCACCAGGACTCACGGGACAGAGTCAGGTCCTGAAGGCCTCACACCCACAGAAATGAGCATTTCACACCGGTGCACACTGTCACAGGAATGTGCCCAGACAGCCTGGGGGCCCCACGGAAACCCACAGCAGCCGTGATTGCCCCAACGCAGGCCAGTCCCAGGTTTGCATGAGCAGACACCCAGGCAGGTCTTCCATTATTAGAAACGGGATTTCCCCCCTGTTTCCACTGGGGAGATGGGCAGACCGAAACCTTGGAAAGGTGATGACTCAGACTCCGGTGAGTCAGCAGACAGCAAACCCCAGGAAGAAGCTCCCTGGATTCGGGATGCTCCAGGACAGCAGGCCCGGTGCCTGCCTCTCCACGTGACACCTCGGGGTCTGCACTTCTGGGCGTGGTGTGGGTGTGCATGGGGGAGAAGCAGCTCTCCCTGCCAATGCCTGAGAAGGGGATGACCTCTGTCTGGACTGAGAATCACGGGGGGCTTCTTGGAGGAGGAGATGCACGGGGGTCTTCAGAAAGGAGGGGAGCAGGAATTGGAGGGAGGGCCCTGTGACAGTTTGGGTTAGCTGGGTGTCTTGACGTGGGTGAGGAAACTCAGACAGCCTCTGGGAGTCAAGGGCAGCAGGGAGGGGCCTTGGAATGGCTCCCCAGTGGGGCATCTGCAGGGCTCACAGGGTGCTGTGTGAGACCGGGGAGCCCTCGAAGCCAGCCTCACTTGCAGAGACCTTGCGGGTCATCTGGGAGGACAGATCACTTCTCTCATCCAAACACAATCGTGAAATCATGGGGGCACCGATCCCCCCCCACCAATCAGACAACTCAGTCAATGCCCCAGGAGCTCAGGGGAGTGGGGCAATCATGGGCTTCCGTGGGCAGGACGGCCCCAGCGACCAGCTGGGTTGGGGTCAGTGCAGAGGAAGGGCATCCCAGGTGGACAGAGGCCTGAGGAAGGGGCACCCAAAGAGGCAGACCCAGGCGCAGGCTCCATATCCCGTCTAGGGAAGCCATAGCAGGTCTCATTTCATACTCAGGGATTCACATGAGTTTCTGTGTAGCACGGAGCTCCACAGAAACTTGCTAGCAGAGAGTCTTGGTGCCCCAGCAAAGGCTCTGAGAAGCCCTGCAGTGTGGGATTGCTGTCCCCCCTCCACCCTGCCATTGACAAAATTGCCTGGCTCCACGGGCTTGCTATTGTAGCGATCGCCTTTTACCAAGTGGTGGAACTAGCTTTTGGAAAGCTGACCTAAATCTTTCAGATCCCCCTTTTCCTGATTACTCAAGCATTTCAGTTTCCATGTTCGTTGTAAGAAGTCTGGAAAATATAAGGAAGAGAAACAGTGGTTTAGATCTTTCAGTACCTCATCACCTGGAAAGGACCCCTGCTAACATTTTGTTCTATCTCTTTCCAATCGTTGTTTTCCCTATGAAGGTGTTAGGGGTGTGGGGAGTGTGTAAAAAGCATGCACATCTAAATTGGGACCATAGAGTGTTGCATCTTGCTTTTTTCCTGTATTTTTATAAATCACTTAATACATATAAAAGACTCTAAGTACAGCTTAAAGAACAACAATAAAACAGACTGCCAGATATTCAGGACTCAATTTAAGAATTATATTCTACTTTTTCACTTTTCCATGCCATTAAATATTTTTTGAGAACTTGAGTTTTAATGGCTGCCTGGTATGTCTTCCAAGAGCATACCATATTTTATTTAACAAATCCCATTGCCTTAGAAATTTAGACGGTTTCCAACTTTTTACTGTTGAAAGACTAGTGTGGTGAACGCTACCTCATGTAAATCTTCACCCATAATCAGAACACCCTCTGACTATTTAAGTGGATAGAAGTGGTATTATAGGGTCAGCGTTTTAAAATAGTCATAGCCAAGTACATATCAGGCACCGCTTTGCCCAGCAACGTACAGAAAGCTTTGTATGCATGAGTGAGCTTATTGAAATTCACAGCTCCACGTGGTAGGTATTATTCTCATTCCCATTGTACAGATGAGCAAACTGAGGGTTAGAGAAGCTAAGCAAATTGCCCCGAATCACATGATAGTAAGTGGCCAAGCTGGTCTTTGAACACCAACAGCCGGGATCCAGAGCCCAAGCTCTTAGCCACTCTGCCATACTGTGGTTTGTGCATTTGACAAGATTTACTGAGCACCTACTATGGACCAGGCACTATTACAGATGGTAGGTATATGGCAGTTAACCAGACAGACAAAAATCTCCACCCTGCATTCTAGCTGGGGAGACAGATAGTAAACACATTAAATAAAATCTTTCTGTTGCTAGAAGGTGGTAAGTCTCCTGGCAAAAATGACAGAGGGAGGGAATACAGAAATGGGTACAATTTAAAATAGGGAGGTCAGCCATGGACAAAAACCAAAGGGTGGGGAATGGGGGGGTGTGGGGCATGGGGAATAGAGGGGGGAAAATGGGACAACTGTAATAGCATAATCAATAAAATAAATTAAAAAAATAAATTAGGACAAGGGTTGTGAAAATAAAATAAAATAAAATAAAATAAAATAGGGAGGTCAGGACAGGACTTACTGAAGAGACGGTAGAGGAATGTTTTGAAGGAGGTGAGCAAGGAAGCTTTGCTGAGATCTGAGGAGAGAGGGACCTGCAATTGTAAAGGCCCTGAGGCCAGCGGGAGCTGACTGTCCAAGGGACCACAAGGAGGCCAGTGGAGCTGGAGCGGAGTGAGAGGAGGTGAGGTCAGGTCAGGGAGATGATGGAGGGGGTACAGATCTTGGGGCTCTGAGGGCTGCTGGAAGGATTTTGGCTCTTCCCTGAGGGAGGTGGGAGCCATGGAGGGCTTTGAGGAGCTCAGTAATGGGATCCAGCTTATGTTTAAAAGGCTCCCTCAGCCACTGGGTGGAGAATCTGTATGGGCGGTAAGGATGGCAGTGAGGAGGCCCCTGTGACAACTGAGGATGGAGATGTTGGGGGCTCAAACCAGGCTGGTAGTGTGGGGTGGACAGCAGTGCTTCCTTCTGGCTATACAAAGTCTGTCCGGAAAAACTCCAGCCAGTGTTAATAAAACATGAACAGTTTGCTCGACATTGAAGTAACCCGGCAGCCAAGGAGAGTGGACTGGAATGCACATGCGTGAGCAATGACAACTTCACTGTGCTAATCAGTGGGGGCGGTAGATGCTGCTGAGTGAGCATGTGTACTGTGTGGCTGTGGCATTCAAAATGACTGAGTGAATAGAGCAATGAATCTGCATCAAATTTTGCGTTAAGCTTGAACATTCCTTCATGGAAACTATTCAGAATGATTCAGAAGGCTGCAGCTATGGGCAACCGGTGACGGGCAGCTTCATCACGACAACGCGCCCGCTCACGCATCAAGTCTTGTGCACAGTTTCTTGGTGAAACATCAGATCACCCAGGTGACTCAGTCCTCCTGCAGCCCGGGTTTGATGCCCTGTGACTTCTGGCTTTTCCCAAAACTAAAGTCACCTTTGAAAGGGAAGAGATTTCAGACTGTCAATGAGATTCAGGAAAGTACGACAGAGCAGCTGATGGCGACTGGGGGAACTGTGTGAGGTTCCAAGGTGCCTACTTTGAAGGGGACTGAGGCGTCCTTGTCCTACGTACAATGTTTCTTGTATCTTGTATCTTCTTTAATAAATGTCTCTACTTTTCATATTACAGTGGCTGGATACCTTCTGGGCAGACTTTGTATTTTGATAATGGAGTTGATGAGATTTACAAATCAGTTGGCTGTGGGACATTAGAGAGGAATCAGGACGTCTCTGAAGTTTGGCGCTTGAGCTCCAGAGAGGGAGAGACATCTAGCACAGCTGAGAAAATGTGGGGTGGTGGGGGGCGGGAGGCTGGCTGTGGTTTGGACATGTTAGGATTGGGGTGCTGAGCAGATATCACTGCTAGCTGACACCCTGCTCTCTTCTATTGGGGGTGCAGGAGCAGGGTACACACTACCACCTTGAAATTAGCTGTGGCCCCCGACGAGCTCTGGCTAGAGAGCTGCAGGTGGAAGTGACAGTTGTCCCTGCTGGGCTGGGGCATGCAATCACCTCCCGCTTGGCGGATCCTCCACACAGGCCCTCTCGGGGGCCCTAACATAGGGAGCCTCCACCAAGCCAGGGCTCCGGAGTGACGCACGCAGGAGAGCCCTTTGCTCACCCGCCCTGGACACACATCCTCAGAGAGAAACATTTGTTGTTCTGAGATCTAAGACGCGGACATCTTGCCATTGTTTGTTATCACAGCATACTGTATTCGGCCCTGGGTAACCGGGACACCTAGGAGCAGGACTGCCAGGCACAGCCGCGCAGGTTGGGCGCTGCCCAAAGGCAGCATGCCCACGGCGGGCGGCTCGTTCTGGTCGCAGACTCGTCTGGCTCAGTGATTGTCAACCTTGTCACCTCAGGCCGCACATAATTAACGACTAAAGCTCTGCAGCACGCCAAAAACATATAGTTTTTGCCCGCCTGACAAAAAATACGTATAATCATGATTGATTTTCAAAAAATAATAATAGTAATTATCTACCCTTTTTTCTTCAAAGTGACATTCATTTATTTATTTGAATATATTGGGGCGACATTGGTTAGTAAAATTATATAGGTTTCAGGGGTACAATTCTCTAATACATCATTTGTATTTGTTCACCATCTGAAGTCAGGTCTCCTTCCATTGCCATTTATCCCCCCCGTACCCTCTTCTACTTCCCCCACCCCCCTCTCCCTCCGGTAATCAGCACCCTGGTGTCTGTCTATGAGAGCTTTTGTTTTTATTTTTTGCTTAATCTCTTCACCTTTTTCACCCAGCCCCTAACCCCTCCCCTCTGACAGCTGTCAGTCTTATCTCTATATCTAGGGTCTGTTTCTACTTTGTTAGTTTATTTTGTTTACATGCAAGTGAAATCATATGGTACAATATTTGCCTTATTCTGTAAGGCTTATTTCTCTTAGCATAATACTCTCCAAGTCCACCCATGCTGTCACAAAAGCTAAGATTTCCTTTTTTTTTTTTTTTTTTTTTTACCGCTGAGTAGTATTCCATTGTGTAAATGTACCACAGCTTTTTTACCCACTCATCTACTGATGGGCACTTGGGCTGCTTCCAAATCTTGGCCATTGTAAATAATGCTGCAATGAACTTAGGTGTGCATAGATTCTTTTAAATTAGTGTTTTGGGTTTCTTCAGATATATTCCCAGAAGTGAAACTGTTGGGCCATAAGGCAGATCCATTTTTAATTTATTGAGGAAATTCCATACTGCTTTCCACAGCAGCTGCACCAGTCTGCATTCCCATCAATAGCACACAGGGGTTCCCCTTTCTCCACATCCTCGCCAGCACTCATTTGTTAATTTATTGATGACAGCCATTCTGACAAGTGTGAGGTGATATCTCATTGTGGTTTTCCAAAGCGCCTTTTAAAAAAATCAGGTGCCTATACTTGTATGGAAGGATTTCAGGTACCAAGAATTAACCAATCCAATGCAAACTTATTACGCGAGGTGACCAATAAGATGCAACTCTATTATATGACCTATATATTTATGATTCAAGCCAGAGCATTCACACCGGACAGCTTTTGTTGTGTTGGCTGCTGTCAATTTTTTAAATTTGATAATCTAAGGGAAAAGAGGTCAGTGTCCCTGATTAAACAGTCAGGTGTTGCATGTTTTAAAAATTCTTGCGGTGCACCAGTTGAAAACCACTGGTCTCACCTGTAGCTTCTTCACATGTGTGACATCAGGCTCGCGGCGAGATGGCTCCTCTTGTTTCTCAGAGGCCTGATTCCCACTCCCCACCCTGCACCCGTCTCTAAACCTGCCACGGTCACCTGGCGGGGTGGGGTGGTGGGAGGAGAGTTCAGAGTGTGACTCTTGCCATATCGCCTGGGCAGAGTGAGCAAGGGTGGGTCTGTGAGTATGTGCCCAGCCGGGCCGCCGGGGCCGATCCAGGCTGAGCTGACAGGTGAGGGGCGGGGCCCGGCCACAGCTCAGCAGCAGCATCCCTGCCGCCTAACAGGATGCATGTGCTCCAGCCACAGAGCAGCAGGAAGTCTGATTCATGGGACTGCCATTCAGATGAATTTAAGCTGGATGCTACTGATTGAACTCCAAAGCCAGGACTCCCTTCCCTCCCCCTGTGCTGCTTTACACAATGGCCAGTCTGGGGTTGCCTAGCACGGCCTGGAGCAGGCAGGTGCATTCTGCTTTCCCCTGGAGAGCCTGCCTACAGCAGGACAGAGTAATGTGTAGTATGTAGTTTTTAGAAAAATAGTTATACTTTTAAGGAGGGCACCCTCTCCCGACTTGCAATGGACTGTTGGAGCGACAGGCAGCCCTGCCTGTCATCCAAGGGAAGGCAACAAGTAGACAGATGTATAGACAAGCCTGGGGCTCTGGGGAGAGGTGAGCTATAGAGATATACATTGGGGGATTGTCAGCATATACTGGTGTTCGAAGAGCCATGGCACTGGGGGGTGGGCACAGAGGGAGGAGAGTCGCAATTCTGAGCCTCTGGTGCTGCAGAGGAGACTGGAAGGAGGAGCAGCCAGGGAGACGGTAGAGAGGCGGCCGAGTAAGGAAAGGCTCCGAGGAGGATGGAGACCGCCTGCATCCCCTGTGCTGAGGGGACCGGTAAAGCGACTGTGGAGGACAGACCCCCCGGGTTTAGCTACACGGCGGTACTGGTGTCTTGACTACCGCTGTTGCGTGCAGCGGGTTCAAGAGAGGATGGGGAGAGAGGCGCCGCTTTCAAGGAGTCTTACTGGGCAAGAGAGCGGAGAAGAGGGTGGTCGTTGGTGCGGAAGTGGGGTCAAGGGAGAAGTGATGTGCAGGGCAAAGAGGAGGCTGGTGAGGAAGAGCAGGAAGAGAGGTCAAGTTCCTGTGGCCTGAAGTGGGATGCTGTCCAGGGGAAGGGGAGGGGCATGGCACCTGGTACCCCAGGGGCAGATGGCAGCTTTAGTGGGGAGGGGCCATGTTGCCAAATTGCCCATCAGAAAGTCCCTTATCCCAGACCCCCACCCGCAGCAGCATTCAAACGCCCCATTGGCATGCACTTCATGTCCTTTGCAGCCACCTCTTCTTGTGGGGCTTCCAGTGCCCTCTCCAGCTCGGGTACTGACCCATGGGGGTCTCCTGCACAGGCAGGAATTAGGGTACAGACCTCCCTGAAGCTGCAGATGGGGAAACAGGGGCCCAGAGAGGTTAAACAACCTGCCCAAGGTCACACATCTAGTAAGTGGCAGAACTAGAATTCCATCTACATTCTGCCCAACGCTCTCCTCCAAACCCAAGGATCGGAAGCGGGGCCAAGAGGTCCTTGTCACTAGGTCCCTGTGAGCTTTACAGGCTTTGCCTCCTGACTCACTTGGGTGTTTATTCCTTCATCATAGGTGTGTAGATGCCCCCCAACTGTGCGTTCCAGGATCCTCAAAAAGATGTGATTCCGGGAGTAGACCCTTAAGGACTCACAGACCACCTGGGGAGGTCAATCCATGGTCCCAGGTAGACCGAGCCAGCTTTCCTTGGAGCTGTTCGAGGGTTCCGCCCAGGAAGTGCAAATGTGGGCACCCAGCTAGGTCTGGAGGTCGGTCAGAAGGCTTCCCGAGGAATCTCCTTCTGAGCTGAGAGCCGAAGACTGAGGGGGCGGGGCTAAGCTTGGCGAAGAGTGATGGAGAGGCAGGTGTCCCCGCAGAGGGCACAGCACAGGGCAAGCTTAGAGGCCCGAGAAACTTCCGGAAATACGGGAAACCAGCCGTTTGGAGCGGGCCATCGGGTAAAGTTGGGGCTTCCGAGGGGGCCTGCAGCCTGGCCCATGGGGGTCAGATCCTGCATCCCCTCTCCGCCCACAGCCTGCCCGCCCACCACAGCGGCCGCCTCGGCGGAGCCAGCCTCGCCCCGCCCGCGCAGTGGTCGCGAGGCCTGCGGGGCATCTAATGGGCTGCCCGGCCCAGTTCCGGGGAGTGGTCCCCGGCCGAGCTAATGTGCGGTCGCCCCGCCCGCCAGCAGCTGGTGCCCCCGCGTCGACCCCGGGCGACGATCGATACGCATCAGGCGGCGGGCGGCCGGGAGCGCCCCCTCCCCCCGGGCGCCTCTGACGGTCGTTCGGGGGCCTCCCGTGCTGCGCGGGTGAGGGGCCGGCTGGATGCAGAAAGGGGCGCCCCTCGGGCGGGGGGGACCTCCGGTCCCGCGCCCGCCCGGTTCCTCTCCCCCTCTCCACGCTCGCCCCTGGCTCGCTTCATTCTCTCTCTGCCCTTCTTCTGGCTCCTCCATCTCATCTCCTCGTGGTCAGGGTCTAGGTCTCTTGTCTCTTTCTATCCGGGTCTTAGGGTGGACAGGTCCTATGCCCCAGGCGGGAGGCTGTTGGATGGAGGCAGTGACCTTGCAGCTTCCTCCAGCCCCCAGACTCCTCTTTCCTGCCCCTCCAGCCCCTAGGAGCCTGGGAGTCCCCGGTGACTCCTCTGGGGACAAGGCCAAGGTCAAGGGGACCAGCGTGGTGTGAATGAGGCAGTTGGGTGCAAAACAAAAGGAGTGCTACTGCCAAACCCTCAGAAATCAAGATAAATACTACTTCAATGCAATATTTAAAAAAAAAAAAACTTAAGACATTCTGGGGTGGACAAAACATCAGTATTTTAAAGACGAGATCAGTAACTGCCAAGCGGAGCCACACCGGAGCCTGCAGGAAAAGAAAAAGCAGGACCTCGCTCGACCCTGTTTTGTTTAAAACATTGATATCTTGTCCATCGCGACTGTTCGCCACCGTTTTAAAGGGCACTGGTGCAGAGAGAGGGCACCTGGATTGTGGGCGGATTCCCCAGCCAGGGCTGTGATTAGTGAGAAAGCACCAACTGCGAGCATCTCAATGATCTTTAAAAACAGCTTAATTGAGATATAATGGACATACGATACAATCCACCTGTTTGAAGTGTCCAATACAATGGTTTTTAGTATACTCAGCATCGCGGGACCATCGCCACCGTCAGGGGCGTTTTCATCACCCCTGAAAGAATCCCTGTGCCCCCTCAGAGCGGCTCCCCGTGCCCCTCAATTTCCCCAGCCCTCGGCTGCCACAAGGCTGTCTGTCCCTGTGGATTTGCCTCCTCTGGATATTCCATATGAAGGGGTCCATACTATGCATGGTCTCTTGTGTGCGGCTCCTTCACTCAAGTATAATACATTCAAGGTTCATCCTCGTTGTAGCTTGTAGGAGAATTTTATACCTTTACACTGCCTGATAATATGCCATTGTATGGACATCCCATATTTCACTTCTCTGTTCATCAGCTGATGGAGATTTGGGTTGCTTCTGCATTTGGGCTATAATGAATAATGCTTTCAGAAACATTCATGTACAAGCTTCTGTGCGGGCGCATGTTTTCGTTTCTCTTGGGTACAGACGTAGGGTAGACTTTCTGGGGCACATGGTCACTCCACGTTTCCCCTTTTGAGGAACCGCCAGACTGCTTTCCAAAGGGGCTGTTGAAATCCCCCCAGCGATGTGGGAAGGCACCACTTTCTTCACATCTTCTCCAGCACTTGCGACTGTCTTTTTGATGAAAGCTTTCCTGGTGTGGGTGACGTGCTGTTTCACTGTGGTTTTGATTTGCGTTTTCCTACTTTTTTTGATGGCTAATGAGGTTGAACATTTTTTTCACGTGCTGTTTTGGGGACATTTCTATACCTTCTCTGGAGAAATGTCTGTTCAAACCCTTTGCCCATTTGACAGACATCTTCAATGTCTTTTAAATAAATGGCATTAGACCACAGAGTACCTTGTTCTGACTTGCTTTTCTACACTTGAGAGTATGCTTCGGCGATCTCTCTCTGATCTTTATGGATCTACATGTTTTTCTATTGCTAAGTAGCTGTTCAAGGTTCCATAGTGTGGCTGTGCCCTGGGTGTTTATCCAACCTCCGGTTGGTGGACGTTTCTGTTTTCTCTTACAAAACAAGGTAATGAACATCCTCACACACATCCTTGTACACTCAAGTGAGTCTTTTGGGGAAAGAAAGCCCTAAAAGTGGAATCGATGGGTCAGAAAAAAAATTTTTTTTAAGATTTTATTTATTTATTTTTAGAGAGAGGAGAAAGGAGGGAGAAAGAGAGGGAGAGAAACAGCAATGTATGGTTGCCTCTCACATGGCCCTCACTGGGGACCTGGCCCGCAACCCAGGAATGTGCCCCGACTGGGAATCGAACCGGGACCCTTTGGTTCCCGGCCCGCGCTCAATCCACTGAGCTACACCAGCCGGGGGAAAATTTTAATTTCAGTAGATATCAATACATTGTTCTATAACCACTTACCTTCACCAGCATTGTAGGAGAGTGCCTGTTTCATTGCACCTTTACCAACACCTGATGTTATCCCCTGGCCCCGTCAGCTGGTTAGAGCGTCATCCCAGTACACTAAGGCTTTGGTTCCCGGGTTCGATTCCCAGTCAGGGCTCACAAAGAAGCAACCAATAAAAGCTTAAATGACTGGAGCAACAAATCAATGTTTCTCTCTCTCTCTCTCTCTCTCCCTCCCCTTCTCTCCAATAAAAAAGAAAAAACCACTTGAATTACAACCTCCTTAATTTTTGTCAATTTGTCAGGAAAAAAGTTATTCCAATGTTGTTTAAAGTTTTATTTGCCTAATTACTGAGTGTGAACTTAAAAACATATGATAACTGGCCATTTTCATTTCATCTTTTGTGAAATGGTCATTTGTCCATTTTTCTAATGGACTATGCATATATATTCTGAATGTGGGTCATTTTTCTCCCAGCCTGTTGCTGGCCTTTGGTCACAGAGAAATGTAAAATTTTCATGTAGTAAAAAGAGTACAATCCTCTTCCTTTTTGCTTCCTGTGGTTTGTGTCTTGTTTTTCCTACCCCATGTCTGTGCAAATATTTTCCTCTAATATTTTCATATTACAAAATAAATGGAGGGAGAGATAGATCTTGGGTGTAATGACGATATTGAAATAAAATAAAGTCTTCTTTAATTAGTATATAAAATGAAGTCTCAGTGAAGTCCTCAATATACATTTTTATCAAACATGATAGTCTATTTGTAGAGTTCATATAAGAAAGAAAATGCAAAATAATATTGAAAAATTTTCTTCAAAGGTGAATGGCCCCAACAGTTGGCAAATATACTGTGGAGTCATATTAATGAAAACAGTGTAGTATTGGAATGAGATTTGATAGATCAATCAATGAAAAGGAATGGGTCCATCTTTATATGAAAGTTTAGTTTATGGTAAAGGTGACATTTCAGATAAACAGAATTCAATAAATGGTCTAGGTTCAAATGGCTATCCATTTGGTAGTGAATGTTTATGCATTTACCCATCAAATATTCATGCATGCCTAATACATGCCAGGCACCATGCATGTGGACCCTGGGGTGGAGCAGAGAACAAAACGGACAAAAGGGTGAAATTCCTGGCTGTGTGGAGCCGACATTCCGACGGCCGGGGAAGTCAATTGATCAATAGGTAAATCATATGATGTATTAGAAATAAAGGAGGGGCAGGGGGCTGAGGAGAGAAATGGCGATTGAAAATAGAAATCTCAGTAAAGACTTCATTAAAAAGGTGACATTTCAGCAAAAACTTGAAGGGGATGAGGGCACTGGCTTGTGATATGTATAGGAAGGGCCCCCTGGGACAAGGGGACAGAGAGTGCAAAGGCCCTGGGGCAGGAACATGTTTGTTTTGTTAGATGGACTTGAACTTCCACCCCGAGGGATTTGGGAGGGACTGAGAGATTGGGAACAGCGGTGTGACAGGAGCCGATTTAAGCTGGACCGCTCTGAAATCTGGGTGGACGCAGACGGTTGTAGCAAAGGCAAGAGCGGGACCCTGGAAGACCAGGGAGCGGGCTGCAGGTATCCAGGTGAGAGGTGTCGGTGGCTTGGACCAGGTGGCAGCAGGGGAAGAAGGGAGAAGCGGCCAGGCTATGGATGTATTTTGAAGGTAGAACAGATGGAATGTGCTGACAGATTCGACGGGGGTGGGGATGGGGAGAGGACTCCAGGGAGACTTTGTGTGTTTTGAGCTGAGCCCTGGCAGTCTGGAGCTGCCGCAGGAAGGCTGTGGGCAGGACAGGTCTGTGGGGAAGATCAGGAGCTCAGCTTTGGACGTTTGGAGTTTGTGATGCCAATTAGACGTGTGCATGGAGTCGCTGAGTGAGGAGAGAGCTGGTTTGGGGTATGGGCTGGAGGAGGGACCCACACTGCCGGACACAGTGGCCTCGAGCCACACGTGGCTACTGAGCATGTGACATGCAGCTGGCCCGACTGCGGTGGGCTCCAAGTGTGCAGGACACGCTAGCTCTTAAAGGCTTGGGATGAAAAAGAGTAAAACAGCTCATTGATGATTTTTTATATTGATAAGTTGAAATGATATTTTGGATATATTCAGATAGATGAAATACAGTATTTAAATTAATTTCACTTAAAAATGTGGCTACCAAGAAAAACGTGTAATTGCCTAAGAGGCTCGCGTGATATTTCTACTGGACAGGGCCCGTCTGGATGGTCACTGAGGATGCGAGAGGGGGAGGTCACCATGTGGTCGAGAAGAGACCGGAGGCCGGGCCCCCAAGGTGAGGAGGGCGAGGAGGAATCACAGGAAGCAGAGAAAGAACAGCCGGGAAGGCTAGGGGAGCAGCCGGAGCCCAGTGGCTGCCCAGGCAACCGAGAGCGTGTTGCAGGGAGGAGGGGGTGTCCAGTGGCAAACACAGCTGATGGGCTGAGGGAAGGCTGAGAATTAACCGCTGAAATTAGCAGCGTGGTCACCGGATGCTGAGAGCATTTCATTCATACAAGTTGCTGGAGGTACTACAATGAGCAAAGAGGGCTGGTCCCTGCCTGCATGGGGTTTGCAATGTACTGGTTGGGGGAGAGGGGCAGGCCGGGAGGGTCCCTGTCACAGTCAGGGAAGGTGAAGGAGAACAGTGCAGGAACCAGGAAAGGTTTGGAGGCTGTGTCCTGAAGACCCTGGAGAAATTCCTGCCCAGGATTTGGAAACCCCATCCTGGGCCCAAAGCTCCCCACCTTGACCCCCAGCGTAGGCCCCGGGCTGTGATAACATCTGGGGCTTTCCAGAGCCCTCATGGCATTCCTATAAGGGGGTCAGGACTTGAACCCAGGGCTCTCTGGCTTCACAGCCTTTGTCCTCGATCACTCTGCTCCCTGCCCTGATGTCCGTGGGGACGGGCAGTTACAATAGGCTCTTCTTTTTGACAGTGGGAAGCTCTTGGGCTGCAGAGTCCCCACTCTGGCTTTGCAGCCAGCCCCCAGCACTGTGGCACTTATCCATCCAGTTACTTTAGGTGAAGTCTCTTCAGCCTTAGTTTGCTCATCTGTATAATGGAGCCAGTGAAATGGAGCAACAGCCCATTAGCGACCAACAGCGCTCCCTATTAGGGGCAGAGTCAGGCTGAAGCCAGACTGCGCAACTGCCAAGTGCTTTGGGAACTGACTCCTGGGGACGGTAGACAGAGGGCCAGCTGCAAGCTCACCCTCAGGGAGGCAGGGTCCTGGGGCGGGCATGGCCTCCGAGTCCTCCCTGGCCTATGTCTTCGACAGCTCTGAGCCCTCTTCTGGTGCCCCTGAAGGTCAGGTCCCCTCTCTGTCCCCCACTGGCCCCTCCTGCCTCCAGCTGTCCCCTCTGCTCTGGATAAACAGCACCTCCGCCCGCCTGCCTCCTCAATCCCTCACGCTTCACCAGAATTAAATTCATCATTCATTTTTTATGGTTTATACATGGTGTAATTTATGTTTTCAAATATATTGAGGTCACACTTTAGCAGAAAAAAAGTATTTCACATTGAAATTGAAGGCATGCGTTCCATTAAATGGGGATGTTTGGGATAATTTTAAAAGACTAAAAGTAGTAGAAAGTAACATTAAAATAAAATTTGAGAGATGTAATTACCCCTAATCGCACCATAAAATAATCAATACCGCATTCCATTATTTCTGACTTCCCTAGTTATAGCTTTTTTTGTTAAGCTCTTGAATATTGATGAGGTGACAGGGTCGTGTCTTCTGGCGGAGGTCTGATGGAGGTGGAATTAAGGTGGTGTCCTCCCCGATTATCCCTCGGAGGCTGTCGGCATGGCTCCTTCTCTGCCTGGACCCCCGAGGGGAGCACCAGGCTCCCAGCCCTTCCCACACAGGGTCCGGGGCCAGGCGGGTGGGGGAGGCCATGCGGGGAGTCCATGTTCGTTCCTTTGGGTTACATTTGTGCAGCAATGATTGTGTGCCAAGCTCTGTGTGAGCCACGGGGACCCAGCAACTCATTTAACTCTTAAGACAACTGTCTGCAGGGGGTGTTGGTAAGACTCCCCACTTCACAGATGGGCACACTGAGGCTTACTGGGGTAAAGTAAGCGACTGCCAGTGGAGCCGGGATTTGTACTCACGTCTGTGTACTTGCCACTGTCTGTGCCACATCCTAAGAAGCCCAGACTCTGCCTGAGAGATTGGCTGAGAGACAGAGACGCCAGCAGGAGTGGGGTGCTGGGGTGCTGAACCCCTGGGTGAGGATAACTCAGTGCCAACTGAAGGACAATTGCCACTGGCCACAGTGGCATGGGTTTAGCCAGAAAACCTCTGGTTCCCTTTGGGGACACTTCTGTCCCTTCCCTACATTTTAGGCCACAGGTTCACGTCTCTGAGGCTTCCTGTTCCCATCTGCAAATGGGAACAAGATTGGAATGCCCCTCGCGAAGCGTGTGGTGGGAGGGGGCTCAGGCCAGGCACTTGGGAAGTGCCAGTCAGCGGCAGCTGTGAAGGCATTGATGATGCTAAGGAAGAGGTCATGTCTCTTCCCTGGCCTCAGTTTCCCCATCTCTAAAGTTCCCTGGGTGGGGCACTTCACTGGACCCTCTCTGACATTCTACGTTCTGGGGTCCATATGCTGAGATTCTGCCTGGTCGGGGAGAGACTGCTGCCCGCATACTAGCCCACAAGGGGCCCTGCGAGGGTCATCTCACTGGCCCCCAGCCTCCCACAGGATCACATGTCTGAGGGCCACTCCCCAGCCCTTCTTCCCCCACCTCAAGGAACCCGCACCCTTTCAGGCTGCAGACAGTTCCCTGGGCTCAGGGCTGGGCCCTGTGGGAGCCTGCCTACCTAATGAGAGCATGGGGGTCCTCGGGGCCCCTGAGCAGGGGCATGAGGTCTGGACACCCTCGCGTCCTTGTATCTGCTGTCGGGATATCTGCTCACCAGAATCGGGACATCTCTCTACTCAGAATCCAGACAACAGCTCAAAATCTGGACACCTCCTAATGCACTGTTCTCAGCAGCTAAAAGGCAGCAAGAATCCACATGCCCATCGATGGGCGGACAGGTAACCAAAATGTGGTATATCCACGCAGGGGAATATTATTCTGCCCTAAAATGGAACACGCCATGCATGGATGGACCTTAGAAACATGACGCTGAGGGAAAGAAGCCGGACGCAAACAGCCAGTCGGCACAGGATTCCGTCTACCCGAGGTGCCAAGAGTAGACGGATCCATTCACACGGAAGTGGGATCGTGGTTGCCGGGGCTGAGCAGCAGGAAAGGGGGAGTTAGCATTGAGCGGGCGCAGAGCGAGCCGACCCCGAGCAGGCACATCCGCAGAGGCTAAAGGCGGGTTAGTGGCTGGCAGAGGGGCGGGAGAACAGGGAGTGACCGCTTAATGGGCGTGAGGTTTCTTTCTGGGGTGATGGAAAAGTTCTGAAACCCGTTACTGAACAATATTGGAAACGTACTCCTGGCCCCTGACTGGCACGCTTTCGGATGCTAACAATAGCGCACTTCATGCTGTGTGCGCTGCGCCACAGGGAGGAGTGTTTTGTGAGTCTGGACACCCGAGGGCCCGGCCCGCACCCCGAGCCCGGCTCACGCCCTGTGCGAGGCTGCGGGTCCCGGCTGCCCAACCCCAGCACATTAGAAGAAGCCCGGGACAATAGGGAGTTGATCAGCAGCGCGCTCCCTCTGTCATTACCATTAATAATAAACAACAATAGAGTGTATTTTTAAAACTTTCCCTAATGGAGATTCCCAAGCAGCAACCAAAACACTCAAATTACCCACTGGCCCCCTAAAGATACCGACACACAGAAGCCGCGTGGGCTGAGGTAATGCTTCCTGACATCCGGGCGGAGCCCCCCCCGCCACCCCCCACCCCCAGCTTTTCCCAGAGGTGCCAGGGACAAAGGCAAGGGAGGAGCTCTTCTACATCCTTGGCCCCTGGACTCAGTTTCCCCCACAGGTGCCCGTCCTCTGCCTGTCCCTCCAGAGGCCATCCCTGCCGGTGGAAGGGAGGGAAGCTGTCAGAGCGGCGTGGGCAGTGCTGACCGTAGTGGGCACCCTGCTGTCTCAGACTGGCCTGCAGGGATGGTCCGTCCTCTGACGTATTTCAGAGGGGACCCCAGATATGGATGGCACCATGGAGGAGACATGCTCCAGGTCTCCCAGCAAAGAAGCAGAGCAGAAAGCAGAGCTCCACGCTGAGGGTCCGCTGTTTGGTTTTTACAGTTCACGCTGCTCAGCAAAGGCAGAGCAGTTACAGCTCAGACTCTGAGGGCAGGGAGACCTCCCCACAGGGAACTCCAGGCCAGGCAACTCACTGACTTTCCCAAGCAGCTGTTTCCCTATCCATAAAGGGGGCCAAGGACAGCAGCCCCCTCATCGGCTGGGCAGAATTACAGAGATCATGGGTGCAATGTGGCAGCGCTCTGCTGAGTAGCTGGTGACCACTGTCTCAAAGATGAGGCCAAGCCCAGACCTGTGCGGACTCACTGTATCCCAACCTTCCCGGGTCTGCCTGGTCACCCGGCCTAGGACCCACGGGGCTCTGACGGGATGAGGTCCATCCTGGTGGCAGCCACGCGTTACCAAGCACCCACTCACATGCTTTGCGTGGTCCTCCCAGCAGCTCCAGCTGACAGAGACACCGCTGTTTCATTTTACGGATGGGGAGACTGAGGTCCAGAGAGACAGAGAACCTGCTGGATGCCAGATTCAAAAATGGTACCTCTGAGTCAAGAACTGTAGCTTTTGAACACTGTGCAATGACTGAATTGGAGTCAGGGGGGTCCCCGTGGTACAGAGCAGGGGCCCTGCAGTCCTGCAGTCTCTGGGTACATGTTTCTGAAGTGAGGGCATGTGGCTCATCAGTTCTCAAGAGATCAGAGGCAGGCCTTGGCCTTGGGCAAGTCACTTCCTCCCCTGGGCCTCAGTGTGCTCATTTTCCAAACAAGGGTTTCTATTGCAAAGATCTCTAAGATCCCTCCAAGCACTGGCATTCACGGAGCAGCCCCCGGGATTTTGGCCTCTCTCCACCTCCCCCACCCCTCACTCCCCATGCTAGTCCTGGCCTCCCTGGCACCGCCTTGCAAACAGCTACGGGCCCAGGCCAGCAACCACATCACGGGCGAGAGGGAAGCTCCTCCTGGACCAGGATATACCAGGGCGAAGGCAGCTGACACCCAAGAGCTCAGGGCTGGGCCTACTCTGCCTTCTGCTCCCCAACATCCCCTTGTCCAGTTCCCCTCTGTGGTCAAGAAGGGCCCCAGGCAGACCCTGTCCAGAGGTCCCAGAGCCCCTCGGTGATCCCTGAGCTGGCCACAGCCTACCCCCTGGTGAGATTTAATTGGTTTCTATCGACAACCATAACAAGAAGGCTCTTTAAGGAAACTTCGGAAATGGAAGGGAGGCCATTAGGAAATTTACATTTGTGAATATGATGTTTAATTAGCAATACCAATAAATTAATAGGAGAATCTTGCGGCAGTTCTGGGTTCATAAAACACCAGCCTCAGTCGGCAGAAGGAGAATGTGGCAGTCCAAAGCCGCCCGAGGGGAGAGGATGGGACCACCAGCTCATCACAGGTGCCCTGTGCCAGCCGCCCCTACTCACCCTGTGCCCCCAGCCCATCCTTCGACGGAGTCGGGGGCAGAGCGGCGGCAGCGAGGACCATGGAGCCAGGAGGCTCTGAGTTCCTATCCTGGCTCGGCCACTTCTTCCTTGGAGAAGTCCCCACTTCTGAGACTCCCAGACCTTACCTGTCTGATGGGGATAATGACGATTCCCACCTCACGGGGTTGTTGCGAAGATGAAAGGGACTGAGGTGGGGAAAAGTGCATAGAACAGAAAGAAGCCGGCGCAAAATAAGTGTCAGTTATTACTGCTTCCTCTGCTGCTCCTATTATTGTTATTAATGGGATAACAAATGGGAAGCACCTGGCGTGGAGGAAGGACTGGATAAATACTAGGTGTTACTGGTTTTTAACTTTTCTCTCCCGAGCCTGCCCCGCTCTGCCGGGCTCTTGGGATGGTCCCCTGATGGCACTTTCACTCCTGATCTCTCCCTCCTTGGAGTCACTGTCACTGCAGGGACAGAGGCCAGGCTTGCTTCCTCCCATGTCCCGAGCCAACAGCCTCCGCACATGCCTGTGAACAGACGCGGGACACGCCGCCCTGACAGGTGCCTCCCCCGCGTGCCGACCATCTACGTCTGCCGCTCCTGATTGATTTCGGGATTCTGCTTGCCTCCCTTCAGTACTGCCCCCACCGTCCTGATGACCCAGCCACCTCTTGGCTCACCTCCGGGACCCAGGGCTCCAGGCTTCCCCCCCTCCCCAGGCGTGCCAGTTCCTCCTGCCTGCCCTGGGCCCCTGCACATGCAGGGCGTATCTTGGGGGACCCTTCTCTGCTGATAACCTTCTGCTCCTTCGCTAAGACCTAGCCTACTAAGCCCCCTCTGGCTCCGAGTGGGAATTAGAGTCAGCCTGGGGGGCTGGGAACTGAGGACTGAGTCACCAGACCTCCTCCTGGTTGCCACCACGGTGCCCGGTACCTGGAACAGGGACTTGCCGGTCTGTCCTTTCAAAGAAGCTAGTGCTTAGACCCTGGGCTTTTCCTCCGGAGGCTCCTATTTTTCACTGTCCATGGGTCCTGGAAGACCTGTTCCATGCTTCATCCCAAAGAATGCCTTCCCACCTCTCCTGGTTCGTACCTCCACCACCGTCTTTCCACTGCCTTGTAATAATTTGGCTGCCAGTTATCTGTCCCTCTAGGTCTTGGCTCAAAACTGGGCCTTTCATCTCTTACCTCTCCAGAAACAGAGCCTGCTCTGCTTGAATGCATGAATAAACACACGAGTCAATCAGGGAGTGGGTGTAAATGGTGCTTCCTCCAGGAAGTCCTCCCTGATCATCCTAGCTCTGTTTGTATTCATGGCATCTATTTGTTGTCTGCCTTCCCCACCAGATTGTCAGCTCTTCAAAGGCAAGGACCTTCTTGTTTTGCCTACTGTGGCCTTCCTGGCACCTCTCCTGGAGCCTACATGGCTATGCTAATAAGTATTCACTGGATAGGTGAATGAATGAATGAATGAATGAATGAATGAATGAATATCTGAATGACTGAGCGAACGAATCACTGACCGGAGAATGAATGAACAAGTGAGTGGAAGGATGAATGGATGTGATCGTGAATGACAGGTGGAAAGAGTGCTTCCCGGGCTGGGGGCAGAGCCCAGCTCCTTCCCAGCCCCGGCCTCCACCACGATCTTGTTTCCCCAACTGTTTATTAAGTTATGTAAAGTGCATAGAAAACGTGACAATAATTAGAGCAGACACAACAACAAGTAATTGATTGCGTTTCCAAAATTTGATCCATGCATATGAATGAATGGGAGGTCACAGGCTCAGTCACAGAGGAGCCCCCACCTCCAACCCCCTGATCTCCAGGGATCAGAGGTGGGGGAGGCCTTGGCAGGGCGGGGCTCTAAGAGGTCAGGCGGACATCCCTGAGCAGGCTGTCTCCCCTTCCTCGCTCCCTTGGCTTAGGCCTGGCTTCCCTGTCAGAGGGGCGTGGGGAAGAACGGCCAATGGGAGCTCACAGTGGGAGGAGGGAAGTCTGTGGTGGCCAATCCCCAAGGTGGGGGGAGGTGACTACCAGCTCAGCAGGGGATGCACCCCCGAAACCCCAGTCTTCTGGCCATATGAGGAGGTTCTGGGGGGCTTGTCTGAAAATGCAGAAGCTCACACCTTGACCTGAATATTGAGTCAAGAGGCCCGAATGAGACCCGGGTCCCTATTTAAAACAAGCACCCCAGGCATTCTGGGAGCTTTGGGAGCCTCTTGCCCACTGACTGAACTAAGGCAGTCCCTCTGGTCTGAGGCCCAGGACAAGTCTGGGTGAGAGGACAGCTGTTCTGGGGGCAGGACAGTGGAGGGCAGGGCTGTAGACCCGAGCCCAGCAATTCTGTGTTAGTCACCACTGCGAGAAGGAGCTCTGGAGAGCAGAGGAGAGCAAGGGGTGAGGTCTGAGCACAGAGAACTGAGCATGTAGCTCTTGCTTCTGCTAAGGAAATGTCCCCTCCTCCAGGAAGCCTTCTCAGCTTCTGACTGAGTTGAATTCTCTGATTCTGTGCTCCAGGGAAGGCAAGGAGGCTACCTTTTCAAGACAGGTCTCCTAGGAGTGAGCTTGGCCCCCTGTGACTCTCAACCAATGACAGATGGTAGGCAAATACCCCAGCCCCGCCTCCCCCCACCCCACCCACACACCTTGGAACCACCCTGCAGTGGGCTCCAAGTCCTGGTCACCCAAAATAGAAACCTTCACCTGTTCCCTCCCCGGTCCCTACGGTTCTGCTTAGGGACCTGTCTCCAACGACACATCCGGATCCTTGGTCTGATTTGAGGGAGATCAGCTTGCTAATAGGAATTATCCTGGGGGCTCTGGGTTGCCTAGGCAGCCCTGCCCACCCCTCATCGCCCCTGGCCCATGCAGCCTAGTAACACGGCTTCGGCTCTCTTCCCCATTCACAGACGAAGAAACTGAGGCTCAGAGAAGCCAGGTTTCTCGACCGAGATAACAGAGTCGAGCACAGGTCCGCTGGGGGCTGGAACCTGGGCCTCATTTGAAGGGGCAAGTCCCAGGGTGAGGGTTGCTGATAGGTTATCAGGTATCATTGCCCTGAACTAGTATTTTCTTAAGACTCAAACTATGGGGGGGCATATAGTTCCCACGTGTGGTGTTGCCCCCAGGGCACTTGAGGTTGCAGTCCTTTTTGGGGAACCCAGACCTAAGGCTGCCCCAATGGGGAGCGCCTGTGGTTCCAGCTCAAGGTTCAAGTCAGACCTAGGTGTGGGGTCCCGGACACAAGAGGACCATCTGGGTGGAAGGATGACGTTCCTCGTCCCTACGCCAGGCCTCTTGGCTCATCCCAGCCTCAAGCTCTGCAGAGGGTGATGCTGAGTTCACATCCGACCTATGTGACCTTGGGCCATGACTGCGCCTTGCGGAGTCTCCATTTCCTGTCTGTACCTCACCATCCTGGTTTACAGGGTGTTTCCCGGACTAGATCCCAGCACGTGCCAATCACTCAGCAGGTGCTCAGCAGATGGGCTAGAGACGCTTCCCAGAGGCCTCAGGTCCCGGCCTCTGAGACGGCCGCCCTGTCCCTGTCCCCTCTGGCTTATTAAGACGGAGCAGTGGGTCAGGCGACAGCAGGAGTGACTGGAGGAGCGGGTTGGGGGTGGGCTGGGGGAGCCATAATAGTTGCTCTTCTAGGTGAGGAGAAGCCGGGCGAGGCCCAGCTCCCCCGGGGCCTGCTAACGCAGCCACTCCAGCACAGCCGAGGCGTCTGCTTCCCATCCATTACCTGCTGGTTAAGAGGAGGCGGTGGCCTGGAGAACAGGTGGTCATGGTGGTGGGCCCCCAGAGATCGCAGCCGTCTTGGGGACACTCCAGGCCTGGTGGGGGCTTGCTCTGCGTTACCAGCCTCAACCTGTGTCCTCTGCCACCTGGCATCTCCAAGTGGTGGGCAGCCAAGCAGGTCCATTCCTCCCAGAAAGGACCCTTACTCTAAAATGATTGGTATCCACATGCACATAGTGAGCTTCCCTGTATTTTACCTTTTTTTTTTTTTTTGATAATAAGTGTCTCAGTGTTCCACAGAAACTTGGAAACATTTGTGAAATTGTTTGGCTAATTTTTTGATAGCATTAACTTAATCAGGTAATTATATATTTAGATATTTACCATGAGCTATAGAGACAAAAATGTCACCCAATAAGTGGCACTCATTTTTACAAGTGAAATCAATCCTGTTCTCTGCTCTCTCCTGCCCTTCAACTGGCCCTTCCCCGAGGGCATGCTACTGGCCCAGCCCCTGTCCCGATGCAGGAGCCCTGCAGTGAGAGGGAGCGGGCTTCCCTGTCCTACCCCCGGGTCCCAAGAGGCCACGCAGGCCTGCTCGGCTCTGGGCAGCGGGTGCCACTCCCGAAACTGGGTCCTCAGTTTTAGGGTAGGTGGAGACCGCTCCCCAGACGTGGCGGGAGGGAGGGTGGCCCCGGGAGGGCACGGGTCGGGCGCCTGGGTCGGGAGGGAGGATAGGGCCAGGGAAGTTTCCTCCTTCGCCGGCTTTGGGCAGGAAAGGACACCTGCCGGTGTCCACCTGGTCTGGGCTGGGTCCCGGAGCAGCGGGGCCCGGTCCCCGCGGAGCCCGCGGCCGCCGGTAGGGGGCGCCTTGGTCATGCATTATTCATCGCCGAGCCGCCCGCCCGCGCCGCCGCTGCCTCCCTCGCTTTCCCCGCGCGGGCTGCGGGCTGCACCGTGGAGCGGGAGCGAGGAGCCTTCACAATATTGTGGCAGCTCCGCGAGTGATGGCTCAGGGGAGGCGGGGGTGCGCAGCCTTGGCGGCAGGCGGCGGGCGCTGCGGCTGGGAGGGGTCGGGGGTGGGGGGCGATGCTGGGTTGCACGACCCAAAGTGGGTTCGGCAGGGAGGGGGTGTGGTCTGGCTAAGGGCTTAGTCTTTAACATCCGTCTGTCCATCCCTCCGTCCTTCTGGCTATCCATCCATCCGTCCTTCCTTCCATCAATCAGCCAACACCTAGGAGCATGTGCCCTGTGCGAGCCGTAGGGGGTATAATGGCGAACAAGGTAGGCACGGTCCTTGTCCTTATAAAACTTAATCTCCAAGTGGGGGGAAGACAGATAAATAGCATGTAAACGCATAATTAAGATAATTCCAGATAGTGGCAAGTGCTCTGCATAAAACAGAACACGCGGGTGTGATAGGGAGTGCGTGTTGAGGGCTGTTTCGGTGGTCAGAGGGCTTTGGCAACAAGGTAACATTTGTGCAGAGACCTGGCGATTGGCAAGCATGAGCCTGACCTTGACTAGTCCCTGGGTGTCTGGGGGTGTTGTAAAGGTCAACTCCCCCAATGCATACCCCAAGAAACCAGGAGGAGGGTGAGGCCCTCACATGGGCGGAGGAGACCCCCACCCAGCCCTCCTTGGAGCTGCAGGCAACAAGGGAGGCCACAGCAGGAGGGCAGGCCGACAGCCAGGCCTGGAGTGTGGGCACCGGCGTTGAAGGGAGCAGCTTCCGGGTGCCCCCTCCCTACCCCTGCCCCTGCCCTGGGATGGGGAGCTTGGGGTCCAGAGCCTCAGCCTCTCAGCCCTCCGTGGGGGCCTTGCCATCCCCCTCCCTCCGGTGGCTTCCCAGGTCTTTGCTCTGGGCCGGCAGGGGGCACAGAGGGCGTGGGCTCGGGTCATCACCAGCATCGGATTTCCTTTCACTTGTGTGAAGACTCGTTGACGCCTGAGCACATCAATATCCCTAATGACAGGGAGAGGAGCTGGGACTCCAGACAGCCCGGGGCCCCCCCTCCACCTGCCCTCACCCCCTCTTCTCCTTACTCACTCTTCCTTCTTCCTTTACTCCCTTACTCCCTGCCTCCTCTCTCCACCTTTCTCCTCTCTCCTTTCCTCTTTCTTCTTTCTCGGTCTTGCTATCGTTCCTGGCTTTTCCTTTTCCTTTCTCTCCCTTTTCTCTCCCCTCCCCTCCCCTCTCCTCCTCTTTTCTTTCTCTTCCAGGACCCCACAGCTCTTGTGCATTCACAAACTTTCACCCCGAAGCTAGAGGGGGTGCTGCTGGGACAGTCCCTCTGTCTGTCTGTCCATCTGTCCATCCCCAGCTGGGTCCGGATGCCTTCCCAGGAGGCAGCAAACACTGGAGGCAGGGCCCACACTGTGGGGCCCAGAGAGAGGCTGCTGAGCCTGCAACCGCCACCCGGAGGCACCCACGAAAGCTTTGAGCTTTTGCCTTTTGCCCAAAGGCACAGGAGCCTTTTCCTCCCACTGCCCCGCGCCACGCTGGGAAATCAAAAAGCCAAGTTTGGGTGTGGGGTGCCGTGGGAGAGGGGAGAGTTTTGGGGAGGATTTTCTGTTTTGTATTTTTTATGGCCATCTATAATTTCATATTTCTCCCCTCAGCCCCTGCCTCCTTGGCTCCCAGATGTGCCCCACATTGAAGAATTATCTCTCCTCCCTAGAGTGAAATAAATGCAATCAATATGAGTATTGCTCTCAGGGCCTTGAAATATTACATTAATGTTCCATGTGGTGACATTTTAGCTGGAATTTTCAAATACATTATGATGGTTCAAATTAATATTTATCAGATCAGCTTTTATATTTTGCAAAAGAGAGAGAGAGAGACGGAGAGAGGGAGAGAGAGAAAAGGAAAGACAGAGAGAGAGCATTATTAAAATACAAAATGCAGATCAAGTCTAAAATCGATGGTCCATTTTCCCAGCACTTTCCAAGGGCTGTCTTTTGCTTTCTGGGTTTGTTTTTGAATTTATTGGTGTTTCAGGCAAATCTATTGGGCTCCCTGGGCCCCCCGGTCGGCCTCCCCTCCTCTCTCCCTCTCATAGGGTACAGGCCCTTCCTTTTCTGTCTTCTCTCTTTATTATCCTGAAATGTAAATTACGACATTAGCCTGGTCCTTATTTTTTTTTTTAAACTCTCTGATGATTAAATCTGCTACACGACATCCTTGTCCTTTCTATAAATTAAATCATCTTGGCTTTGCACCTCCAGCTCAGGGTGGCCGTCGCCCGGGTGTGGAGGCATCAGGCAGCTGCGGCTGCCGGCTGGGGTCCTTGTGTCCCCCCTGGAGCAGACGCTGGGGGTCTTTGTGGGGGCAACGAGGCTGCCTCCCTGGCTCCAGTTTTTCTGTAAATAAGAAATGTGGATTGGTGGCGTGGGGGGGGGGGGTAGCAAGCAATCATACAATCCATTTCATTTCAGTCACTTCCAAACTGATTACTCTGTGAAGTGGAAAATCCAGGCAGATTAATGGTTTAATTCTCTTTCTCTTTTCTTTTGCTTTGTTTTTCCCTCTTCTTCCTGCCTCTTCTTTTCCCTTTTCAGAGTCGTATTAATAAAAAGGGTCAGGCACTGTGGCGAGGTGCCTGCGGAGCTGCGGTGTGGACTGAGAGCTGGAGGTGTCCCTCCCAGCCCCCACCAGCTCTGCTCGGGAGCCGCCAGGGTTAACAACGCCCACCCAGCCCTGAACTTTTTCTCTTTGACGGTTCTCTGTTTCCCTTTCCTCAAGTTCTGTGTGAGAGTCTGAACTGGAATGAGCGTTCATTGTCATGGGCACAAAGGTACGCACACACGCCCGCCCGCACACACACACACCGACACCCCCACCCAATTGCAGGTCACACGTGTGCACACACAGACACGCTCGTCAACACCGCTATACAGACGGTCTAAGGATCTGCATAAAGGGACCTGCCCTCGCGATTTCTCTCCGCTGCTGATCCGGCCAAAAGAACGACAGGAAACTTAAAAAAGAAAAGGAGGAGGGATCGATTATTCGACCTGTACTTGAACCCGACTGAAAGAGATAAAGCGGAATTTTCAATAGGTCCCCTGCCCTTTTCACCAGGAGGGAAAGAGGAGAAGAAAAACAAGAGATATTTATATGACAGCAGCTGCTGAAAATAGCATTTCAGAGCCATAAAAAAAAAGGCAAAAAGAAATCCAATGGTAGAAAAGGCAAGAAACTCCTCGTCTGCTCCCCAAAAGGCAAAGCAAGCAGCGAGTGCGTCGGCTGGAAATGCATGCATGCCTGCTATAGATCTGTTTGAAATTATACTTGTCATTGAGGGGGAATTTATGCTTCTATTGATCTGCAAAAGGAAAATATTAAATGGTTTGGTTTTGATCTTTCGGTGACCCCAAGGTCAAGGGTAGTAGCGGATTAGTATTCATAGAATTCATCATGGAATTGCAGCCTGCATCCACTTTATGCAAACACACTCAAAACACGCCTGGTGAAGCAGGCAGCAAATGGCCAATGACAAGGAAAAAGCCACCAGCACCCCCTCCTACGTGCTGGGGCTCATCCCCTTCCCACCCCTGGGGGCAGAAGAAGGAAGGAATAGCCCAGGAGTGAGGGACTGGATGGTTGCAGGCACCCTGGGACCCTCAGGGGCGGGCACAGAAAGCGGGTTTTGCAGACTGGGGCAAGGACATAAGTTCAGATCACTGGAACGGGGGTTAAGTGTGGGGCTGAGGGAACCCGGAACACTGAGTTGTGGAGGGGGGCCCACACGGGAAGGGAGGGGCACCATGCCTGGAGCAGGACATTGTTGGAAGGACAACCAGACGCACACATATACACGCAGGCTCCGTCAGCGGGGACCCGGTCTTTCCTGAAGGGAGGACCGCGGTGCGCTGGCCAGCGGGCTGAGAGGGACACTCTGCTCCACGGCTGATCCTGTTTCCTGTTCTGCCCTGAGGAGCATCCTCAGTGCGAGCATGGGGTGGGGGTGGGGGGAGGGGGGGAGGGTCCCAGCCAGGAAGGAGAAAAAGGCCAAGGCACTTGTGCCCACCAAACCCACCCAGGCTGTCCTGCCCCCCTCTGTCCAAATGTGTGTCCACAAGGGACACGCGTGCAGCCCCTGGGGACAGGCCACGAACACCCCTCCCTACCCTGCGTTCAGCACACAAGTGCCCTCTTAGCAGAGTCTGTCCCCGGTGGTGGGAACATTTGGTCAGTAACAGTCACTTGCCAATGAACTAAAAATAGCCCACCCAGCATATCCCTGCAATGGCAGGAATTCTGGCTGGCTGGCCGAACGGGGGCCAGTGGGGGGCACAGCTCCCAATTCCCATTGAAGGGCCGACGGAGCAGACCTCCCAGGGCGACATAGCAATGCTCCCTATCTTTATTGGGGTACAGGCTGCTCTGCACTTGACCTGCATTATTATCTCTCATAACACCTGCAACCCAACAAACTGGGGGTCGTTCGCATCCCATTGTACAGATGAGAATGCTGAGGCTCAGGGAGGCGAAGTCCCCTGTGCTCCGGGTCCAGGTACCGTCCTGATGTCCAAGTCCACTCTCTGAGCCGCTGTGCCCTATGGCCTGCCACAGTTTGGGCAAATCCCAGCAGGGGCCCACGATTCGGGTTTGGGATGAGGACAGGGGGGCCTGGGGGGGCCTGGGGACTGTGCGGAAAAAGAGGCAGAGTGGCCCCAGCCCTGCCCCCGGTCCCCACGAAGGAGGACAGCATTCTGCCTATTAATCATGTTTCATTTATATTAGCTCGACTCGATCTACTGTATATTTGAAATGGATTTAATTTTAGATCACGCACTATGGAAGGGGGCCAGTTTGGTGTAAGGAGCATTATGAATATTTTCCATAAGCTGGATATACATTATCCAGGGACAGATATATGAGCAGAGGCCCTGGGCTCTTGGCTGGGGGAAGGGGCTGCTCTCTCCTTCCTCCCCCCCGCTCCCCTCCTCAGCCCCCTGCCACCCAGGGTCACAGGGGCTTTGGAGGACCCCTCTCTGCCCCATGCTGTGTGGGTGGGGGTGGGATGTCTTAGCCCCATCTTTCCCCCCTCCCATGAGCTCATCCCTCTGACCTTGAAGCTGCTGCTTTTCTCCGCGGCTCTGGCCGAGTGTAAGCCTTGGAGGTGTGTGCAAGGAGGAAGGAAGCCTGGGGGGTGCAGGACCCCAGAGCTGTGGGAGGCACAGGGCAAAGCCTGCGGGGCCCAGCCTGAGGCACAGGGGAGGGAGTGGCAATGGAAGGCAGGCCTCAGGGCTCCCACCCTCAGGCCGCAGCTCTGACGGGGGAGAAAATGCTGCTTCGGGCTGGTCAGCGGGTGGGTGGCGCCTTCCTGCTCAGCCACACACTCAGACAAGTCAGACCTGATCACCTCTGATTCTGGGTCGAGGCACCCCTTTCCTGGGGTTGCCCTCTCCAATGGCATCAGAGCTCGGAGTCCCTTCTCAAGAGCACTAAAGCTGGTGGTGGCGAGGAACACGCCTGTGGACACGCCGCTGGGCGCCAAGCCGTCACAGCCTCTCTCCGCAGTTTGGTGTCCTGCCCATCCCCTGCCTGCCCCTCGGCTCCCTCCGTTAGCCCCGCCTGGACAAGTGGAAGGAGAACACCTTGCATCTTCGTGGTGATGCCTGTCTTCCTCACGCCCCGCCCCCCCAGAATCCCTGCACTGGTTACCTTGCACGTGGGAGTCAGGCATCGCCTAGTGTTTTACAGAGTGAGGAAACTGAGGCTAGGAAGGACGGGACATTTATACCCGAACCTGAGCCTTTTCTCTCCCTCCACCTTCATACCTGTCCCCACCGCATTTCCCCACCCAGGCTCCAAAACCACACATGCCCCCGGTCTCACCACAGCCCCTTCTCCGCCCCCACCATCAACCCCACTCCGTCTACCCTTCCACTCTGTTCTCCCACGGCGGCCCACCTCTCTCCGTCGTTCCCATCCCTCCAGTCCAAGTTGCCACCAGCTCTCCCAGAGCACATGGGCCTCCTGGAGGGTCCCCCACCCGCTGCCAACGCCAGTCGGTTGTGGACACTGTGGCTGGAGGCAGGGTTATGTTGTGTATGCCTCCCCCCACCGCAAACCGCACCCCCCTGCCCCCCCGCCCACCGCCCTGCCCTGGCATCAAATCCCAAATCCAGATGCTGGCTAAGAAGACTCAGCAGGGCGGGCTCCTGCTGACTTCCCCAGGGCCACCCCTTCTCCAGCTCCAGCTCCTGCCTCCCCAGCCTCTCAGACTCTTCACCTGCCACGTGCCCTGGTCCCTCCACCACGGGACTTTGGCACAGGCTGGTCCCTCTGCCTGGATCGCTTCCCACTTCACCTGCTAGCTCCACTTGCACACTCAAGCTCTACTTCCATTCCCCTAGGAGACCCCTGAGCACACCCTCCCTCCCTGGGTCCAGTCTAAATCAAGTTCTGCTTCTGCCTTTGGCAAACTCTACAGACATCAGGGGATATTTGGGGTGTGACTGTCCACACCCAGCAGGTGAGAGACTCTGGGCATGCGCCGGGTCTGGGCCATGGGCAGGAACCCGCCGAACTCATCCCCTCCGCCATCCACACATCCATCAGGTCCTCCATTGACACGGAGCATAATGCTGCCGTCACCCACCCCAGCCCGGGCTGGCAGCCTTTCTCAAGTGGCATGCCACGCTTCCCTTATTCACTCTTAATTTAAGGTTTGGTGAATTGTAATAACTCCCCTATCCCCCAAATCACTGGGGATGGGACCTCCGTGTCAGCCCGGGGCCCAGGAGAGCTGAAAGGTAATTGCACCGCACGTATGCTAATGAGCGTCTGGAGAAGACAATGGCAACTTGGTAATGGGGCGGAGCCTCCCTCCCCCTGGCCGGGCAGGGGAGCCGGGGCTGGGCTGGGGTCTGGGAGCTGTCTCGGGGAGCCTGGGGGGCTGTGGGGTTCACAGGCCACAGTGGAGGAGATGAGAGGGGCTAGGGGCCCAGTCTTGAGGGCTTGACTGGGGACAGATGTCCTGGAAAGAGGGGACGGGTTATAAGCCTCTTCTTCCTCCAACTCCTCCTGCTCCTCCAGGAAACAGGCTGCTCCGCTCTTTCCTGGGACCAGAGATGGCTGCCAAGGAGGCAGAGGATCTGGGAGTAGATGATGGGGGAGGCAGGGAATCTCACCCACCCTGCTTCTGCCCCCGCCAGCTGTGTGACAGTAAACAAGCTGCTTGACCTCTCTGAGCCTCAGTTTTCTTGTATTTAAAAGTCCGATTTTACTGGCATTGACCTCTAGGTTGCTCTAGATATTAGAAGAGATGATAACCTTCAGGTAGATGGTAGGGTGCTCGGCACCTGTAGGTCTTTAACCAGCTAACTTATTTCTGAAGATTTTTTAAACTGTTAATCTGCCATGGGTGCACTCAAAGTCTGTGATAAGGGCAAGTATGGGACTTCTGGCTTCCGACCTGGAGGGGCGGTGCTTCGGTGTGAAGGGGGTCTCGAAGCTCCCGTGGCAGCCCTCAGAGAGGCCGTCTGCCACCTCCCCCCAGAAAGCTCCCTGTTAATCTCCATGGCAGCACGCTCTCGCCTCCTGCCTCCTTCACAGAGCATATCTCAGCGGGTAACTAAATATTTGTTTTCTGGCTTATTGTCTGTTCCTCTCCAGACTGGGTGTATCAGGGCACCTGGATCGGTGCCTGGCACATAATAGGTGTTCAGTGAATATTTCCTGAGTGATCTAATGCAGCTCATGCAGGAAAGTGGGAGCAAAAGGGTCTGTGGATGGTGGGGGATTCAGGCGGGATGGGGGGCAGTGTCCCGGACCCATCTCACCTTTGTCCCGAGCCCCAGGAGCAGGCCCTGTCCTGGCCAGATTCGCCCCCCTTCTGTCACTGGAAGGGGTCTTCCCACCTTTGTGTGAATTCGGGTAAGAGGGGCTGATTCAGAACTGGGTGCCCCCTAAACTTGGGGTGTGGTGAAGGGCCCTTTCCAGGCTGGGTGACCTCAGTGTCCCCTTCCAGGTTCTTCCCTCTTGGCCTGCCCCAGGCCATGCAGGGTGTATGGCACCCCTCACCTCCTGGCAGCCTTGTCCTCCTGGCCCCTGGGGTGAAAGCTTCCCCAGGGCAGCTGAGCTGTCCCTCTGCAGGATGGGAACAGAGGCCTGACATCCCTTCCCTGGGGCCAGCCTTTTCAGTGGACTTGTCAGGGCGCTGGGCACGCCTGGGGGGCCATGAGGGTGGCCAAGGATCACAACAAAGAAACACCGGCAGCACCCCTCTCGCGGCCACGGCCCCACTGCCATGGTCTGCTGGGTGCAGCGTTACCCAGGCTTCCCACCTGGGGCCGGCAGCCCACTTCCAGCTCATGCCAAGAGGTGTCTGAGCCAGACAGCCTGTGCCTGGGGTGGGGACGCGTGTGGGTCCTCCATGGGCCACGGGGACCCTCGTGACTGCAGAGAGCTGCCACGGCCCACCACGGAGCTCCCAGCAAGGGCCAGGTGGAACTGTGGCTCCTCTCTGAAATTCTGAGTAGTGAGGCCGAGGGAGAAACAGCTCCGACCTTGGGTGCCACCACTGGAGGTTGAGGCCCCCAGTTTACGTTGAGGCCTCCAGTTTATGGGGGCTGTGGGCTGGGTGGGCGAGGGTTCTGTCCCAGAGAGACAGCCTGAGGGACTGGGGACAGACAGAGAGCCAGACACGGGGACAGAGAGACAGAGGGAGGAGGGAGAGACACAAAAGGACACATGTATCTAGGGAAAGGGAGAGAGATGGAGAGCGGAGAGCGAGAACACGGGAAGCAGACTGAGAGATGGCAGAGGAGGGTGGCAGAAGGAGAGGAGAGCGGCTGTGAGTCACCCAGAGACAGAGCCGCCCGTGCCGAGGGTCCTGAGGCAGACTGCCAGAGGGACGGCCAGAGTCTGGCCCAGCCCCTCGGTGCGCGCTGGGTCTCGCGCAGTCTGGGCACAGCACTTGGCCCAGCGTGGCCGCTTGCTGAATTCAGTGGAAAATTGGGAGGTGGTGGGAGCAGGTGTTTTGGGTCCACGAGGACACGTGTGCTCCCTGTGTCTGTGATCACATGTGCCGTGTGTGTGTGCGTGTAAGCATGTGACGGTGCCCAGGAGGGCAGGGCTCAGTTTCCCCTCAGCTGTCCTCACACCCCCTCAGCCAGGACTTAGTGTGCACGCAGATGGCCCCGGCTGGTGGGCTGCAGGGCCCGGGTGGGTGGGCAGCCTGAGCCAGGCCCTCCTCACCCGGGGAGCTGGGGGGAGGCCAGGGAGCTGTCAGCAGCCCAGGGCCGGGCAGGCAGCGAAAGTGAGCCGCAAAAGGGCCACTTCTCCCCGTCGCTGATCACTTGACACTCTCTACCCCAGAAGCCACCTGCTCAGTCATCAGTCACCGAGGAAAACACAGCTTTCCTGAAACCGGGAATTGAACAGACAGCCTGGGGGGTAGGGGTGAGCATGGGGGAAATGCCTGCCCTCTGCCGCTGCCAGGGTCTGCCAGGCCCACCCCTGCGCAGGACATGGACAAGTTAGAAGCTTGCATCCGGGCTTCCGAGAGCATAGCCCCCCCAGAACCCCAAATTCTCCCACTTTGGCACCAATGTGGCACATTTGGGGGACTCAGGAGGTGGGGGCCCAGAAGTGCCCACCTTGGGGTGGTGAAAGAACAGCCCTTTCCAAGGTGGCAGAGCAAGCGCTGTGCCCTGGAGGAGTGGCCCCATGGGCCGTGTCTCCCCCAGTGGGGACAGGGCAAGGGCGGGTGTGGGGTGGGGACGGCACTAGAGCCAGGCTGGGCCTTGGGGGGCGGGCAGGGCGGCTGGGGCAGGGGAGGGACGCTGCTGGGAGGCAGGCTTGGGGCTGTGCCCAGCGGTGGCGCCTCGGCCAGCAGAGGCCCTGCCGTGCCCCCCCCCCACGCGCCCCGCCTCGGCCTCTTGTTAATTTCATCCTTTAGCCCGTTTATGGTGTTCCCAGTTGCTGTTGCTTTTATAAACAAGCATTTTGGTGACCTTCCCCTCCGGACATCAGCTCCGCAAGAATCCCGAGCCCTGAACATTTATAAATAAGCCTTCTCTCAAGTTCCACAACAGGTGTGACCTCCCCCCCGCCCCCCTCCTCTGCCCTGTCCGAAAACTGAACAGTTTCAACAAGCAAAGGGAAGCCGCCGGGCTGTCTTAAAGGGGTCGAGTGAAGGCCATGGGGGGCGTGGCTGCAAGGGGGCTGGCCCTCCTCCTCCTCCACCTCCTGCAGGCTGAGGGGCCCAGAGGAGAGGGCCAGGCTGGTGGGCGGCCGGACCCCTGACCCCACTGCCCCAAACACCCGGGCCCGGAGGCTCCGGTCTGAGAGGGCTCCACAGCTGACCAAGTGCCTCTGAGTCAGGCTGCCCCACTCCAGGGAAGTTTGACCAACCACCACCCCTATTCTCCTCCACAGCCTGCTCCCCATTTTCTCCCCTCTTTGGCCCCACCCTGAGGTGTATAGAACATTTCCCCCTCTTCTTTCCTGCCAAAAGCTCTCTGATTCATGATTTGCCACATTTCATACGTTTATGTAACAAGCATTCATTTACTCAACAAATATTGGGCCCAGGATAGAAAACTGAAGGACTCAGCCCTGCCCCCGAGGAGCGCACCGTCCGTCTAGTGGGGCCGAAGGAAGAGCGGAGCCAGGCTCTTCATCCGAGCGAGCACCGCAGGCTCTGGAAGCACGGAGAGGTCTCCCAGCCTAAACGTGAGGGGGAAACAGTTCCTGGAGGGGCCGGTTCTTAGGGGATCACCCTGGAGGTGTCAAGGGGAAAAGCAGTCCAGGCCGAGGGAACGGACAGGGCGGGGCACGGAGGCAGACCAGGGCTCAGCTCATGGAGGAGCCCGAAATCTGGTCTGGCTGGAGCTCGGGGGCGTCAGCAGGAGTGGCAGGGAAGGCAGGACAATGACCACACAGTTGTCCCCAACAGCAGGTGTTACACTGGAAACCCCAGCGACCAGGGAGCAGGCCTGTGACCATTGGTCCCCAGGGGGAACAATGGGCTTTAAAAGGCTCCTTGTTTTGGTAATGCAGGGTGACAAGGTGGTGGCAGTAACGTAGTCTAACAATGACGAACACGGTGAGGGTGACTAAGATGAGGAAGAAGGGGAGGGTGACGATAATGAAGCTGGTGTGGCCGGTGGTGATGTGGGTGTTGATAGGGATAATAATGGTGGTGATTATGGTGGTGATGGCGGCAATCGTGGTCATGGTGATGACAGTGGGGGCTGTGGAGGCGGTGATGGTGGCGCTGGTGGAGATGGTGGTGGCCGTGGTACTGGTGGTGCTGGTGATGGTGATGACGGCGGTGCTGGTGAGGATGGCGGTGACGAGTGCCGTGAGCACGGTGGCGGTTGCAATGGTGGTGGTGATGGGGGGCTTGGTGCCTGTGGTAAGGCTAGAGATGGTTGACGGTGATGGTGCTGAGCACAGCAATCAGGGGCGGTGATCCTGATGGGGACCGTCATGGTGACGGCTGCATCCCACCAGGAGGAGCATTTCCTGCCGTGTGGCCCGAGGCAGGAAGGTGGCAGATCCTAATCATGCCTGTGAGGGGGCACCAAGGTCACAGTCGGTTTTACGATGTCGCATGAGCATCAGGGTAGGGAGGGAAATGGGGCAGGAAACAATGGCCTTGAACCGGGGGACTGAGCACTGGGCAAAGGTGGGACTTAACGGCCCAGGGCTCCGATCCAGACCTGTTGACAGGGCGCCTGGGTGAGCGTTTTCTCCTGCCCCGTGCCCGGCACGTGTCCAGGGTGGGCTCTGTGACCTAGGGGACCCCTGGGTGGTGGACCCAGCAGGAGTAGAGTACGTCCTGAGACTAGCCAAGGGGCGGAGAAGGCCGGGGGTCTGACGGAGACCCCTGGGGGCCTCAGACGCCTCTCTCCGTTAAGTGCCTACATAACACCTCCTCACATGTGGCCTGTGATTGACAGTTGAAAAAGAAGTGTCCCCTCCCTTCCCTCTTGCAAGGCACACAGCAGCTCTTTGAGCCGGACCCTTTACTCATTGCGCAGGTGAGGACAGCGCTTTCCCTGGGGCCCCTCTCTCCTCCTCATACCTTTGGTAACTCTGTTTGCCCTCTGGCCAGCACAGCGGTCGCCCCTCCAGGAGCATCCCTGACCAGCCTCAGGTGGGCTCTGCCACCTCCCCTGCGGCAGCCTGGTCATCTGTCTCCATACGCAAGTGGGCAGACTGTGAGCCTGCTGAGGGCAGCGGTCTGCTTCTTAGCTGTGGCCCTAGGCCGCCCGGCACAGGGCCTGGCTCCGAGGGTGCAAAGAAAATGCTGGATTTACTGACCTTGGTCCCAGGCCGACTCAAGGCCCCTGTGGTCCCCGGAGCTCCTCAGAGTTGGCACCCCACTCCCCTCTCACGTGGGCACAGCCTGAGCCTCAGGAGAGGGGACAGAACGTGGGTGGGCCTGGCTCAGCTGCCAGCCTGGGGCCTGTGAGGGCGGATTTGGGGCTGGGAATGCAACAGCCGTGCGGCTCCTGTGGGCTGAGCCCCTTTTAATGCTCAGCCTGTGTGTCCCGAGGGGCTGGCTAATGGCTGACTGGGCACCGTGACTTTGACAGCATCAGACCCAAACCAGCCGTGTCTGCCCTTGACTTGTCCCTTTCCCCAGGGGCTGGGGGCTGCCCAGGGGCCTGCCTTGGAAGAGTCCGCCAAGCTCTGGGGGCCCTGGGCTGGGTTTTGGCCAGCAGACCCAGGAAGCAGGTGAGGGAGGGCTCCCTGGGCCCTGGGGGTGGTTGTGGCGGATGCTGCTGGGCCACAAGCCCCGGGGTGAGTCTCCCGACCTCTCCAGGTCCGGGAGGAGCAGATTAGTGTCCTCCCTGCTTCCCAGCCCAGAACCCTTTGTCGGCGAGGATGGATTTATACTGTTCCCTTTATACCCTTGGAAAGGAAGTCTATGAAAATACAAGTCCGTAATACCGTTGTTATCGGTGGTGACAATAAAATCGGGCCCCTCACCTTTTGCACTGTGCTGTAGATTCACAGGGAATGAAGCTGTTCCGTGTACATCGTCACAGCTGAGCCTCCGAGCAATCACAAGGGTGGACAGGGCGGTGGTGACAGTGACAGCACCGGTGCCCCTGGCCGCAGCCCTGCTCTGAGCCAGGTGCTGTGCCAAGCGCTTTGTCCCGACACATCGGGTCCAGACTCAGTCCCCGCTCGGCGGCTCTGAGGAGGTCACCCCGCCACCCCCAGCCTCCGCTCACTGGAGCTGGCTCCTGCGTTCTGGATGAGAATGGATGGAGGACCATCCGCCCCTTGTCCTGATGGGGAAACTGAGGCTCAGAGAGGAGTAGTGTGCAGCAGGGGACCAGGACTGGGGTTTAAGCTCCGCTATGCCTCAAAGTCCCTATGAGACCCTCAGGGAGCCCCTCCCCTGCTGTGGCTGCAGGCCCCCATGTGTGAATGGGGGAAGGTGGGCTGCTGGATGGAGTGATTGCATCCTCAGTGCTGGGGGTGCCATGATGAGCATTCGAATCAGAGCAAGCATGGCCTTCGTGGGGGTCACGGCCTAGCAGGAAGGCTATAGGCAGTGAGGACAAGGAAAGAGGTGGGGATAAGCCCTGTGAGGGGACAAGGAGCAGGAGCAGTAACAGGGACTGAGGGCTTCCATGCGGGTGGCGCCAGGACTCCCTGGGAGGTGACGGTAGCCTGAATGACATGGAAGAGGGAGGACTCCACCTGAGGCAGCATCGGTCTCCGATTCTGACCATCTGGGGTCACATAGCCTGGAAGTGGCCATGGTCAGACTTGAACCTGGGTTTCCTGGCTCCCAGCCCCTCCCAGAGGGAAGCTGGCTGGGCATTGACCAGCAAGCAGGTCAGCATGCCGCTCGAGACTGGGGCTTGGTTTGGAATCGCGGCTCCACTGTGTACTTGTCTTTCCTTCCCCAAGCTGCGGCCCGGACACCCTCCAGGCCGTCTGTCTGCCAGGGCGGCGTGGGGCCCGCCTCGTCTCTCTTCCTTCTCTTGGGGATCACTGTCCAGTCAAAGGCCGTGACATGCCTAGGATTCCCAGGGAGGCAAAGACACAGTCAGGACTAGAACTCGGGGCTCAAGGCTCCTGGCACAGTGCTCCTTGCTCTCCCCACCTCCCTATGGCAAACGGCAGGAGTCCCTGTGCTTTGGGACCAGCTGTGGAGAGTTCAAGGCCTCATGGGACAGAGGTGATGGACACAGGAAGCCCAGGCCTCCGCCTTCACAGGCCCAACCAGAGGGCCACTTCAGGGCAGAGCTTCTCTCTTTTGCCAATCAAATGGTGGCCTGTAACTGAGCATCAGGACAGTCCAGGCACGTTCCATGTGTCATCGTGTGTAAATGCCACAGGCACGTGGTGGGACACCGTCTATGTCATCGATGAGGAAACCGAGGCTCGGAAAGGCAGAGAAGCTGCCCCGGGTGCCGCAGCGGGAAGGGGACAGACAGAGCTGGAATTCAAACCCAGCTCTGCCTGATGTCACCTGCCTAGGGATTTGCTGGATCAGGTGACACACACACACGTGCATTTTTTTTTAACTAAGCACCTGCTCTGTGCCAGGCAGGGACACAGGCAGCCTCTGTCCTCGAGAAGCTCAGTCAGGTCAGGCGGCAGGCGGCGGACCCGCGGCAAACCAGCCTCTTGCTGGCTGCGAATGCCAACTAGCTCGCTCCCACCCTTTCCTCACGCTTTGACACAAAAGTCACCTTCTCAACGAGACTTAACCTGGACCTCGTGTCTAAGGTGTCACCTGCCCTCCACCCAGTTTGCTTTGTTGTCGGTGTTGTTTTCCTCCTTGGCACTTATTATTACCTAAACGCCGTTTACTTAACGTATTCACCTGGGTTGCGTTCCATCGCTCCCCCTAGGTCAGTGGTCAGCAAACCACAGTCCTTCAAGCCTGGCCCGCTGCCTGCTCATGCATGGCCGACGGGCTAAGGGTGGTTCTTACCCTTTTAAATGGTTTTTAAAATAGTCAAAAGAATAGTATTTTGTGACACGGGAAAACGACGTGCAATCCAGATTTCAATATTCATAGATGAAGTTGTGCTGGAAGGCAGCCACACTCTTCCCTTTCTGTGTTGTCTGCGGCTGCTCTCACGCTGCGGCAGGGCGGCCGAGCCGTCGCGGCCGAGCCGGCCTGCGCTGCTGCCCTTGCGGGCTGCTGGGTGTACTTCCGACGGCACCGCTGTGGTTGTAACTTGATTTTGCCTCTTGACCCGCAAAACCTAAATAGTTACTATTTGGCCTTTTCCAGAAGTTGGCAGACTCCCCACATTAGAATCTGAGCTTCGGGGTCAGGGGCTTTTTGTCCATTTGCCTATTACTGTGTCCCTGGTGCCCAGAACAGAGATTGGACTTCCACTTTTGATGTGATGGTGTATCAGGACTGGATTTACCCTCTCACCTGAAAATACTAGAAAACTGGACTTTCTATGAATCTGTGAAATTGCAGTTGACACCACTGGCCAACAGGCAGTACAGGTGGGCATCCCCAAGGGAAGGGAAACAAAAGAGGTGAGCCCTGCGATCGTGGGCAGCTTAACGCCCAGAGAGAGGTATGAGGCCACAGCACAGGAGGTGGGGGGTAATTGGAAGCCAAGGATAGCCTGATGTCTCACCAAGTTGAGCAGAACCTGAAGTTCAGGGAGGCCAAGTGACTAGGATACGTGGGGCAAATACGGAAGAGGAAGGCCACACAGAGAATGCGTGCAGAGATGTGAAGGGAGGTCCCCTCTCATACCAGCCAGAGGGGAAAGACTCAACCTGAGGCATCAGGCAGAGTCCTGGGAAGGTCATTGCCTTAGTAATGGAGCCGACTGAGCCCAGGCTAAGGCTGCTCTGAACTAATACTAACAAAACCATGAGCAAGTCATTCTTGATGGTATCAAAAGCAATTCCATGTCACCTAGCAGCTCCCTGGGACAAAGCCAGCAATGTTTAAAGGAATACAACTGAATCCAGTCCTCAACAATGTAAACTTGAAAATGTTGGTTGAACAAGTTAGTACAAGGGTGGTGGATGGTGGGAGCCAGGTTTCTCCTGGTTGGAAATAGAGATTAAAGATAACCAAGGAGGGAAAGTTGGAATGAACGCTGTGGGTTAGAGTTGGAAACATCAGCATGAATTCATGCTTCATGTAATGTGGACACAGGTGGATGGATGGGGAGACAATTGTAGATATGTTTGCAGACATGGGTTATGTCTGCTGAGAGGGCTAGAAGCAATGGTACCCTCGTAGAAGCCAGGTCTTTATTTTTAATACTACTGTTCAGTAAAAGGAAACATGGAAGATTTCGTGACCAGAGTAGGGAGATCACAAGATGAACCAGACTCCTCTGCAGCACTGGAAAGTAAGGAAATGCTCCAAAAACAAAAGGATGGGGCACGTCAGAGGGGTACAGGAACCGACCTGAAAGAGCTCCCGATAGCCAAAGATGGAACAATTTGTACAATAAAATAGTGTAGTATTGGACTACAATTCAAAGTATAACATGAATATATGAGTCAATTCTGATATAAGTATAAAGCTGGATAAATAAATAAAAGGGTGAATTGGATAAATAAATAACAGGTAAATCTTTCTCACAGAAGAATTCCCAATATTGCATGCAGGTATTCCTACAGGAGGTAACACTTAATTCCCATCCCATAGAGTATTGACCTGACTTAGTGACTTGCTTCCAAAAGCTAGAGTAGGGAAAGGAAAACTAGTAAACTTAATGTGGAGAAACCTGACGAACACCTCCTAAACCGAGTGACGAAGGCTAACACCACTGGTGATGCCATGTGGACATGAGCTAACCCCCAATATGATGTGATAAGAAGGACCCTTTGCCATGGTGGTACTTTCGCCCCAAACCCTTAGCTCTAATCATAATGGGAAAACTGGTGAATCACAAATACAGTAAGGAGTTTAGTTGATAAAATGGACCAACGGCAGTTTCTTAGTTTTGACATGTGTACATGGTCATGCAAGATATTGATAATAGAGAAACTGAGCATGGAGCACATGGGGTTCTCTCTACTCTCTTTGCAACTTTTCTATAAATCTAAAATTATTCCAAAATAAAAAGTTTATTTAAAAATGTCCAGGGTCCAATAAAAATGACCAAGTAAGGAAAGATGGAGAAAACTGTGACCCATACCAAGAGAAAAATCAATCAATAGAGATAGACCTGGAAATGTCACAGAGGGTAGAATGTGCAGACAGGGACATTTTCAACAACTGTCATTAATCCAAATGTTCATGTTCAAGAACATAGAGGAAAGCATGAATAAGGTGAGATGGATTAAAAACTATAAGAAGGGCCCTGGCTGGTGTAGTGCAGTGGGTTGAGCGCGGGCTGGGAACCAAGCGGTCCCGGTTCGATTCCCAGTCAGGGCACATGCCTGGGTTGAGGGCCAGGTCCCCGTGAGGGCCATGTGAGAGGCAACCATACATTGCTGTTTCTCTCCCTCTCTTTCTCCCTCCCTTCCCCTCTCTCTAAAAATAAATAAAAATAAAATCTTTAAAAACTGTAAGAAGGATTCAAACTTCTAGAGATGAAAAAGTACAACACCCGAAATGAAAAATACACTGAACAGGATTAACAGCTAGACACTGTTGAAATGAAGATCAGTGACCCTAAAGCCATAGCAATAGAAAACATCGAAGATGAAATACAGAGAGGAAAAAAAGACTGGGGGTGGGAGGACCTAACAGAGCCTTCATGACCGGCGGGCCCTCAAGAGGTCTAACATACGTATAATTGAGTTCTAGAAGGAGATGGTGGGGAAACATACGAACATTTTCTGACTTCGTTGAAAACTTTATACCCACAAATGCAAAAAGTTTCACGAACCCCAAAAAGAGACCCGAAGTAAAGCCCTCCTAGGAAAATCACAGTCAAATCGCTGAGAACCAGTTTGTGATGAAGGATCCATGCCTGGCGCAATAGCCTATCAATATTTGCCAAATTTTGAAATGAAGGGAATGAACAAATATATAGAATGTCAAATTAAAGCTATGGGGAATAATAAAATAGGATAAGGGGAAAGGGTGAGCTGCTCCCAGAGGAAGGAAGTTTTCCACGGGGCGACTCTAACAGCGTGACATGTGAGCAGAACCCCAAGTGGGCATCGGCGGAAAGAGAGTCCAGGAAGAAGCACAGCAAGTTCAAGGGCCCCGAAAAGAGGCCACACCTGGTGGGTTCAAGGAAGTGCAAGCCAGGCTGTGTAACTGCAGTGAGCGGAGAGAGTAGTGGGTGAGGGCAGCGAGGCTGGGCTCTGGGGACAGGGTAGAGACCTTGACTTTTACACGGATGAGGTGGGAGTCACCGGGCAGCCTTGAGGAGTGTGTGATCTGACTATGGTTTTAGGAGTCTCGCTCTGGCCCTCGAGGGGCAAGATTGGAAGTAGGACGACTGCTTAGGAGCCCACGGCAATGACCCAAGGGAGAGATGAGTCAGAATGGGCAGTGTCCCTTGGGGCCGTGAGGAGTAGTCAGAGCCTGCGTACCTTCTGAAAGCAGACACCAGGATTTGCCAAGAGCCTGGGTACGGGGTAGAGAGAAAGGGATGCAAAGGCAGACTGGGAAGCGTTTAGCCTGGGCATTAGGGGAATGGAGTTACCGTTTACGAGAAGGGAAGGCTTCCTGAGGGGCAGGTTTGGGGTGGGGTAGGATCGGGAAAGCAAATATAGAGCCACCTCCCCCTGTCACAACGGCAGACACCGCTCATGGATGACCCCACTCTTTCTCATTGACCTTAGACGTGGCCTCAGAATCCGTCTCGACCAGGAGCTCACAGCGGGCCCCTAGCAGTTCACCTCGGAGGGAGCAGGCGTAGCAGTTGAGAGCTGGAGCTTGGGGGCCTGATTCCCTGGGGGTCAAATCCCCGCTCCATCACTAAGTAGCTTATCACTTGGGGCCAGTTACTTCATTACTGTGAGCCCCAGTTTCCCTATTTGGTCAATGTTTCTGAATTCCCATTCCTGAATATATTAAATGGGGAGCCCTTGGCACTTACTGAGTTTTGCGGAGATTTGATGGAAGGGACTGTGTGAAAAGCCCTCCACACGGTGCCTGGCACACAGGGAGGCCCCACGAATGGCGGCTGGGACGGGCCCCCCCGCGATCACCTGTGGGCTCACCAGTACTTTGCCTGAGGAGGGGCCCCGGGCGGAGGGGAGCCGGGGCTGAAGGAGCCCGGGGACAAGCGCTCAGGGCTGATCTCTGCCCTGTGCGTCCCTGTTGGGCTTTCTGGAGATCCTCACCGAGGCCCAGAGGAAAACTCCCCCATTTTTGGACAGAGCGAGCAGTCGTTGAAATACAAGAAGTCCCTGTTGAAAAATGTCCCTGCTGTGAGCACTGCTGGGCGGATTAGCTGGCATTCCTTCTCCTCCATTGAGCGGAGTCGCAAGCTAATAAATATTTCAGAATTGGCTGTATTCAATCCAGCCCTTGTCCCGTTTGACGTCTGTTCTCTCAGCTTTCAGAGGGAGACAGGTGCAGAAGGATGAAAAGGGATTTAATTACTAAACATCCCCAACTCCCGATATGCAAACACACGCTGTACTCTGCACACACCTACTGCACACGGTCACGCACTCCCCGTGCACCCGCACACATGTCCCCATGGGCCCCCAGCACGCCCAGGCCCAGCGGTCTGCCAGGGCGGTGCTGTGTCACACATGCACGCCTGCACACCCCACACGGGCAAACATACATGTGGACGAGTGTGTGCCCCAACATGGACGCAGCACTCACGGGTGTTGACATGCACATGTTTGTAGTCAATATGGGTGGCTGTACGTGTACACACACATTTGTAACCTGTGCCCACACATATGCACATGCGAATAATATGGCCACGCAGATGTATATGTTTGCACACACACACGTGCGAGGCGTTTCTGAGAAAAGGAAACTTCCAAGGCTGTACAGTTGTCAAGCCATATTGTTCGCTACAGGAGAAAACTAAGTACTTTGAGTGAGAAGACAAACGGAAAGGGGGCGTATAGACCTTCCATGATGAAAACTTCTGTTTTCCTCGACAGGCACACAACACACCTACTCACACCTGTGTCCACACACCTGCAGGCACACACACGTTCCACACCCAAGGCACGCCTCTTCTCTTCTGTACAGCCTCCTCATACACACCCGCAGTAGTGAGTGTGCCTCTGACTGGGCAGACATACCCATGTGTGTGCGCACTGACACGTACGCACACACACACTAGCCCCTTTGCTGGGAATCTCAATCCTTTCGTCCCTGCTCTCTGAGAGCTCACCTGTCTCTTGCTGCCTGTCCTCTGGGCACCAGGAGATTCAGAGGCCTGGGTGGACAGGGCACATTCCCAAAAACGCGTGACCACGAGTCTGATCCTGATATGGAGGAAGGAGGTCATGCCTCTGGATCCCATCTTATAGGTGAGGGCTGGGGGCAGGAAGGGAGGGATATTGGGGAGACAGGAGGCAGAGTTGGAGACAGGATCCTGACTAGCTGCCCACAGATTCCCTGACATCCACCCTCAGGGCTGGCCACAATGGCTGAGGGGGCCTGGCCCCACCTCTGAGGTTCTGAGGGCCCCGTTGCTATGACTCCACCTAAAGATTTGAGAAGCGAGGGGAACTGGCCCCCGCTTTGCCCCATTCATGGCTTGGCTCCATCATTGATGGAATAGCCAGTGAGCACATCCTGGGTGTCAGGTGAGACCAGAGGACTGTTATTTGGTCCGTGCTGGTGAGCAATCCCTAAGGGGCCTGTTCCTCAGCAAGCTCACGCAGTCCCACCCAGCCCAGCCTGGGGGGTAGCCTTGGCCCTTACCCAACCGGGATTTGATCTGGGCAGGGCCATTGCAAGCAGAAAGGGGTTGGGAGGGATTGGGGGCTTTCAAAGAACCAATCAGTGGGTCTTATGGAAATATATGCAAATAAAAGATGCAAAGCAGCACTGAGTCTTTTTGCATCTGCAACCAGCCCAACTGGCCTAGGTGAGCACTTCCTTCCCCTTGACAGGAAGCTGGGGAGCTCCAGTCCCAGCAGGAAACAGGCCTCTGGCTAGCGGCCCACTCTCCCCGCCTGCTGGTCTGGGTGCTCCCTTCCCTGTCCCCTCACCACTGCTAGGCCCAGGTTGCTCCTCTGCATGAGAATGGGGGTCCCCCTTCTGCCCCTGCCTCAGGTGGCCCTATCCACACTCAGTCACACTCTCTCACACTCACTTTTGGTCCAACACAAACTTGCCCAGGCACCAACACACACTCATGCACATACGTCTGTACTCATCTGCATACTCATTTATGTAATCGTTTGTGTCACGGACCCACATATTTCTAACACACTCAACTTTGCACGCTCTCACTCATACACACATAGTCATAGACGCATACAGCCATTTGTATTGCACATTCGTATGCACTTGCATTGTAGTGCACGCTTTCACACACTTGCACACACACGTGCCTGCACACACCTGTCTCTGACCTCTTGGGAGCCTGTGGCCTGGAGATCAGGGTCCTGGGGGAGGCAGGTTGGTGGGGCCATGGGGTGGCTGAGTGCCCCCCTGCAGGCTTCCCTGAGTAGGTTGGGACCCCCACCACAAACACTCCCAGCAGCCTCTGGGAAAGGCAGCAGGGCGGGCACTCCTGGGATGACAACGCCTCCCTCAGGAAGCGGTAATTGAGGGGTAGAGAATTGGAAAATCAGCACCGCCAGGAAGTGGGGACGTGCCTGCATTGTCTTTGTTCCTAGAACGAGCAAGTGGGAGATGGGAGGGAAGGAACCGAGCCAAGCTGGAGGGTGGGGGGCGGCTGGAAGGGGATCTGGGGTGCCCTTGTCCTCGTTTGCTACCTGGGGGTGCCGCCACTGGGAGTAAGGCAGCACTCTCAGGCCCTGAGCCCACCAGCAGGGCGTCCTTGGGGAGCCAGCTGGGCCTCAGAGGAACCTGTGAGCACCTCATCGCACCCAGTCCCCACCCCTGGTTTCCCCTGGGCCTTCCTCTCCCTCGCTGCACACCAGAGGCCCGGGAACGAGGTGGATCTGCATCATACTTATTAGCTGTGTAACCTTGGGGAGTCCTAACTCTTCAAGCCTCAGCTGCTTCCCTTGACCCGTCCTGCAGGTGTGGTGCTCTTTCCCAGCTCATCGAGCACTAATGAGAGTTCCCAGGTCGCGCGCATGGTGGGGCCTAGAGTACAGTCTCACCAAGTCCTCCGAGCAACTCCATGAGGCTGGTTCTTATTTTACAGATGAGGGTACGGAGGCTCGGGAGTCAGATGAATGTCTAAGGTCATACCCCAGCAAGTGGCAGAGCCTGGAATGCAGGCCTCTATACGTGAGGGCCCACAGGCTCCACCTCCAACGGGCTGCTACCCCTCGTCTGCCTGTGGCCCCCTCCTGGGCCAGGGAAGAGGCCCCCAGTCTTCTTGACACCCCTCGGAGGAGACCGTGCTTGAAGAGGGTCACCCAAGGAAATGAGGCAGTCCCAGTAGGGTTCACACCTTTTCCAGCCTCTCCCTGACCCCCGTCTGCGTCCCCACCAGGTGCACTGCCATTGGCCTCCACGTGTGCTACACGCATCCGCACACACCTGTGGCCCACCCATGCGAGTTGGGCGGTCCTCTTGGGAGGCTTTTCCCACTCGATCTCTGAGGCTGCCCTTTCCTAGCCTTGGATGAAGGGAGTAGCAGCTGCTACTTTATACTCCTTCCAGCCCCAGCCCCATTGCACAGATGCAATCACTGAGGCCAGGGATGGGAGGAAGCTTTTCCAAAGGCCTTCTCTGGGCCTTGGCTTCTCCTTCTGTAGGTAGTATGAGGGGTTGGACTCTCCCTCATCCCTTTTCAGATCCTCCCATCTCCACCGCCATGGGTGCCTGGTGCTTCAAAGCCAAGCTGAGTGAGGAAGGAGGTTTTCCAAACTCTGCTTATCTGGTACCAATCAGACAGAACACCAAAGCAGGGCCCCAGCCCGGCTGCCTTCTGCCTGCACCACTGCTCACCCCTGCCCCAGGGGCAGGCAGGCTTGTCACCCGGCACCCGACACCCGGGCACGCCTTACCTCCTCACCCTTGTCAAGCCTCAGTGTCCGCACTCAGCAAGTGGGGATGTCACCAGCCTCTAGGAGTTCAGAGGCAACAGGTAGACAAACACACCGGCTCAGAGTGCGGTAAGTGCCACCATCAGCCCCGCTGCAGCGCGTCATTCATGGCCTAGACTGCGGGCCGCAGAAATCCTGCAGGCCGGTACTCTCCTCATCCCCCTACCGTGCCCTCTGCCCGGGATGCTTCTCCTCCAGAGCTGCCTGGCTGGCTCCAGACCTTTCAGGGGGGCAGCGGGGGCTGACATCTTGTCTTGGGTTGTGACCTCCTCTCATACTTTCACTACTAGCCTCCTCACCCTGCTAAGTGTTTAATTCCTTTATCCTGATTGCTGTCTGTCTCTCACACCAGCACGTGGGTTCCAGGGAGCAGGGCCTTGCTTCCCTTTTGCTCACAGCTTCTCCTCTGGTGCCGGCAGCCGTGTGCACAACAGAGCAATGCTCAGTGTGGATTTAGTGGTAGGGTGTCCATTTTGCAGATGAGGAAACTGAGGCCCAGAGGGGTCCTGCGAGCTGCTCCAATGGTGGTAGGGCCAGAGTCCAGCCTTCCCAGGATTCCCCAGGCCTATGAGAAGCACCCAGGAATCCCCCCAGCCTCTCCCCCTCCCTGTCAGCTCAGTCCTGGCTTGGGGCCTGTCTCCCCTCTACCCTGCTCTAGGTGGCAGTGGTGATGGGCAGACGGTGCCCCCCCCAACCCTGTTGCTCTCACTGTCCTCCAGGACCAGAGGCTGGGAGGGGCTGCTGGTGGGGGAGGAGCCTGACCCCCTCCCCTCGCCCCTCCTGGGCTTTCCCCTCCCAACCCCAGACTGGAAATCCGACACCCTCGGCCCATCTGCTGCCCTCCTGTCCTCCCGCCCCTGGAGGCCGCTGGGCCTGCGGCTGCAGAGCAGTGATTGTTTGGGGCTGAATGGGCAGGCCTGGCGCCCACACCAGGTGCACCATTGTGAGGGCCCTGACACCTGCCAGGCTGGGCGCAGGCCCTGCCCGCATGGACCCTCTTGGGCTGGGCTGGGGGTCAGGCTCCTGCAGCAGTCCCCAAGGAAGAGCACCCCCAAACACCCAAGTCCCTGCCAGCCCCTCCAGTCCCCCACCTCCTGGTTCCTCCCTTGGCCTCTCAGCCCTCGTGTGTGCGCATGTCCTGGGGGTCAGGGGTGCGGCCCCTCACTGGCTGTAATGGGCAAGAGACACATGCTCTCTGAGCCTCAATTTCTCATCCATAGAACGGGGGTAACCATAGCACCCACCACGGAGGAACAGTAGAAAGACCATTGGCAACAGTCTCCAGGCCATGCTTAACACAAAGTGGGTGACAGAAGAGCAATCATCGTTATTAAGACCTAGCAGTGTGCAGACGGAGACCTGGGGGGAGCCAGGCCCAGCCCCCAGCAGGCCCAGCCCTGGGAGCCCCCAGCCTGCCTCCCCTCGCCCGGCCTCCCACCCGCTCTATGAAAATTTAATGCCGGGTAATGACAGTCTGGGCTAATGAAAGAGGCTTCTCTTCTGGCAAAAAGAGAAAAACAAACAAAAATCAACAACCTGCAAGGGGGCATTAAGTTTTCATGAGATGCTCTTCCCCACTGACACCCGCCCCCTGCCCTGGCTCACCCGGGCAGCGCCAAGCCCCTCCTTCCTTCCTTCCCTCCGGGAGCTGGGCTGGGCAGCCTGGGGTGGGGGTGGGGCAAGGTCGTGGGGGCCTGGCTCTTTGAGGAGCATCTTCCTGGGGCTCCCCCACAAGGCGCCAGCCAGTCCTGGGGAAGGAGGGAAGCCCTTGGAGGGCTCAGGGATGGGGCTCCAGCCCACAGGGTCATCTCTGGGCAGTGCGTGGGGGTAGGGGGAGCAAGCCCAGAGTGGGGAGGAGAGGCGAGGAAGAGCTCAGGGCCCCCTCCATCTGCCGGCAGCCTCCTGTGTGGCTCGGCTCGGAGGCCTCACCGCTTGGCCGTCTGCTACCAGCCGGGCTGGACGCAGTTGGAGAAAAGGGCACAGAGCCGCTCCCGCTCTCTTTCCCTCTCTTTGTGGTATCCTGGAGAGCCATTGGCTGCTGCCTGTGATACCCTGAGAGATGCGACAATTAATTTTCTTTTAATCAAGGTCGGATGAAGTAAATTGGTGCGGTTCTGCAGCCCTTCATTTTCTGTTTTTGCAGTGATGCAAAACAAATATGATCAAATTATGCTCCTTCTCACCTTATTGAATTAGGAAGCATGACTGATCAGAGGGAGTGGAAATGTTCTAGACCATGTAGCACCCCCCGGCTCCCTCCCAGGATTCCAAGGAGGGTCCCCTCCCCCAGGGACCCCAGGGTGTTGGCGGACCATACCTGATGCAGTCAGTGCTCAGGGAATGAGGAATTGAATGAATGAATGAATGAGCGAGTGATGGAGGCAGGAATCCTTAGACAGAGCAGGTGGGGCTGAGAGAAGGACTCACTTTGGTAAAGACCAGAGACTCATCTGCTCAGGCTCTTTCTAGAACCTTCCTCTTGTTTATTTCTCCACGGGATTTATCAGCGTCTGAACCTCCCTTGTTCACGTGTCTCTCGGCGCACGCAGCGTCTGTCCGTTCCTCTCAGATATGAGCTCCGTGAGCACAGGGCTATATCTGTCTTGTTCTCCATGAGTCCTGGCACATAGTAGGTGCTCATTAAACGTCAGTTCACTAGGTGAATATTCTAATTCATCCTGACGGAGTGGCTGGGCTCCTGGTTCGGCAAGGGTGACAGATATTGACGATCCTACATCCTCGTCATGAGTGCCCCACGGAGATCCGAATGCAGGGCGGCCAGCACCAACCCCGTGGTGGGGTGGGGGACGTGCCTGAGGAGGCTGGGGCTGGGCCTGACGAGGTAAGTAGGAGTTGGACCTGGGGACAAGCAGGAGGAGAGCCTTTGGGCAGGGGAACCGCACATGCAAAAGCTAGTGGCCAGCAATGCCAGGACGGGTTGGGACAGAGGGTGGCTGGCTTGGCTGGCGGGAGAGGCCACCACACCCAGGACAGTGTTGCTGGGGGTCAGAGATGTGTCCTGGGCTAAGATCCCAGTGTCCTTCTGGGACGTTTCAGATTTTTCTTCTGTCCTCCTCTCTACAGTGAGGATAACAATTGGTGTCCCATCTCCCAGTCATCCGAGGAATGAATGGGGTGACAACCATGTCCGGTGTCCTCACAGCAGGCACTCAATGAATGCCAAGCACCAGAATCACCACTGGTTTTTCTTTCTATTATGAAAGGCAGGTTGGGGCTCAATTGGGAAAGGCCTTGAATTCCACACTGTAGAGGTGGACGGGGCAGACAGGTACGTGGGCTCCTCAGCCCGCAGGGGGACACAGCCCACGGGGGGACGCAGCCCGCCATGCTCAGAGCAGGCCAGGCAAACTGGATCTCCGTGAAGAGACCCATTTTGCAGGTACTGGGGCAGCTGGCTGTTTGAGGCATGGCGCCCAACATCCTCCTCGGAAGAAAAGACTTTCTGTGAAGTGAATGATCCCCGTTTGGGCTTCGGGTTAGTAAGGCAACAGACTGACAGTGAGACCGACCAGATCTAAGATTCCCAGGAGTGGCCAGAACCCTCTGACCCGCCACTGCAGACAGGCCCATCCTGGGTATTGAAGGTGGGGCAATGGGGAGGGAGGGCATTGATGGCATGGTGACCGCCCTTGGGACCTCGCTGGGTGACAAGATATGCATGCATGGTGATGAACGCCATCAATTTATAACCAATGGGAAGCACACGTATCCACACACACCGAGGAGAAAGAAATATCAGACCAGAGAAGTCGCCCTGCTCCAAGCAGCCAGAATGCTGACTCCAGGGCATTAGGACAGAGGGCCAGGTGGGCCAGGTGACCCAGGGAGGCACATGGAGCAGAGAGGCCACCTGGAGGGGGCCAGAGAGCTTTAAACAGAGGTGTAATGGGAGTGTGGATTCCGGGACCAGGCGTTCCCAGAGGAAGGAGAGGTGTTTGGGGAGGCTCAGGGATGGGGCAAGTCCCCTGGGACATGTGGACAAGCGGAGTGATCCACCTGTCACTCCTGAGGGCGAGGCTGCTGTGAAACACCCCACAAAGCTGGTCCTCAGGGGACTCAGGGGGGTCCCCCTGAGCACCCAGGCTCCCAGAGTAGCTCCCGTAGAACACTGCACAATTTTGGGCTTTCAGTATTCAAAAGTTTGAGGCTCACTCAACACAGTGCCGTCTTCAGCCAGGCCCAGGGCAGCCTGCTGTTGTGGGCAGGCTCTGGGCTTCCTGGCTCTATCATGGCTGAGCTGCGTGACCTTGGGCAAGTGACTTGGCCTCTCTGGGTGTGAACGAGATGAACCTCACAGGTCTTGTCGTATGGACCCAGCAAATCTCTTGATTTCAAGGGAGTTGCCTTGCTACTCTGGGTCCTCAGACTGGGCCAGGGTGTGAAGAGATTGGGGGGTGCCTGAGCCCTGGAGCAGATGGATGACAGAACAGCACTCCACGGGCCACCCCAGCGTGTGCCTGCCATACCCATGGGCCTGGGCCACAGCCTGTGGGACCAGTCTCTGGGTGGGGACTTCTCATCAGCTGAGTCATCACTCCTGGGGTGCAGCTGGTGACCCAGATAGGGCAAGATCATGACATATCTTTATCTCTGACATCTCTCCAGTGCCTCCCCTTCCCCTTCCTCTTCCTGTCCTCATCCCCGCATGCAGTCATTGGGTGGGCCAGATGGACAGCGTGACTCCTCAACCCCAAATTTTGCCTGTGCTAGATAAGGTCTGTGGTCCTCCTAGGCCTTCTGTCTCTTCTTCTCTAAGTTCAACAACGATAGTAACAACTGCCATTCATTGAGCACTTACCAATTATGCACTGCTTTGCATACATTACATCTAATCTCTCTGTTTGCCAGATGAAGCTGCTACTATTATGATCTCCATTTTACAGATGATGAAAAGGAGGCACCAAGAAGTTGCCCAAGGTCACAGAGCCGGGCGTGGCAGGGCCAGGATCTTAACTGAGTTGCTCTGATGCTAGAGCTCATGACCTTCCCATGATGCTTTGTGCAGTTCGCCTTCACTGTGCCCTCCTAACTCTCTAGTGGTCTTCCTCCCGTCAGGCCCCACCCCTGTCCTGGACGCCTCCCAACAGGTTCCCATCAAACGGACTTGTCCCTGGTCCCAGTCCATCTGGCCTCTGTTCCCCCAATGGCTAATCCATTCACATCACCCACCCAGTTTATTTATTTTTTAAATATGTTTATTGATTTCAGGGAGAGACAGAGAGAGAGAGACATTGATCGGTTGCCTCCCATACACGCCCCAACCAGGGATTGAACCCACAACCTTTCCGTGTATGGGATGACGTTCCAACCCACTGAGCCACCCAGCCAGGGCTGCCCACCCAGTTTCGTGGGCGGCCTCTCTCCAGGAACTTGCTGGCGCTGTCAGAAGAGACTCCCAGAGACGCTGCCTGACTCCAAAGGCACGAGGCCAGTATAGGTGGCGTCTCCAGCAGGCCCCTCAGTCTGCTCTAGGGCAGGGAATGGAATGGGGGAGCCCTGGGGTCATGCCCCCACTCAGAGCCTGGGATGCAGGTGGGGAGGTGATGAGAGGGAAGGGGCCGCGCCAGGGGTGGGGGGGCGCCCAGCTGGTGAGCGGTGATCCTTCCTTATCCCAGCATCAGCGCCTTGCTGCTTTTCCAGGCTGGAGTTTCAGATCTCGTTTTCACTTTGGCCTTTGATCACACCCAGAGGGGGTGGCGGGTGGGCTGGGGAGCGGGGCGGGAGCCCTGAGGGGCGTGGGGGAGAGTGGGTTCCAAGGAGACACCCCTCCTCCACCACGCCCAGCTCTCTGCTGTCAGAAGTGATGCTGTGGGGACAAATGACAAGGGTGGCCTAAGGCCTGTGCTTTGAGGACAAGGCTCCCACCCGGGCGTCGCCTCTGCCCACTCCTTTTTTTCCCCAAATGAAAACAGCTTAGCTGTCCTCCACCCCCCAGCCGATTATTAAAGTCGTGCATGTTTGGTGTGTAAAGTCAGACAGTGAGAAGGAGAAGTCCCCAGACCGTGCCCCCCACTGCTCACAGGGGGCGGGATGGAGGCGGCTGTGGCTGCGCATCCACCCACAGAGATCTCTCCCCCCAGGGAGGGCAGCACGGGGCCTCCGGCTGCTCGGACCCCTGACTTTTCACTCCCAATGTGCGTTGGACATTCCTCCCTGTCGGTACGTTTACACTGCATTCCATGACCACATACGATTCCTCCCTCTCTGCTGTATTTAACCGATTCCCTCTTGCTGGGCGTCTAAACTGTTTCCCGTTTCGGCCCTCCCTGGGAAGGCGGTCCGTGGCTCTCTCCTGCTTCTCTCTCCTGGCTGCTCCTGCCAGGATGGCTCAGCATCCGGCTTCCTGGTCTCCCCCAGCTTTGTCCACTGTCCACTGGGAAGGGCCTCAGCTCACAAGGACTTGAGCTGGTCCAGGGGCTGGGCAGTGCGAGGACCAGGGCCATGAATTCAAGAGGCCTGGACTCAAGCGTCAGCTCGCCGTACACGAACCAAGAGTACTTGCATAAGCTCTTTACCTCTATAAACCTCCACTTTCCAACCTAAAAATGGGGGAAGTAACAAATTCACTTCGAGGGGCAGCTTCGAGGCGTTCGGGACTTGTATGTGGGAAGGCACTCAGTCCTGGACTTGGTCACGTGGTGGGGGTTCGGCCTGGTTGAAATAAAGAGGAGGGGTGCAGGGGAGGGGATCTGTCCAGGTGAGACAGGGAAGCCCGAGCAAAGGTGTGGGGGGACCCTGACATCCTCTGTTCCTTCACCCTCATGCCCACCTATCTTCCCATTGTCCTTTCTCACTGAGTGAACCGACACGCAGGCTCGCTGTGGAGACGTCAGAAAACACACAAGGGTTCTAAGGAGCCAGTGTCATTCCCTGGCGATTTGACCCCTGCGAATTAACTCCTGTGTCGTGGATTCGCAAGGCAGAGCTTTCTCATTCCTGGAGGGCCCTCCACTGCACAATCAGGAGGTCTAGACTTGGTCTGCAGTAAGTGGGATTCAGGGTAGATTTGGGAGGGACTGTGCCAGCCAAGAGGGTCAGCATCCCAGGGTCAGGGGCTGGAGGGGCACTGGTGCTTCCGGGCTGGATGCTGGGGGGGTCTTTGGCTGGGGTCCTCCGAAGGTGGCAGTCTCGGGGGCGCTGAAACGAGAGGGTGGAAGAGTGAGAACAAGTGGCGTTTTGGGAGAGATGCTCTTAGAGAGGGGAGGACTGGGGAGGGGACAGGAAAAGGACAGGGAGGAACCAGACTGTTTGCAGCCAGAAGCCTGTGTCTGTGAGGGGCTGGCGGAATGAAGGATGGTGGGCTCAGAAAATGTGTGTGTCAGCAGTGGGCAGACCACGCCAATGCTCAGAGCTGCCAGGCTGGGAGGCACTTTCAGGGCGAGTGGAGAAAGGGCCAAAGAGCCGGGTCGAGCTATAAATCTCTGGCAGGACCGGCTAACACCCCAAGCACCCCACCTTCTCCAGCCACCTCCAGGGGGCCGGGTGTCTGGGGGGGTCCCTCCATCATTCTTCATCGTCCCTTTGCCATCGCCATCTCCCCAGGAACGCCCTTCATCTGGCCCGCAGGGTTCATGTCACCCCACGGAGCGCGGGCTCGGTGCCACTGTACACTTCGGAGAATCATTAGCAGAAATCATTAGCTAGAATACAGCCTCCCCCATAAATCTCCCTTGCACCTGGATCGTTTGTCCGTGCCTAATTTCCATCTCCCGAACTTTATGATTTGTCCCTCGTTTGATGAGCGCTTCTCCCATCAATTGTGCCGTAAGTGCTTGCAGAGAAAGACCCCCCGCACTGACCCCATCTCAGACGGACTGGCTTGGGCTCCTTGCCCTGCATGCTGGGCGGAGGCCCCCTCCACAGCCCCCCCTCTGCTCGTCCCTCAAAGGGCAGCTTAAAGACGCTGTGCCCGCAGCCTGTCGCAGAGCTGGGCCCAGAGTGTGGCTGGGACAAGGAGGAGGAAGAAGGGGGGAAGGGCTCAGGGCTGGCTGGGTGGCGCGGTGGGAGCAGAGTCCTCGGGCAGGGGTCCAGGGGCTTGGGTTTTTATCTCTGTCCTCAGACATGTTGCTTTTCCTCTCTGAGCCTTGATTTCCTCCTCACCTGATGCATGAGAATAATGCCGTCCATCTTTCGTGGTAATGGGGAGGGTTGAGGTTCATTCATTTGCTGATTCATTCACCCATTAGTGCTTTCACACATTCGAAAGCCACTCACTAAGTTTCTCCATTGGACACCTGCTCTGGACCAGGCTGTCCTGGGCTCAGACAGAGTCAGCAAGAGACTCGAACGCTGGCAGAGCTGGAAGGACCCTCGGTGGTCCAAAGCCAGGGCCTTCATGCCCAGGGGTTGTGGTCTTTGAATCCTGGCTCTATCGCTGACTAGCTGTGTGACCTTGGGCAAGTCATCTGATCTCTTGGGTCTTGGTTCCCTCATCTGCAAAATGGGGGTGAAATGAGAGACTATGGAGAACACCCAACACAGCACAGATGCTTGACACAGGACACCCACTGCTGTCGCAGTTTTGCCACCAAGGGCACGCAGGAGAGGCAGCGGCTTTCCTAAGGCACATAGGGGTTGGAAAATGTGAACAGAGTATTTAGCAAAATGTCAACAGGGGACAGAGCCAAGGGCTTCTGCCCAGGGAGAGAGGATTTCAAACCTTGCTTCTGCCCAACTGACGCGTCTGGAAATGTCGAAGAACCCCCGGAAAGTGGCTGAGAGGAAGTTAGGGCAGAACTCAGACTTCCTGATTTCTGCACCCGACAGAGGAAGGGTGTCCCCTGGGCCTGTCCTCAGGGGGCCTCAAGGCCCCAGGGAGCCACCACTCTGAAGCTGGTGGGAAACCCACGGCGGGCCCCGGACCTTCCGGGAGGCAGACGTTCAGCTCTAGAAGACTCCCTGGCTGTGACTCTAGTACCTCTGGGTTTTGGCCCATCTGCCCACGGGGAGGTGCTGGGGGGAGCCCGGGAGGGGCTGGAGGTTGTGGCTGGGGAGGGTGCTGTGAGTTCCCTCAGGACACTGGCATCCCCAGAGAGGAAGCTGGGGAGGGAACCCCAGGACTGACCCCTCCCCGGAGGGCAGGAGAGGGGCCCAGCCAGCACCCTGGTCATTGTGACCAGCATTTGCAGAGTGGTCGTTAATTCCCATTGTGGGTGGCCAGGGAGCCTGGTAGTTGACTGTAAAAGCCCCGTGGCCTCAGGCCAGTTACTTAACCTCTCTGAGCTTCAGTTTCCTCTTTTTAAAAAAAGGGATAATGATCCCACAGACCTCATAAGGTTGTTGGGAGAATTAACCATAAACCTCTTAGTTCGGTGCCGGGCACTTAGTAGGCACTCAATAAATCAGGGTAATCATCATCATCCTAAGAACTGTGTTTGCTGTGACATATTTTCCTTTGCTTTATTACCTTCTTACAAACTTAAGGGCAGGATTTTTATGCCCATTTTAGAGGTAGAGAAACTGAGGCCTAAGTTGGCTCAGAATGTACACGGTTTTAAGGAGCCAGCCGGTGGTGAAGTTGGAATTAGAACCCAGGCCTCCTGATTCCCGTCTCTCCAGTGTCTGTCTCCAGTGTGTGAATTCCCAGGAGCTGAAAACAAAGAGCCGGGACTCAGATTCATCAACACACTCCCACGGGGGGTGACTCACCTGCCAGAGCGAGAACAGGGATCTGTCCCAGCACATCCCCGCCCCCTGGCCTGGCAGCAGCCGCCCTGCTGACCCGAGGGCCAGGAAAAGGGGGGCAGAGGAGGAGGGAAGGAAGGGGCTATCTCCCAGCCCGAGGGTCCCTGGTGCTGTAAGGGCCTGAGCCCCTTGGCTGCCCAGGGTCGTGTCCTTGGCCAGGGGCGCAGGAGAGTGAAGGCGGGGGTGGGAGTGGGGCGTGGGGCCCTGGCGGGCGCCACAGGCTGGGAAACAGCTTGCAGGTTTTACAGGTCACATTATCTTTTATGGGCATCCTAAAAAGAATGTCAGGCACTAGAGGGTTTTTTTCCCCTTTTCTCCCTCCCTCTCTCTCTCCGTCTTTTTCTTTCCTTTTTTTTTTTTTTTTTGACTCTGATCACTGCAGTGACCACCGCCTCCTCGTTCTGGGGAGCTGGGCGGTCCCACTGGTACCAGTTGAGCACAGGATCCTGGGGACACTTGGCCATTTCTTCCTGGGGTGGGGTGGAGTGCCGTGGCTGGAGGTGACAGCATGCTCCGTCCCCCTTCAGACTGGAGAAGGCCCGTGTCGTCCCCACCTAGCTAGGATAGTCTTCCCCCACCCACCCGCCCCTCCACGTGTCTCTGCCCACAGTGGGGATGGATTCGCTCTCAGCATCGCTCTCTGGCCCTGCTTATCCCGGACCGGGGGTGGGGGGGTGTGGTGGTGGAGGGGAGGCCCATAGGCTCTGTGAAGACCCTGACTGTCCTCACTCTTCCCCAGGCGGCTCCGTTTCCCCTCGGTCCCATCTTCAGCTGATCTCACTCCCGGAAAGAGGCCTGGACCTTGGGGGCCCCACAACCTGGCTTTTGGGTCCGGAAGTCCTGGCCAAGCAGCCTCGCCTCCAACATGGGTCAGATCCTTCAGTTCACTTCCCAAGGGCGTTGTGTTCGGGGCTTTGGCTCCTTAACTTTAAGGAAAACACCATTCTGGAAGGGACAGGGAGCAACCTGGATGGCAAGGGTGTGTGTGTGTGTATGTGTGTGTGTGTGTTCATGGAAGGGTGCATTAGCCAGGAGGACACTCGAAGACTCTTTGAGTCCATATGGCACTATGGTTGGTGGCATTGATTTTGGGTCCCAGCTCCACCACACACCACCTCTGAGCCTCAGTTTCCTCATCTGTAAAATGGGGGTGAAGATAATAGTCCTTACGTCATAAGGATGTTGGGGGAAGTCACTGAGTTCGCAGGGCCTGGCACATAGTAAGTGCTCAATAAATGCTAATGATCATAATTAGTATAATTATTAATCAAGTCTGGGTATGTCTGAGCTGCTGCTCCGCATCCCTGGAGACTCCAAGAGAAGGGGGTGTGGGCTGACGTGGCGGCAAGAGCCACTGAGGTGACACACCAGGAAGACCTCCAGGCCATGATACCAGTGACAAGGGGGACAGGCGTGTGGCAGCTCTTTCCTCTGAAATGGTTAAGAAATAGGGGAGACCAGCCAAGAAAGCAAGTGCTGCCCAGGAAAATTAGGCAGCGGGCCTAATGAAAACTAGGCAGCGGGCCAAGTAAGAAATGTGACCTTCCTTCTGCCTCTCTTTTTTCTTCCTTCTGAGCCTGCAATGGGTGGGGCAGGGTGTTTGCCTTCGGCTGGATGTTAGGCAGGAGGTACCAGGAGGATGGAGGCTGGGGGGCCAGGAGGGGGAAGGGGGAGAGGGAAGGCCATAGGAGGGGGTCTGGGAGATGGCATGGAGGTGGACGAAGCTGGTCAACCCAGTCTGGACTTAGAGTTGGGCTTCAGGGGCTGCTGGGACCCTAGAGAAGCGCCGATGCAAGCCCGTCATTTCACCTGCAAGATAACGCAGACCCAGAGAGGCGAGGTGACTTGCCTAGCAGGCAGGATCGGAGTCCTGGCTGGATCCCGGGCTGCTGGCTGGGGTACCTCCTGAGCTCCCCAGCTCTGGGCTTAGCCCGAGGAACTTGGCCCCAGTCCTTCGGGCACCTGGCTTTCTCAGGCTGGAACAGCTCAACCTCTGGGGCACAAGGTTTCAAACCTTCTCCCAGGAAGTGCCTCTTAGAGCTGCCCGGGCTGGGGCGGCCTGATGGTGGAGTCCTGGGGGGGGGGGCCCTGCTCTGTCTGTGTTTCCCTTCAGTTTACACAGTGGGCTGTGCCACCCCATGCTGGATCTGGGTCGCTCGAATGGAAAATCATGCTTACTGCCCCACCCCCATCTTCTTCTCCCCAACAAGGTGGCAAGATCTCAGCCAGGAGGACAGCTCCGCCTGCTAGAGAAGCTCAGGGTTCAAAGGTCCACTCTGGATGTCAGCCTCCAGAGGTCAGAGGTTTCTTTAGTCCGATTCACTGTTGTGTGGCTAGCTCCCAGAGCAAGCCTTGGCCCAATGGGAGGTTCTTGGTAAGCATGGGATGGATGGATGGATGGATGAATGAATGAATGATGAATAGATGAAGTTGTCTGGGAAGGCCTGGCTGAGGAAGTGACGCTCCAGCTGAAGTCTGAAGAGCAGGGAGGTGGAGAGAGAAGAGACAAGCTCTCCAGCCGGAGGGAACAGAATGTGCAGGTCTTGGGGCAAGAAGAGCTCAGAGCGTTAGCAGAGCTGAAATAAAGCAAATGTGACTACAGTGTCGAGTGGGACGCAGTGAGCTCGAGGCCATTAAGCCCAGTTCCTTTCCTTTCTGGCTGTGTGACCTTGGCCAAGTTATTGGCCCCTTCTGAGCCTCTGTTCCCTGGTCTGTCTGATGGACTAATAAAAGGACCTACTGCATTGGAAGTTGGGGGGACCCCAGGGATCAGTGCACAGGGCCAGCCCATGGCCAACCCCAAATACCCAGTGGCTCTAATAACAATAATAATAATAATAAAAATAATCAGTAGTAATTACTGTTATTCCAACTACCACCAAGAAGCCATGTTTTTCACTTCACACCATGCCCTCAGGTCTCCGTGCCCCATTTCAAGCCCAGCCCACATTGCAGCCTAGGGGTGCCCCTTCCTGTCCTGCCCCCTCTGAAGGTCGGGCCTCCCCAAGGTTATCTCTGTTTTTCTCTGGATTCTGTGAAGTCGCACAGGTCACACTCTGGGGCTGAAAAGTGTTGCTTTTTATAGCCTTCCCTGATGGCGAGGAATGCTTGTGGGGCCCGTCCTGGGAGTCCCGTCCCCTGCGCAGAGATACCTCTGGGGGCTGGGGGCCCCACGGCCACGCCAGCCTAACACCCCAGCAGTCTGGGCTCTTCTGGGCCAGGCACAACCCCCCCTCCGCCCCCACCCACTGCCCACCCTGCCAGGTGTTAAAGGGGCAGAGAGGCTGGCTGAGACAAGCAAGTGCCCTGGACAGAGACCCAGGACTCGCCGATTCCAGCTCTGGTTTTGGGTGAGCCACTGCCCCTCTCTAGGCTTCAGTTTCCCCGTCTGCAAAATGGGACTGTGCATTCTTGTCTGCCTCCCAAGGTGGTGAAGAGTTGAAAGGCTTTGGAGAGAACGAGGCAGAGGCCCAGGCCCCGCGATGGCCGGGAGGGAAGGGAAAGGGACCTGGGAAAAGGCAGGCAAATGATGGGGGGAGCCTCAGCTACTGTTCGAAGGTTTGGGCAGGAGGAGGGAGTCTTGAATCTGTGTGGCAGGCCGTCTGCCTCCTTCATGTCATTTAATCCCTGCCCTGAGCCTTGGAGTAGACGGAGTCAGGGCTTACAGATGGGGAAACCAAGGATGGCAGAACTGAAGTCCTTTGCCCAAGGTCATCTGGCTTGTCAGTGTCAGAGCTGGGATTCCGGGACCTCGTTTGGGTCACTTTAGCAGGCAGGCTCCCTTCATGGCTGGTAGTAGAGACCATCACATGGGTGGCTGTGTCCCTGGGCAGGAGAACTCAGCATGCAAAGCCCCTGCCCCATGCGGCACCAGGCAGGTGCCTGGCGGCTCACTCTCCGATCTCTGCAGCCCCTGCCTCACCCAGGGCCCCCCGGAAGGGGCTTGACTCCGGGGTCCTGGCGAGGCCCTAGCAGAGGGCTTGCTCAGCAAGACCAGCACTGTACTTTGCTTCTCCCTCACCTGCTCACCCCGTCTCTGCTTCCTCCTCCCTCCTTTTAATCTGGTTCTTATCAAGGATGATAACATTCAGCACTAATAAAGCTCGAGTCCACTTTCTAACAGCTGATTGCCCCCACACCCTGATTCAGTGATATAGAAGCCCAGGTCCTGTGCTGGCCCGAGGAGACTGCCATGCAGCCACCCCAGCCCCGACCCCAGGGCTGTCTATGGGCACCATCATCACCCCCGTCCTTGGCAGATTCCCTGGGGAGCCTCTGGGGAACAGATGCTCTGCAAGTATCTCAAAGCTGCTTCCTTCTTGCCAAAAAAAGACCCAAGGGAGGGTCAAAGTCCCAAGCAAGGGACAGGGATCTGTCCATCCCTCTCTCCAAATAACAGCAAGCAGCATCTACCATTTATTGAGCACCTACTTTATGCTAGTGTTCTCAGGCATTTTTCTCAATGAATCATCAATAACAGGTATTATTCTTAACCCCACTTCATTCAGAGATAAGGAAACTGAAGCCCAGAGAGGTCAAGTCACTCACCCGAGGTCACACAGCTAGCTGGGTTAGGATTTGAACTCAAGACTCATGGAGTCTAGGGTCCAGACTCTCAAGTGCCCTGTCTCCTGCCTCCTGCCTGTGTTCTGCCGGGTGGAGAGCATCTGTCCAGCAGCAGCTGTCCTCACACCACTTGAGAGGTCCTGCCACAAGAGAGACAGACCTGGAACCCTAACCCTCCCCTCCCTGTCCGAGGTCTGAGGTGGCAGGATCGAGTGGGGCTGCCTGCTGCTGTCCAAGCCTAGGCCGGCTGCCAGGGCTCAGCTGGGGTGTCTGCACCCCATGAGGACCTTTGTCCCTTTAATAGGTCCTCCTTGGTACAGGACGTCCCAGGGCGGAGGGCACGGCCTGAGTGCCAGACCTGGGCAAGCCCTGCCCAGGGCACTCCCCATGCTCTGGAGCTGGGGGAGGGGCACCCCTGTCTTTGTCTTTGGCCTCCCTGCCAACAGAAGCTCCCAGTTACCCCCAGCCAGAGCAGGACTTAAGGGGTCCTAAGATCTTTCCTAAATGTTATTTACCCCATCTACCCCCACCCAGTTTTCACCTTCACACTTCTTGCTCCTCCCACCTCTGCCCTACCCACTCCTCCATTCCTGGAAAGTATCTGCCTTCCTCCCTGCCAGCTTTTGAGCCTTTCCAGTCTGCAAGGCCCTGGCCCTGGCACCTGCCCCAGGAAGCCCACCCTGGTGGCTGCAGCCCACCACAGTCTCCCTCTCCTGTTGGGAACCCATGACGCCCTGCTGCAGGACACTGCCTCGTCCTCCAGTCCAAACTCACTGAGCCCCTCCTGTGTGCCAAGCCCTGTGCTGTGCTCTAGAGGGTAGGGAGCGAGGATAAACTATGGACACATGGTCCCAGCCTGGTAGGTGCTCTCAGGCCCAAGGGGAGGCACGTCACTTTTACGTTCCTGTAGCATGTTTCTAAATAGCATGAGCCCTTGACCAACCACTCCCCTGAGGTCCCCCGAACTCTAGGCCCCAGCCATGTAGGCAGCCCAGGCTCAGCCCCAGCAGCAGACCTATAGTAGGTGCTCAGTAAACACTTGTAGAATGGAGAATGAATTGAATGAATGAATGAATGAATGAGCCAGTACCTGCGGGTTTACTCCATTTCCTCTCCTGGACTCCAAGATTCTTGGGGACAGGGACGAGGTGGGCTCAGGAAAAGTAAGAGTCTCTGGGAGCTTAGAGGAGGGGCATGTAACCAAGATGAAGGCGGCCTGCCAGGGAAGTGCTGTCTCACTTGAGACCTGGCAAAGGAGGGGCAAGAGCAGGACATGTAAAGCATTCTGGGAACACCACGCCATGAGCAAAAGCCATGGCCATGGGCACATGGCACTTCTGGACAGAGAAGAAGGCCGCCAGTGTGGGAGCAGGGAGGGCTGAAGGCAAGAGGACAGGATGGCAGGGCCACAACAGGTGGGGCCTTTTGAGTCATGTGAAGGAGTCTGGGCCTGATCCTCCAGGCCCTGGGAACCCCTGATGGGCTTTGACAGGGGAGCGATGGCTCAGCCCCACTGCTGGAGGCCCAGCAGTGGGCAGGACCAGCTTGGGGCTGCTGCCTTGTTAGAAGGTACCTGCAGAAATCCGGGGGAGCCTCAGGGTGGCCTGAGGTATTGCTTCTCCTTCCTCAGCTCAGATATAGTTTGGGTTCCCAGGTCTTAGCCACTGGGTGCTCTGGGGCTTGCTCTGTCTTGTCTTCTGTTTCCAGATGGGAGCCCAAAGCCCAAAGTTGGGGAGAGCCTCACCCAATACACTGGGGTGAGAAGCCAGGCCCAAGGCTGGGAGCAGGGAAGGGTGATGGGTCCTTATGAGGGCAGGTGCCCCCCAGGAGGCCCCTGTGCAGGCCACAGATGGGCAGTCTTGCTGGTCCTGGCAAGGCCTGGGTGCTTAGAATTCCAGACCTGGGGGCTGAGGACGAAACAGCCCTTCCAAGGAGTGGGGGTGAGGAACCATGGCGGGGGGGCGGCTTGGGCGTGACATGGGATCCCAAGCCCACTGCGCCCCCAGCCCCGGGGGACCCCTGCCAGCTGGTTTCTAAGAGGTGGCCTGAGTCATAAAGTAATAATGTAGGTGGTGACGGCAAAGGCCACCCTCTGTCAAGCACCTCCATGTGCCTGGCGCCATGTTGCTGAGCCCACACGATGACCCTGTGGGGAGACTGGGTCATTGCCCTAGCTCACAGATGAAGAAACAGAGGCACAGCCCAGTGACAGAATTAATGTCACAGCTGTGAGTGAGAGTCAGGATTTGCATCCAAGAGGCCTGACCCTAGAGCCATCTCCTAGCGCCGTGGGGCTGGCCCCGGGGTGCCACATTAAGAGTTGAGCAGGCCCGGGCCCCATCTCTCCCGTGAATGCCCCTGAGCTGATGCCTCCACCTCTCTGAGGCTCAGTTTCCTTCCCTCTCTTCCCAGAACGGGGGTAAGGGTGAATGAGTTTCTGCGAAGACGCTAGAAGGGCTGCTTTTAAAGTCCCGGGTGGGATGCAGAGGGGCCTCTAGGAGCACCCGCCCAGCAGCCCACTTGGCCTTCCCTGGCCTCTGTACCCAGCTCGCCCCCGGCACACTCAGTCTCTGCCCCACGCCCATTTGCATGCCAAGCTGCGAACATTAGCAGGTCAGGCGGCCCGCCTCCTGCCTTCCCTCTCCTGCGCATGGTTGGGGAAAGGGCTGGAGCCCTTGGGCTGTTCTCGCAGGTATGGGCTGTGGCCGGGGCCTGGGAACCTCCTCGGGGCTGAGACATCCTCTCTGAAGGCCTGAGAGTTCTGGGAAAAAGGGCAAAGCGCTCCTTTTCTCATTCCTCCAGCCCACTTCCTCAGCCCTTGATAAAGGTATTTAGTGAGCAAACACACCCTTGAAGAGAAGGCCCATTTCTGGGGGAACTCTGGCTCTTCTGAGGTGCCAAGCAGTGATTCCCGCTCTCACGCCCCCGGATGGGCTTCGGTTTTGATGTTGGCTCCAGAGAATGCTCTGAGCCTCAACTTCCTCATCTGGGAAATGGGGGTGAGGCTTCCTTCCAGGGCGGCTGGGCAGCTTCCAGGAGAGCACACAGGGTGATTGCTATTTGAACTCAACAAATGTTCTCCAGCCTTGCTCAGCTTTCGGTGTGATGCTTCCCCGCCTTGGAGCACCTGGGGAGACTGAGGACCTGCCCCCAAGCTCCTGGGGGCCCAGGTGGGGAACAGAACCTGGGTGTCCCAATCCCTGCCCCTGCCGCCTTTGAGGCAGCGGCGCCAAGATAGCAATGCCCCTCCCGAGAGCCCAGAGGAATTTGGACAGCAAAGTAAAACAAGCCCCAGCTTTAGTGCTTTTCATTTTTGTCTTGAACGATGCCGTTTCTGGGCTGATTGTTAAGCAAATATTGCAGGAGGCGGTGACGCAGGCTGGGGATATTATCAGAGCGATAGCCCCAGGGCCTGGGGCTCTGCCACCCCCAGATTCTGCCCAGGACACCAGCTGCCTTGGTTGGCCCTTCCCCAGTCTCGCACCTTTGGGGAGGGGGCTTTAGGGCCCGGGTTCCAGGCACTCCTGACCTGGGAGGAGCAGTTCTGCCCAACCACGGTAGGTGTCCAATGCCCCCCCCGGCCCCGCCCCTCTTTGGGACAGGGACTCTGAGGACAGTTCCAGTTTGCTCTGGACTGTGGGGTTTCTGGGGACGGGGCTTTCAGTGCTAAACCTGGGACAGTCTGAGTGACCCAGGATGACCGGTCGGTCATCCTACAGATTCAAAGAATTGAGAGTCCCGTGGGAAGATTCCACAGCCGCTCGTGCTACTGCTAACAGCTACGACAACCACAGACGTTCAGTGAGCAACCCCTACATGCAGGGCACCCCCTCTCCACGGTGCTTTATGGGCGTCACCTCCCTCATCCCCCCAACAGGCCTGTGGAGAGACAGGAGTCCCATTTCACAGCTGAGAAAACTGAGGCTCAGAAACTGACTTGCCTGAGGTCAGGCCCCTGGGACGTGGCAGAGTTGGGAGTCCGACAGTGGGATTTCAAAGCTCCAGCTTTCAATGACCGTGGGCCCCTTCTGGGAGATTGACCTCGGCCAGGGACACATGGTAAAACCAAGGTCAGGAGAGGTGGAGAGAGCTCAGCCCCATCCTGGGCCTCCCTCAGTGGAATGGCTTCAGGTTGCCCCATCTATCAGTGTTGGAAGGATGGGTCGCACCTTGGTCCAGGCCCTAAAAGACACATTCCGGCTTATTTGGGGGGAAATGCTTTCACATTGTCTAAGGGGCCCCAGAAACTGCCCCAGATATGAGAGGTCAGTGTGGCCCCTGGAGAGCCTGTTGCAAAGTCGGACATACCCAGGCTCCTCATCACGTCAGAGTCACATCCAGAGCCCTGGCTGGGGCAGGTCCTAGAACTCCAGCCCCCACAGGTTTCCAAGGACTGGAAGGCAGGGTCAGAGCTGGTCTGGACCCCCCTTCTCACAGGAGGCCTGGCCTGGGGCCGCCCATCTGGCCCCTCCTCACTGTCCCTGCTTGGCTGGTGCCTTGGCCTCCACGGCAGGGCGGGCACCAGCTCTGGCTCTGGGGGTCTGTTCGAGGTTCCCTCCAGCAGCTGTGGCAGCGGGTACAGCTCACTAATTAATTAGCGCTTAAGTACTTAGCATCCTCCTGCATCGTGTCAAACGAGGATTTCAGTCTTAATTCCCTGTGTAGGTGGCGGTGGGAATGTGTCAGGGAGAGCGGTCAGGTCTTGGAGGAAACCGTCTCCCTGGCTTGGATGCAGGCTAAGGACCCTGGTGTAGCAGAGACCCTCAGAGACAGAGTTCCCGGACCCTCAGACCCTCCCTCATCCTCCTTCCAGTCACTTCCCCGCTGTGGCGTATGGGAGTGCGAACGCAGGCTTTGCAGCCAGAGCGTCTGGGGTCAGCTCCCAGCTGCACCGCCTGCCACCTACCCGTGCGCCCCTGAGGGAGTCCCTTCATCTCCTGAGTCTTGGTTGCATGCAAGGAGGTGATGATGGGCCTAGCCTTAGCATTGCTACAGAGATGAATCCAACACATAGCCATTCCACAGAACATGCCTGGCACGTGGCAGGACCCCCTGATTCATAGGGGCTATTATCTTTCATTTAGTCACTCTCTCAGTTATGGTTTTATTTATCCAAAAAACATTTCTCAAGCCCCTGCTATGTACCTGCTGGACACAGGCCTGGGTGCTGGGGCCGCAGAGGGGAGTAAGTCTTTGGACCTCTCGAAGCCTTAGTCTGACCACACACAAATGACGACAGGCTCCATCTGTGAGGCTCAGATGAGATGCTGGAGGTCGAAGTCCGTAGCCCCAGGCCTGCCACAGGCTGAGCCCCACTGAACTGTGGCTATTGGTGGGAGGAGGAGGAACAGTGGCCCCGGCAGAACTGGGCTGGGGGCTGCAGGACTGGAGGGATGGCCCTACCTCCATCGCTCTGGGCCCAGCATCGCTCAGGGCCCACCTGGAAAGGTGGTGGCATTCCTTGGTGGCCGGGGTGGTGCCAGGCTGTGGGCAGGGCTACAGGGGACCCCTGGGGAGGGCTCCCTCACTCAGTGCCAGGACTCAGGGATGTTGGTAAGTGATCGAGCCAGCGTTCAAACCCAGGTCAGCTGCACTCGACACTCAGTGCCAAGACTTAGGGCAGCCGGGCAGGGGCGTGCCCAGGGCAGGTAAGGCCAAATCTGACCTTCTTTTCCTAACACTTTTGACTTGTTCATTCTCTCTCAGCATTCCCCGGAAATGCTGGGTCCCAAGGGCACACAGTTGCCACTGTGCTGTAACGGAAGTGGTACCGGTGGCATCCCTAGCATAACCCCTGCCCTGCGGTGGTGGGTCTGCGTGAGATCAGCTGGGTCCTACGGAGAGCCAGTGGACTGTTCAAGGTGCTGGGCAGGGTTGCAGGACACACCTGTGGGAGTAAAAGGTGCCGTCCAAGGCTAGGGAGTGGGAGTCAGGGTGTAAGGCAGAGGAGGGAGGGCTGGAGAAAGGTACTAGAACCTGAGTCTGAGGTTCTTATGTTGGCTCCATGGCTCTGCTCCGTGACCTGTAGAAAAGTCACACAGCCTCTCTGTGCCTTGGTTTCTGTCACGTGACATGAAGACAGCAATCCTGTAGGAGATGGTGTCTCCCACCGAGTGCTCTGTAAACAGATGACATGTCATAACACTTCAGGGACTGTGTAACTTAGGAACCAAAATTGGTCGGTGGTCCTACAGGAGCCTTCACCACTATAGGCAGACACTCAAATTCAGCTGCTCCCCCATGCTCCTAAGACTCAGTTTTGCCCGTTAAAAAAAAAGTGCCACTTAGGCAGGGCCTGCTACATGCCAGGCGCTGTGCTAAGCGCCGGGCACTCCTTCCCCGTGAACTCCAGACAACAGACCAGCACACTGGGCACTCTCACTCCCGCTCCCGGATGAGCCAGTCCAGGCTTGGCGAGGCAAAGTCTCTCACCCAAGCTCTACCAGCTGGTAAGGCATGGGGCCGAGATTCAAACCCAGGTCAGCTGCTCTTGACCCTCGGTAAATGTTTGCAAGTGAATAAATGAACACGTGTGTGGGTGTTTACAGGAAAATTATTGGTTTGGGGAGAATGAGTAGGATCCTCCTTTCTAAGGAAGATCCAAAGGCAGGCAGGGGCAGCGAGGACAGAGTGGCCCATGGATTTTGTCAGTCTTGAGCTATTCCCTATTACAATTTGGGTATTCACTAGCACCTATGAAGCCGCTGCTCCCTCCCGGGCACTCGGATGGGAACTAGGGATACGACCCCGGACAGAACGGACATTGTCCCACCTCGTGGCACCTATGGTGACTGGCAATGGGGCTGAACTGGAAGCATGGGGACCGTGTGGAAGGTAACACATCTGGGGCAGCAGGTCCAACCAGGTCTTGCCCCCTTTCCACGCCTACCCGCCTGCTGGAAACGAAGAGCTTGAGATCGCGAGTGTTGTCTAATCGTGTTGCCTTGCTGACCTGGTCAGACCCAGGCCCAGAAAGAGATTCGATGGGGATGAAAGGAAAGGCAGGGCGTTGGAGGAATGACAGCCACCGTAAAGCCCACAGTCCGCTCCTTCACCAAAACAGCAGCTCACAACCGCAAGCACTCGCTGCGGGCCAGGCACCGTGCTGAGACCTTCACGTAGTTTATCTCACCCAGCCCTGGCAACAGCTCCACCTGACAGTTGAAAAACTGAGGTTTCCAGAGGTCACCGTGCCCAAGGTCGAACTGCTAGTGAGCGGTGGCAGAGCTGAGGTTCAGAGCCCCGGGCGTCTGACTGCAGGGCGGTCAGTGTGCCGTCTGCTGCTCTGGAATCTATTCTTTGGCTTGAAAACGCTCCCTGCGGTCTCATGTCCCACAGAGCAGTAGCACGGGGAGAGGGGGGCGAGAGCGGGGGACGGCTCCCGGGCTGGTAGCTGGTGCTCTATCTGCAAGGCTGCCTTAGCATGGGCATGGGCCCAGCCTGGAGGCAAACGGAAAGACGGAGAGCCCTGAAAATGAAAAGCTCGGGAAACTCACCGGGCTCTGAGTTAAGGAGCAGCTTGGAACACCTCCCTGAAGATTCCTGGCAATGCCCCTGTGGGAGCCAGCTCATGTATTTTAAGAAAAAAAAAATCATTAAAGAAGTTAGGATTATGGAGAGGCCATAAATGTAAAATACTGGTGGTTTGACAGTGAATCCCTAGCAGCCGCAAGCAGGGCTCATCTTGACAAGCCAGAACCCCGTCCAAAAAATCAATCACTTCGTTTTCCCCAGATGGCTCCCCTGAATCTTCCCAAACATCCGCTCCAAAGTTTTCATGTGCCCAGCTAGCATGGGACCCACAGAGACCATGGCTGCCTCTAGCTAGGGAAGGACAAAGTGCCGGCAGAATTATGGAGGGAGCTGGGCCCCGGCTGGCAGCCACTGCCACTTCTGGAATGGGTGCCCATGACCCCCAACTTTCCAGACCATCCCCAGTCTTCCCTCACCTTGGTTGCAGCAACCATAACCTTAAGCCAAAAGCACTCAGCTGACCGGACTTTCCCAGGGAGGGGGGTCTGGCCTTGGTACCTTTGAGGCACTCGCGGGTGCTTGCCGGTGGTGGGACCAAATAAACGGTTTGGGCTGTAGATGCGGCACCTGCTTGTCCCCTCTGCCTGATGGGTGTCTTGTTCTTGTTCAGGTGTCACAGCAAAGAAGGTGGTAGACCCCAGCCAACCTTCCATTCTCCTCCCTCCTTCCTTTGGTGAGCCGTAGAGGGAATCAGAAGTGAGGGGACTGAAAGGTGTTGGGGGCCCCCTCCCCCCCCGCCCACTCAGATGAGATCAAAGTCGTCTGTAGCCTAGACCTGGACTGGGTGATGAGACAGAGGGTCAGAGGCTGGAGGGAGAATTTCCGAGGTCCAGCCCCAGCTCCCAGCCCCCATGTCCAGGGTGACTTCCCACAAACTAGCCGGTCCCTCCCCACCACAGCTGGGAGACAGGGAGGGTGACATTGAGCGCCTGCTCTGGGGCGTCCTAAGGGTTAACTAATTAATGGTCGAAAAGTGCTTTGAAAAAATAAAGTGCTGGATAATGGGAAGGGCAATTATGTTGGGAGAAACTCCTAATTTGGCTGGAATTGATGTTAATGATAAAGTATCTGAAACATGTAGCAAGCAAGCGTGATTGTATTTTATATGACAGAGAGAGAGACTCTCACACGCAGGGGACAAGGGGAGCAGTTAATTTGGTTAAATAAAGTGAAAGATAAAAGGAACGCGGACACCACGGCACTCGCTGTTTATCTGGACTTGGTGCAACACTTTGGAATTGGATCGGGCCTTTCCACTCTTATTTATTTGTCTGTGATTGAAATAAATGGGCAAGTGCCGGGTGTATGGCTCAAAAAGAGACCTAAAGAAGCCAGCTGTGATTAGGACGCCGGAGCAGGTACAGGCTGCATCCCGGGAAGGCAGCAAGGTCTCAAGAAAGTCAAGGGGGGCGAGGCTATCCCCCCTGTACCCCACCCCAGAGGCTGACGCTTCACTCACCAGAGCTGGGGGCAACTTCTGTGGCAACCAGTGCAGCTCCCTCACCTTTCAGGGGGAGAAACTGGGGCCCAGAATAGGACTGGGGACAGGGGGTATTAATCGCTATAGGAGCCAACGGTTATGGCAAACTCCTGTTTGCCAGGCCCTGTGATAAGATGTGATCCCACTTCATCCTCACAGCAACCCTAGGAGGTGGGTAGCATTTTCACCTCCATTTGACAGAGGACTAACTGGAAGCTCAGAGAGGTAGAGTAACGGGCTCAAGGTCACACAGACAGGAAGCAGTGGAGCAGGGAGTGGGGCTCAGGCAGCCTGACTCTAGATATAAAACTACGATCGTGACTTTTGGACTAATCAGGTGTTCTTGACATTCACAGCTCTGTTCTCCTTGACTGGTTCTGCCAAAGTAGGGAACCAGTAAAAGAAAATGGGGAGACTTCTGTCCCTGTCCAGTGACAACTGAGTGTTAGGACCCTCTGGCCTGGGTCTCTCTTGGGAGGATTTGAGCCTTGGTTTGGGGCTCAAGGAGACTGAGTGAAATTGCCCCCGGGAAGAGCAGGAGCCTTGGTTTCTGGAAGGTCTGGGAGGTCCCCGCAGGTCCGGATTAGTATTCAGTATTTATAATATTTCCATAATGGTAAAACAAAAGAAAACAAGCAGAGAGAATGCATTTTTAATCACCAATCATTTCTCTTTGTTTGTTGTGAATGAACAGCGAGGTGAAATAGTATTTCATAATCACCCCATTCGAATTTTCCTCCCCACAAAGCACCGAGAAATCTCTAAATAAAATAAATAAACAAGCCAAGACCTTAAAATAAATTCTGGAGGGCAGAGTGTTACGTGTGGGTTATCACAGCCGCAGGAAGGCAGGGGATGGGAGGTGGGGGACAGAGGACAAAGGGACAGGGGCCTTGCCAGTTAGTAGAATAAAGAGACCCAGGCCTAGGGCACCCCTGGGCAGGAGAAGAAAAACAGAACAATGGTTTGAAGATTCTGAGAGTAGGGCAGACTCCCCACCCTTCATTTCCTCTTCCTTATTCTCCCAGAATCTCTGGTCCTCGCTGTTTCACTATAAACCCAGGGAACTCCTGTCCCCTGTCCCCATGGAGCTTCACAATCTCCCACTCAAAAGGCCACCCATCCAGGGAATGTTCTCCGTCTAGTGTGCACCTGCCCCCCAAGCCAGTGCGACCTCTCAGTTGACAGAGGAAGAAAACACAGCAGAGAGAGGATGGAAGGGACATGTATCTAGGACCTCCCTGTAAGCGAGTGACGGAGCTGGACCTGGAACTCCAGGGGCTGGGTGCCCTGGCAGGTCACCACCCCTCATCTACCTGCCCTTGTCCGAAGGTGTCTTTGAGAAGCCAGCTGTGTCACTGAAGTTTCTGCACTGGCTGTTCTTGATATTTTGTTCCATGCATCTCAGCACCTCCGGGCCCCTCAGGTGCCCGGTGCATGGGGGCACCTACCAGATGTTTGTCTGATACATGGACGGGTGGATGGATGGACAGATGGGTGGAAGTTTGGGTGGGGGGTGAGAGATTGGATGGATAGACGGATGAGGGATGAATAAGTGGATAGATGATTGGATGGATGAGTGGATGAATGACTGGATGGGTGGGTGGGAGGATGGATGGATGGACGGACGAGAGGCTACAGCTGATTGGGTTCCCTCACTCGCATTAGCTATGACTGGATAATGACAATCACGGTTAACACCTAGTTAACATCTGGGGTCCTGATGCCTTGAAATGATGTCTTCAACAGTCCCCTGAAGGACTCTGGAAAAGACCACCGTCTAGCAAATCAGACCGCTTCCAAGGAGAAATTTGAGGCCAAAGCTCTCGGGTCAGGCAGACCCCCATTTCCACGTGGGTCGCGTGGTGGTGATGAGCACTGACCTGGGGTCAGAGGACCAGGGCCCCGCTCCCACTGGGCCACCAACTCACTGTGTGGTCGCAGGCCAGTAAGTGGCTTCCTCTCTCTGAGCCTCAGTTTCCCACTCTGAGCGTTCTCTGTTAAATGTCGTAGGCTCTGGGTCTGGCTCTTTGATGTGAACAGCTCGCGTGGAAGAGGTGGAAGACCTTACCCTCTGCAGCTCCTGTTCTGCAGCCTGGGCTGCCCTGTCCCTCTGTGCCTGGCCCCGGCCACGTTCAGGGGCACCGATCAGCCCTCCCAGCCTTTTCTCTGGTCAGACACTCGCCATGGGGCGGGGTAACCCACAGCATGAGGATATTCTCCAAACCAGGTTGGATGTCCTGGCCACGGCCAGGGCCCACACTCTCTCTGAATCCTATTGAAAAAATAATAAAAAGGTAATTACTTTGTCATTACTGAACACTGGTTTGTCTTTTTTTCCTCCTCCTAAGCCATGACCATAAATAACCAGCCCATTGCCCTTCAGAGTGGACACACACATCTCCGCAGGGCCTGCCTCCTCGGATAGGCTGGTTCGCCTCTCACGCCGTCAGGCCCTGGTACATGCCGCGCACCCACAACCATGCGTCCACCAAATACAGAGACGCTGCCCGTTCACCTGGCCGTTTCTAAACATTCTGCTGGATGCTGGATATAATAATAACGACAGCTATGATTTGTGAATTCAGGCTAAGTGCTTTGCGTGAATCATTTCCATTAATTCTTCTGACAAGGCTGTGAGGCCGATACTGATTTTGGTGCCATTTGACCAATGGGAACACTGAGGCCGAGGGAGATCAGGAACTTGCTCAGGGTCATACTGTGAATAAGTGGCAGAGCTGGGATTTGTACCCATGTGACCCAGTTCAGAAATCCACGCTCCAATGTACCAATTATGTAAACCTAGATTTAAAAGCTGCGCCCATGCATCGTCTACTGGGAGGAAATAATTCTAATACAATGTGATGGGAAGTGCTGTGGGAGGCTAGGGAAGGCATCTAACCCAGTTTTGGGCAGGGGGATATCAGGGAAGGCTCCCTGGAGGAGGTTATATCTGCTTTGGTCTTAATGGGGGAGTGAGAGAAGGACAAGTAAAGAAGGGGAGGAGAGGCCTTCAGGGCAGAGGGCACTGCCTGTACCAAGGCCTGAAGGTGAGACCCAGGAGGGTGCTCGGGGAGCTCTCAGCAGCACAGAACGGCTGGCGCAGAGGGTGTGTGACTGCATGACAGAGAGAGTGTTGAGCGGTGAGGCCGGAGAGACGGGCTGTCGCTCACATCCGGGCCAGGCTGGCACAGCAGGGCAGCCCTGCCCCACCCACACTCAGCTACCTGGCACTCCTGTCGGTGTGACACGAGGGCACCTCATCAGCAAAACAGCCCTTTCCTGCCTCCCCGGCCAGCCCCGCCCTCTGGGAGACATGGTGCCATGGGCGGCGGCCGGCACCTGCACAGGTGCCCGTCGGGAGGAAGCATGGCTACTTCCGGAGTCTCGCAGCGGGTGCCTTCGGCCCACGTCCTGGCCACGCCAACCCTCTGGCGGGATTGCACCCTAGCACAGACAGCGGCACGGCCCTGGCTAGTCCGTGTTGCTTCTGCTCCCAGGGGCCCGTGCTGATTCCAGATCTGGGAGAGAGAGGTAGGGAGGAAGGAGGGCAGGCAGGGCCCGAGATAGGGGCCCGCATGCTCCGTGGCAGGAACCACAGGGCCCAGGGAGTGTGGCTGTTGCTCTGGGGACAGGTGGTCCCTTTGACTTCTCCCTCGCTCAGTTTCCCTTATTCGACAGGGCCCTGGTGCCAGGCCCGCCCCTCCCTGGCAGGCCTGGAGGGGGTAGGTGTCACCCATGGATCTTTTCATAAGAGGTGATGTCAGCGGTCAGCCCTGCGCCTCACCCGGCTGTAGTTCTCCATTTTCAGATGTCTGTGGACGTAAACTTCCAGGGGGCAAGCAGAGCACAGCCACACCCTCCTAGGCCCAAACTCTCCTTTAAAGGGACATGTGGTCTCGCTCATGCGTACGCACACATGCTCCCACACAGATAAAATCACACACCTCACCACTCGGCATGAAAAACACTCCTACCCACACACATCCTCAAATTGCGTAGGCGAACTACTGGGTAGGCTCAAAAAGGTGTACCTGGTGGGTCTCATTTAAATTCATTCTTTTAATTTTTTACTGCAATTACCCCCGATACATGGCTCTTGGATTGTGGGTGGGTTTTTTTTTTGTTTTGTTTTCTGCAGTATATTTACATTTGTATTTCTCTGTTTTTCCCAAACTGTTAGTAGTACATGCAAACTACCTTTTTTAACCCCCAGAAATTTAAAGCTATTTTTTAAAAAAAAAAAAATAGATAATTAAGAGGATATTAAAGCTAGAAGAGGGTTAGAGGGATTCTGGGACTAGGGAAGTTTTCTAAAAGGAAAAAAATGAGTCACCTGCCATTATTCTCGTTACCAGGCAGGGATAAACATAAATACCAAAAAAAGTAAATTAATTAGAACAAACTAGAAAAGGAAAAGGTTGAATAGGAAAACAGCCTGTCCCTTGACTGGAGCCAAGCGAGCTCAAACAGGGAGCACGAAAACAGGTGCAAAGTATGGGTCCTGAGCTCAGAAAACAGGTAGTATTTATGGCATAGAAATCCCTAAGGCTTTTCTGTCTAGAGAGGTTTCTGGAAGGTGTGGGTGGAGAGGTAGGAGGAATCAGGAGCTCATCTCTGTTGAGGCTGAAAGACTGCGATAAACCCCACCCCTCCGCCCCCAAGGATTGAGCAGGTGCCCAAGAAGCCTGGGCTCAGGTAGAGATTCTAGAAGCCCCGAGAAGGGCTGTTCTCAGCACCGGCTCCCAGCTCCTGGGCGTCTGCCCTTCTCATCTCTGCCCGCGACGAGAAGGCCACTCAAACCTTGAAACATCCCCTGCTTGCGGCCAGCATGGTTCTAATAAGGATTCATTACTAGAATCACAGACTCTTTCACCCATTAAATTAACAGGGGTTGAGAGAGAGAGAGAGAACGAACACCAAAGGTTGCAGAGCTGCGGAGAGATGGGCTCCAGGTGGGAGGGCAGATTCACGCGGCCTTCTGGGAGGGGCAGTTCGGCAGCGGGAATAAAATGTGCGCATGCTCTTTAACTCCACAATTCCACTTTAAGGCACGTGCACGATTATTCGTGGACAAGGATATTCATCTGAGTTATTTATAATAATGAGAAAAATTGGAAACGAGTTGGACGTCCAAAATTTTCAATCATGAGGACTGGTTAAGTAAATTATGATCAAACTCTATAACATGGCCATTAAAAATCATACTGTAGAAGACTATTTAATGATGTGAAAAAATGTTCATGCTACATATACATGACAGATGAAGAAGAAAGTTAGGTTTGGTGTGATTCTGATTTCATAAAACAAAACAAAGTGGGAAAAAAAAACAAACAAAAAATCTAGACTGGCAGGAAGTACATACACCAAAGTCAACAGTGATTATTCATGGCTGGTGGTATTACAGATGATTTAAATTTTCTCCTTCCTGTTAATCTGTATTTTGTGAATTTTCTACCATAAACATGTGTTATGTATCTAGTCAAAAACAAATAATTATGTATCTTGCAAAAAAGAATGAGGGAATTTTGGGGGAGGAAGGATTGGTCAGGTCAATCAACTTGAATGGGATTCGGGAGCCCAGCTTAGCCCTCCCTGACTCTCCCTTCCCAGGACTCCAGAGAGGGAGACTCTCGTAAAGGAAAGAAGGGCACTCGGCTTTTTTTATTTTTAATTACAACTTGCCCAGTAATCACCACAATCACTTATCTCAAGCATTTGTGTGTCTGTTGTCACTAAGCACCTCCTGAGTACCTACGGTGATGTGCTAGGTCCCGTGACCCCCCCAAAAACGCAGGCCTCACCCGAGGAGAACCTCAAAACCAGGGGTAGCTGAGGAAAAAGGCAAACAAGCACGCAATCTGCAGCGTTTTCATCAAAAGACAGTGATTCTTGGTCAGCGTCGACCGAGTGCTTACTGGGTACAAAGTCTGGTGGTTGGTCCTGGGAGGCCTTTGGCTCCTTCTGTCTTTTCCCAGATTAAAGTGGGATTGCCGGTAAAGGACTGATGTGCTCTACCTCCTCCAGCCTGCACTCCCAACGCACTCACGAGTTTCATCTCTTTGTGGAACTCAGAGTCAAGGGAAAAAATGCTTGTTGCCCTGGAGTAAGTCGGGGAGCAGTGTTTTTGTCTCCCTAGCCCCGCCCTTCCCCACCTCCTACCCCCAGACCAAGTAGCTGGTCCTGGGGGTGAAAAGCGTTGGCTGTGGAGTTGGACAGCCCAGCTCAGCCTTAGGAAAGTCATATCTCTGTGCCTTGGTTTCCCCATCTGTAGAAAGAGTGTATATTCTTTATAGCAACCACCTCATGCAGTTGCTGTGAGGGTCTGATAAAGGAAGTGCTTAGCTGGGTGCCTGGCACAGAACCGCTCAGTAAACATGGCTGCTCGATTGGGTCTTGCTTTCCCTCACTGCAGGGGATTAGAATTCAAAAAATGGCCCTGGAGGCTGTGGCTCAGTTGGTTGGAGTAGACAGAAAGTTCGAGGGTTTGATTCCTGGTCAGGGCCACCAGTCAGGGCAACCGATGTTTCTCTCTCTCTCTCTCCCTCCCTCTCTCCCTCCATTGTTCTCTCTCTCTCTAAAAAACAATGAAAAAGTATACTTGGGTCAGGATAAAAAAAAAAATTTTTTTTTAAAGAAAACTGACCAGACAGCTGAAATGGGATTACGTTCAGAGCTTTCCCAAATACACAAACAGGTAGATGTAAATTTATTTGTTGGCCCATCGACCTCCAAGAACCTCCAGGGTGCCCAGCACTGGGCTTGGCTCCTTGGCTTCTGCCATAAAGACACAGACCCTGCCCTCAGGAAGCTCGCCATCTGCGGAAGTGGGGGGTCCTCCTTGAACACTTAGAAGGGGGAAAGGTGCTGGGTCACTTGCAGCCTACCTGGAGGCAGGGGGCTAGATAGGTGACCTTGATAGAGTCCTTAGAGGACCTCACTTCTCCTACTGCCTGTGCAGCCTCCTCTGTTAGGGGACAGTATTTCCCCACTGTCCACTCTTAGCCAGAGGCTAGAGAGTAGAAAACTCAGCAAAGCTGCTGTGCCAACCCGGCAAATCCTGGATTGGACTGGCTCCTCCTCCCTCCCCCAGACTTTGTCCTAGGAGCTTTCTGGTTATTCTCCTACAGTATAGGCCCCTCCGGGACAGGGACCGTAGAGGCTTATCTTGATTCAGTGCCTGACTCACAGATGGTGAGGGCCTACTATGTGCCAGACACTCTTTGAGGAGCTGAGGACACGAAAGGACACAGAACCAAGTCTCTGCCTCCGAGGAGCTCCCAACTAACAGGGCAGCAGGACAGGAAATGTGGGCACATATAAAATATAAACAAGCAGAGTCCTTGTAGACACTCAGATGGGGTGAAGCGATGGAGGAAGGCTGGGAGCGACTTTGGGGAGCAGAACCTGAATGATGCGGAAGAGGCAGCCGCAAAAGGGCACGACAGGCAGAGGGAGCAGGTGCAAAGGCCCGGAGGTAGGGACGAGCTAGGTGTTTTCCAGGACGGCAAGAAGCTAGCACATCGGGGATAATGGGACCCAGGGGAGGGAGGAGGGAGGTAAGGTCCAGGGGTTTGTATTATTTTAGGGAATGCTCAGGAAATGCTAAAATGAAGCAAATGAGGAAAAGAACATCTGATTTCAGTCCCTGCAAGGGGAGTGGGAATGGGGCACAGGCACCGAGAAGCCTGAGAGACCCACGGCTCCTGTTTGGAGGTGGTGCTCTCTCCTAGCCCCTCGCTTTAATGGGAGCATTGCAAAGTATCTGAGAAAAATGGAGGGGAGAATGCACGTTTTAGTAAAAGTTTGGTGGGTGAGATGCGGCTTTCGGGCGAGGGGGCGGGCAGGCTTAGAGAGGGAGTGTGGGGAGGGGGTTGACTAGCTGTTCAAAGGCCTGGCCTGCCTGGTTCGTTTTCAGCTCCCCAGCCCTGGGAAGGGTCTGCTTCTCACTGGGGCTCGGAAAATGCCTGCTGAATGAATGAACGAGAGCAAGCTGTTGCTGGAAGGGGAAAAAAAAGGACAGCGGAGAAGAAGGAAGGGAGAGAGGACAGGAAGCCATGAGACGTAGAGGGAGCACTGAATGTCCCAAGGAGCAATGACAATTACTGGCATTTATCGATCACCCTCTTGGCTCAGGCACTTTTCCTGCATTAACTCATTTTAGCCTCTCAACAATCCCAGGCAGTAAGTACTATGATTACCCCCATTTTACTGTTGAGGCAACTGAGGCACAGAAGGGTCAGATGCCTTCCTCAAGGTCGCTTTGCTTGTGGGTCGCTGGGGTGTGACCCCCAAAGCTCAAGCTGTTAACTCACTTCTACCTACTGCCCGGGAGTGGAACAAGTCTGGAATGAAAACTTAGAAGACCTCCTTTGCCCCTACTTTGGTCACCACCTCTCACCGTGCCTCAGTTTCTCCTTCCGCAGAATGTCAGAATTGAGCCTGAGATCTCTGGGGCTGTGCACTTTGCTGAGTCACCCGGCATCAGGGACGTGGAGGCCAGCAGCCAACTCGGGGAACTGAGGGTGCCTTTGATGGGGGGGGTGGCAATGGAGAGTAATGGGTCAGTGGTCAGCGGGGACTGTTCATTATTAATGTGTTGCTGCTTCCTGTTAATTATGGGACGAAGGAGTGGAGAAAGCTAAATGGACCCGAGAGGTGTGTCTCGCCCCCAAGCCTGGCCTTCCTGTGTGGACAAACCCTGAACTGATCCTAGACCTGTGCCAGGCGGTAAGGAGGTGTGCTCTGCTTTCGAGCTGGTTTCACCCCAGTCAGTCTAAAACAAGCCGAGGCCATTCCGCCTCTAAAGGGCACAGGATGGATGAGCCTCCACCCTCAAATCTGGAGGCTTTTTAGGGGACAAGGCAAACCTTGACCACCTCAGGGCCAGAGGGCCATAGAGCTCCCAGTCTCTATCCATTTACCAATTAACTTCCAGCTTAGGCAGGGCATGGAAGGCATCCCAGCAGATGTCTCTCTTGGACAATTACCATACAGGGCTTCTGGTCACTCCCTGTCCTGAGAAGCTTTGCTGAAACCTTGCAGATTGGGCCCAAAGCCTACCAGTGTGCAACAGTTAGCCTGTGGCATTTCTCTCTTCTTTAATGCACTCTGTTGAACACTTCTCAAACCTGTAGGTCCTACTTTGAATTTTTATTCACTTATTCTACGAATCATTTAGCTATTTGGTTTACTATTGTGGTCAATTTCTCACTTATCTCTCCACCTGAGTGTTTCCCTCTTTCTTTCAGAGCTGGTGTTATTTGCATCCTGTCCTTGTTCAGAAGGAAAAACAGGTACAGTGGCTAGCTCAGTCCGGGGATGGGGTGGCCTGGCCAAGAAAGGCAGGACCAGAGCTATTGGGCAGAGGACCGCTGCTGACCTCCAGCCTCAGCCTGCTGTGGCCGCCTCAAACCAACTGGAAGGTGGCAGGGTGGGCCAAGGGGGAGAAAAGGTCCTTTTTCCAATGGAGTGTGAGGGTTCCCCCGTCGTGGAGGCCCTCCTCTTTCACCTGGAGACTGGGGACGTTAGTTCTCCCGAGACACTCTTTATCCTATTGCCTTGTTTTATTTTCTTCACGGATCTTTTCACTCTCTGAAGTAGTATTATTCATGTACTTTAATGTTCATTGTCTGCACACACACACACCCCTCCTTCATTCTTCACGGCCTATCTTCCTCACTTAAATACTTACTTATTTCTTGCACAACGGAATGAATGAAACCCCCCCTTGCAAAGAATAAGTAAGTGCAAAGCAGATACAGAACAGTGAGAACAGCACGTTCCTAACATCTTAACTTGCAGAAAAGAGCTAGTTCTTCAGGAAAAGTGGCAAGCCCAGTGGCTCTCTGGGGTTCAGAACAGGTGAAGAGTAACCCACTCTGGTCCGTTCTCTCATCTATACCAGCCTCAGCTCCACGCAGTTGGGGACTGTGGAAAGCTTCTCGAGCCGCAAAAGGTTGCCGTGCGCTCAGATGCTTCTCGGCAGGCCGCGCCTCGGGGCGCGAGCAAGACGAGCTCAGCCGGGGCGGTGGGTGGGAAGAAACCAGACGGGGAAGGTCTGGGGGTGCGAGGGCGGAGCGGAGCCCAGCCCCGCGATCCGTCCCGGGTTTTGCATGCCACCCAGTCGCCCGCTCGGCCGCGGAGAATTCCATAATCACAGCGGGCGAGAGCGGAGACTGGGAGCGAAAAATCCGGGATCCGGCAACTTTGGGTAGCGCATGCGCGCCCGCGGCGCTCCATCCCAAACACACACACACATTTTTCCCCCGGACTTGGAAAGTCACCCAAAGCCGCCCCAAGTGCAGGTAAGAGACTCGGCGCTCCCTCTGCCGTGGCCCACCCCCACCTCTCAGCTTCGCGAGCTTCCCAAGGTGCTTCCGCGTCTCTCCCTCTGTCCCGGTGCAGCCCCCCACCCCCGGGGCTGCCGCTTGCTCGCTGGGAGCGGGCGAGCGAGCGAGCGAGAGAGCCAGCCAGCCAGCCAGCCAGCGCGCGGCGGCTGCCACCCAACTCCGGCCGTGCGGGAGGCAGGGGGCACGGAGGGCTGGCACCCGGGCGCAGGGCGGCGCGTCGCCCGCCGTGGCCAGGGGAATGCCCAGCGCGCGGCTCTAAGGGAGGGGAGGGCTGCTCCTCCTGGGGGTCACTTACTCCAACTGAGGGGGCGGCGGGGTAGGGGAGAAGAGGGGGAGGTGCTAGGCGCGAGTGCAGGACTTTGCAAATAGGGTGGGGGCGCCCCCCGTGCTACGGGCTCCGGCGGCGGGGGGGGGGGGCAGGTGCTCGCCAATACCGTGTAATCACTCTTTTCCCCTACGCTCCCCACCCCCAGTTGCTGGGGTTCACGCGCTCTCCAGGGCAGAGAAGGAGACAGGGGTGAGGGGCGCCCGGGGTGACTTTGCAGGACTTTGCCCAGGGGAAGGGGTGGGTGGGGAAAGCCCTCCAGCCGACTCTTGTGCCCCACTACCGGGGTGTAGGTGCTACCGGCAGAGGTAGGCAGTGTTCACTTAGGTGCAGAGTGTGAAGGGGTGCCTCCGGGTGGGAAAACGCAGGCCATGGGTTGTTTCGATGAGGGGAGCGGCGTCCCCTTTTTCATTTGTGCCTGGGAAGTTTGTCTCAAGTGCGCGGCTCCGGGCGCGGCTAGTGGCTCTCCTCACTCCCTCCACCCCCACCCCAGTCTCCCCGGGCACAGAGCTGCCAGTGCTGGGCACAGGGAGCCGGGGCACCGGCTCGGAGCCGTGCGGCCGTCGGCCGGAGCCCGCCTGGGTCCGGGGAAAAGTTCGGGGGAGTTGCCGCAGTTGTGTGCGCTGGGAGAGAAGTTGCGCCCGGGGACGTGGGACACTGGGCGGGCGGGCGGACGGGTGGATCGGTGCGCTCCTAGGGGGCTCAGCCGCGGTGGGAGAGGGTCTGGCGAAGTCTGTGCCCCGAGAGTGGGTTGAGGGTAACCACGAGGTTTAGCATTTGGGGAAGAGGAGCCCCGAATCCAGGGGCCCGCGGCTGAAATAGGGACCAGGTGGAGGACCAAGAGAAGAGTGGCTTGTGGGGCGCAGGGGGGCACCAAACGGAAGAGGTCCGGGCCACTTGGTCACTTGGGGTCGAGCTTCAGGGCAAAGGAGCGCGTGGTAGCTGGCAGAGGAGTGTAGGGGAGCGGGGCTCCAGGGGGCGCGCGGGAATGGGGGATAGGGCCCAGCCAGCAGTCAGGGAGCCCCTGGGGCAGGGGCCGAGTCTTGCGTCGGGGGTGAGCCGGCCGGGCGGAGCGGCGGCCGGTTTATTTTTACTCGGTGGCATTCGCAGAATGTGCAGCTGATGGCCGTCGGCCGCCAGGAAGTTTTGCTTTCTGTTCTTTCTCTCTTTCCGAAGCCAGCGCGGCCGGGAGCGGGCGGGCGGGGGAACGGGGCCTAGGAGGGGAGGGGGCGACCGCCGGGGTGGCAAGGTGCGGGGCAGGGGCGCGCTGGGGTGGCGGGCAGGGGCTAGCCGGCCGAGGGCGGCGGGCTGGCGCTGGGCCGCCGCGGAGCGTTTGGCCGAGCGTCGGTCCCCAGCGTTGCAAGCTCCTCGGCGAGGGGAACAGGTGTATGCGCCGTCAATCACGACAGGAGGGACACTGGGGGCGTAGATTAAAATAATAATAATAGATTTTTTCTAGGGGGTGGGTGTAGATTCTTCTTCCAAGTCATCCCCAACCCGGGTCCAGAGTTGGGGGAGGAAAAGAGTGCCGAGGGAGGCAAGGGGCCGCTTCTCCCTACACTCAAGTTCCTCTTGACCCAGCCTCAGCTTGGGAAGCCGGCCCAGGGTGCGGCGAGGACCTCCTTCCAGTCACGCTGGGGAGGATGCCGGTGCGGGTGCGGGTGTGTATGAGTATGATTTGTTCCACAGGGAAACAGCTAAACACCCCTCCAATGAGCCTGGAGCTCCCCCAAACCCGTCCGGATCGAGGGGTGATTGGGGGGATTATGCGTCGCTGCCCCGGTGGAGTCTGGAGGCACGACCCTCTCAGAGTGTGTGGTTGTCCTGCCAACACCCAGTACATTCATAGAGGTGGGGGCAGCGAGGGGGAAAGGCCAGGTCAGTCGATTGGCAAAGTTGGTAAATTTAGGAGGTCACAAAGCTGGTACAGGCGCGGTGAGAGCTTGAGAAGGGACTGGAAAACAGATCGCTGGGTAAATTGGTGCGCCCACCCCCACCCCCTCCCACCCTTTGGCGCGCGCGCGGACACACACACACAGACACACACACACACACACACACCACGCACGTCGCCTTCCTAAAGGGAGCTGTCCGAGCTGAGCAGGAGCAGCTGCGCGAGGCGTGGTGAGGGGGGTAGTTGGTCCCCCGGGGCTGCGCCCGGGCTGCGCTCCACGTGCCCAGAGGGGGCGCTGGGCTGTTCGGCGCCCGAGCGCAAAGCTCCGGGTTTGCGCCGAGGTGGCCGTGAGGCGGTGAGTCCTGGGCGGGCGGCGCGTCCCGCGCCTTCTTCCGCGACTCGCGCTGCCTCCCCCGACGCCCAGCGGCTTTCCCACTTCTCAAACTTCGCTTTATGATTTGCGTTCCCTCGAGTTCTCAAACCCTCTAAAGGGCAGGGTGGGGAACTTCTCCCTTCGGGCAGCGGCCACGGTTTCTCTACCCCGAACCCGGAGAATTGGAGATAGCACCCCCCCTTCCCATCTCGTTAGCCACCTTAGAGGCGGTTAACGAGAGTTTATGGAGAATATTGTTGAACTTCAGTAATCAGGTTTCCAGCGATCTTATGCCTCCTGTTTAATTTATTAGACTAGTTATTTATTCTGTTGATGATAATCTGTTGCTGGTTTCTATGGAGATGTTAAACTGATCTCTTTCAGAAATCAAACTCCATATGCACTAAAACGTTTAAAGGGGCAGTGCTTCCCTCTCTCTCTTTCTCTCTCTCTCTCTTTTTTTTTTAGACTTTGCACCTTGCAGAGACTTCGTGTCTTGCTGAGTCTCAGTGCATTTTATTTCCTTCTTACGAAGCAGAGGAGCCGGGAGACTCACGCTTTGTGGCAAGTACAGCTTATTATGGCTGGAAGAAAGCGAAGGCTTTGATCCCTAAGTTGCATCATCATTTAAAACAGATCACTTCACCACCACCCCCTTCTCCCCCATCATATAAGAGCAAAATTCTTTCAAGATCAAAGAGTCCAATCTAAAAAAAAAAAAAAAAAAAACCCCAACTATTGTTTAAAAAAATAGGAAGTCAGTCAAATGTGCACCTCTCCTTTCTATCTGCTCCCCTTGTGTTTAAAGAATTTTTGGAATAAGAAAAACAAAACTTGTAGCTCAGCTAATTTTTCATACTTATTAATAGTTTATCTTGCCCCCCCTTCATTTAAAAAGAAGTTCAAAGTTAGATTTTTCTGCCTGTGGGGGTTGAGGTATACTTGCTTCTCTTTTAGATCCTGACCATCTGTTTTTGGAAAATTAGCCTCTGGGAAGAGGGAAGAGTTTTTTACTCAAACTTTAATAGAGTGCTTTAATTTTTTTTAAATACTCACCCAAATATTTTAAACTCCATTCTTCCCTCCTTTTTAGGAGGGTATCAGTAAACTCTGTCTGGCGTGTGAGAACATCCCAACTTTTTCTCCTTCTCTCCTCTCCGCTGGTAGTCTTCTGTGGGCTTGTGACTTTCCGGGGGGGGGGGGGGGGGTGGCGGGGTTGGTGTAGTGAATTAAGAAAGTAAGGTAGAAAAAAAATTATCTTGGTTTGTGACACTCTGAAAAATGGCAAACCCACTTTGAACGCCAGTGTTTATCATGCTGCCAGATATGATACAAAGCGATTGCATTTCCTGACGCTCCTTTGGGACTAAGTTGTAGGTAAAACCATTCAATACATTTTTAATATCAAAGTAAGGCCTAGGTTCCATTTTCTGGGAGGTGGGGGAAGTGGATGCCCTTCTCTAGAGTGGATGCTTTCTGAGTAGACTTTCCTTTTTCAACTCGAGCCCCCCCACCTCCACCCTTGCCCATTTCCATTCACTTTGGGGAGGGGTGAGCCCCACACAGGGCATTTGGCGTTCATAAATAAATTTATATCTGGCAGAAGGTCCGATGCTAAATAGGAGCACTTATTTAAAAAAAGAAAAGAAAAGAAACAAAACAAGCCTCAGACTCCACCCTTGTTATAGGAAAGAAAAAAGAGGTAATTCTTGACTTTTTTTTCTTCTGCCATTCTGCTTCTCTTTTATATTATTTTATTTTGGAGAGGGGTGGAATGGGTGTTGCTTCTGAGGTCAAAGGAGAGAGGAGCCATTCCTGTTATTTCCCCCCTCTGCTATATTTTTAAAATTTGTTTGATTTGGATTGCAAACAGAACAGAAGCTTAAGCGTAGAAAAGAGCACTGTAGCTTTAAACTCAGGAGTTTGCATATTCTCCTTGTATCTTTCCCCTTTGCTAATTATTGTGTTGTTTTCAGAGCAAATATGTCATATCCATGGCGACCGGGCAGGTTTATTGTCTTTCTGAAGCAATAGCTCACATAAGTAATTAATGACTTTCTTTTTTTTCCCCTGGCTTAGGTTAAACAGATCATTCAAGGAAAGTCATATCTCTCTCTCTCCTCTCTCTTCTCTCTCTCTCTCTTTTTTAGCCCAGTGACATAAGAACATGAGTTAGAACAAGAAAATACTTTAACCACGAAGTCAACAGCTTATTTTCCTCCATTTCTTTTAAAAGCTGAAGTGTCAGCTTTCAGACATATGAAGCTGTCATTCTTGCAGCTGGGAGCAGTGCGGCCCCTGCCTGGGTTGGAGATCCATTGGAAGGCTGTGCAGCCGGGAAGTGTCGGCGTGGGGGGGAGTGACCTGGAGGAATTTGCTTTTGAGGTGGGGGGAGGCACTCCGAAATGAGTATTTCTCCTGTATTTAGCAGCATTTAATTAAATTGTTTACAGGAAGGAATTAATGAGTTGGTAGTAATGCTGCCCCCCCGCCCCCCGCCGCACCCCTTCTTCTTCTCAGTCTAGTTAATTGGAAAGACAAAGTTTTTCTTTTTGATTCAGCTCAAGCTTCAACTTTCTCTAGCCTTTGCCTCAAGTGCTTTTTTTTTTTTTTTTT
>PVJI01000664.1:0-198901 GCA_004026765.1 Micronycteris hirsuta
GGTGGTGATGAACTTCTTGGACTTGACCTTATCTGCGAAGCACTTTTTCTGCCCTTCCATTCTAAATGAAATCTTTGCTGGATAGAGTATTCTTGGATGTAGGTCCTTGCCTTTCATGACTTGGAACACCTCTGTCCAGCCCCTTCTTGCCTGCAAGGCCTCCTTTGAGAAATCAGCTGACAGTCTTATGGGGATTCCTTTGCAGGTAACTGTCTCCTTTCCTCTTGCTGCTCCCAGGATCCTTTCCTTATTTTTAATCTTGGGTAATGTAATTATGATGTGTCTTGGTGTGTCCCTCTTTGGGTCCAACCTCTTTGGGACTCTCTGAGCTTCCTGCACTTCCCGAAAGTCTATTTCCTTCGCCAGCTTCGGGAAATTCTCCATCATTATGTGTTCAAATAAGTTTTCAATTCCTTGGATTTCTTCTCCTTCTGGCAGCCCTATGATCCGTATGTTGGGACGTTTACAGATGTCCTGGAGGTTTCTGAGCCTCTCCTCCATTTTTTGAATTCTTGTTTCTTCATTCTTTTCTGATTGGATGCTTTTTTCTTTCTGCTGGTCCACTCTGTTGATTTGAGTCCCAGTTTCCTTATCTCTATTGGTTCCCTGCAGATCTCTCCTCATTTGTTCAAGCAATTTCCTTAATTTTTCGTCGAATTCTGTTAGCATCCTTATTACAAGGGTTTTAAACTGTGCATCTGATAGGTTGGCTATCTCTTGGCCGGTTAGCTCTGGGGCTTTGATCTGTTCCTTTCTTTGGGCCATTTTTTTCCCCTCAGTGAGCCTGTTACTATAAGGAGGGCGGAGTCTTGGGGATCCCCTGTGCAGGGAAGTTCCCGGTAGTTGTGCTGTGACGTAGCCTGTGGGGGCGGGACCTGAGCACACAATGGCGCCTTCTCCGCTCTCCGCACCCACACCGCCTACGGCAAGCATTCGAGCCCCTCTGCGCTGGCTCCGGGGGTCGCTCTGGGGTCGCTGGACGGGCTGCACCACTAGAATCCCCCATGGGTCTACCCAGCGAACTCTCCTGTGAGGCCGGGAGTTCCTCCTGCCGCCGACTCCACCCCAACAGGTGCTCTCAATCTGCGCCAATGGGTTGTGCCCTGCTTTCTCTCCCGGTCCATCTGCCCACAAATGCCGACCTGCCTGATCCACCAGTCTCGGCCCTGCTGGGTCCGGATGAGCCGGGTGCAGACCGCGCTTCAGTCAGGCCCCCGTCTCGGTGTGCTGCAGCCACACGGGACGCCCCTCCAACCAAGGTCCTGCCGTCTGCTCACCAGCTCGCCGCGGGGTCGCCGAGCGCTCTCCCTCCACCCTGCTCCTCCTGGCTCACCAAACTGGATGAATGTATCTTCTTTAATTCCTTGGTTGTCGGACTTCCTCTCAATATGATTTTCTGTCAGATATGGCTGTTTTGGGATGTGTAAATTTCTGATTTTTTTCCTTGTTTGGTTGTGCGAGGCGGTACGGCGCATTCACCTATGCCGCCATCTTAGGAAGTCGGCTACTCCACTTCTTATACTATTCTTAACATCTCATCTATTTCGTACCTAAAAATTTGTGCTTCTTAATCCCTGCCACTTTTCTCCCATTCTCCACCTTCCCCCTCCCAATTGATAACCCTCTAAATGATCTCCATATCTATGATTCTGCTCCTGTTCTGCTTGTTTGCTTAATTTGTAATTTAGATTCACTTAACTGGTAGTTGTGAATTTATTGCCATTTTAATGTTCATTGTTGATCCTCTTTTTCTTGTGTAATTCCCTTTTGTATTTCATATAATAATGACTTCATGATGATGTACTCTTGGTTTTACCTTGTCTGGGAAGCACTTTATCTGCCCTTCCATTCTAAATAATAGCTTTGCTGGATAGAGTAACCTAGGTTATAGGTCCTTGCTTTTCATCACTTTGAATACTTCTTGCCAGTCCCTTCTAGCCTGCAAAGTTTCTTTTCAGAAATCACCAGACAATCTTATGGGAACTCCTTTGTAGGTAACTCGGCTTTTCTCTTGCTGCTTTTAAGATTCTCTATCTTCAACCTTTGGCACTTTAATTATAACATGTCTTGCTGTGGTCCTGGTTGGGTCCATCTTGTCTGGGACTCTCTGTGCTTCCTGAACTTGTATGTAGAATACTTTCACCAAATTAGGGAAGTTTTCTTTCATTATTTGTTCAAAAATTTTTTCAATTTCTTGCTCTTTCTCTTCTCCTTCTGGCACCCATATGATTCAGATGTTGGTATGTTTAAGTATCTCCCAGAGGCTCCTTAGGCTATCCTCATTTTATTTTTATTCTTTTTTCTTCTTGCTGTTCTGACTGAATACTTTTGTTTTCTTCCTTGTGTTCCAAATTGTTGATTTCCTTCATCCCCTCCACTGTTGGTTCCCTGTAGATTTTTCTTTATTTCCCTTAGTGCAACCTTCATTTCTGCCTGGGTCCTTTTTATGCTGTTCAAGTACCCAGTGAATTCCTGGAGCATCCTGATAACCAGTGCTTTCAACTCTCCAACTGATAGGCTGCTTATTTCCATTTTAGTCCTTTTTCCTGAGTTTTGTTCTGTTCTTTCATTTGCGTCATATTTCTTTGTCTCCTCATTTTGGCAGCTTCCTGTGTTTGTTTCTGTGTATTAGGTAGGGCTGCTTTGCCTCCTTGTCTTAGTAGCATGGTCTATTGTAGAAAAGCGCACCTGTAAGTTATATGTGGCAGAGCCTTAGATAATCGCCTGAGCAGTACAACCCATGTTACTGCTCTGTGGCTCCGTGGCTGTGTGGGGGAAAGCTCGTAGAGGGGACAATGCCACTGACTGATCTTTGCAGTTTTGCCTGAGAGGAAGCTGTCTCCCAGCACTCATCCTATTGCCAGTCACTTCAATTCCTCCCCATATGCCACTGGTGCCTTTCCAGCTGTTGCCCTGGTGCTGAATCCCAGAGAGGGTGGGTCTGCATAAGTCCTAAGTCAGTTGCAGGCCCTTTAAGAGTTGTCTCTTAAGAATCTCCCAGTTTCTTCTGCAACCTCCACTGGCTTTTATAGGCACATGTTATGGGGAGTTATTTTCTGGTGCTAGAGCCCTGGGCTGGGTGGTCCGATCTGGAAACGGAATCCCTTGCTCCCAAGGTATCCCTCCCAATTTTCATCCACCACACATATATATGGTATTGCCCATTCTGCATCTCTGTGCCTCTCCACATGTCTCTACCTCTCCTACCTGTCCAGATAAATGGCTTCTATAAATCCTTGGTTGCTGGACTTCCATACAGCTCAATTTTCTGACAATTCTGGGTGATATTTGTTTTGTAGTCTAATTATAATTTCTGCTGTAGTTGTATGAGGAGGCAAGGTGTGTTTATCTATGCCTCCATCTTGACCAGAAGTCACCAGGGTCCCTTTTTTTGGTCTGTTCACCCTCTATTATTAAAGATTCTTTATGTAGTAGAAATATTAGCCCTTTATCTGCAATATGTAATGCAAACATCTTCTCTCAGTTTTGTATGTGTCTTTTTGACTTTATGTTTTTGCCATGTAGAAGTCTTCAATTTTTATAAATTCAAAAATTTATCACTCTTTCCTTTTGTTGAATATGGATTTTGAGTTAGAGAAAAACCTTTCCTTACACCCAGATTACAGAAGAATTCATTCATATTTTCTTTTCATATCAGTGTAGTTCATTCTTATATTGAGATCCCTGGTCCATTTACAGTTTATTTTTCTAGATATGAGATATAAATTTAATGTTTTCCCAAATGATTAACCATTTACAGCAATAGGCAAAAGTAGGTTTACACTTGTAATACAAATAAATAATACAATAATAATAATACACAATAAACTTTGTGTTTTGCATACTCACAATTATAAACCTATATTTGCCCGCCCCTGTATATAGAAGTCAGCAAAAAGTCAAGAGTGCTATAACGAAGAAGGAGGCACATCTGGTCCTTGCCTATTCCCCTCCTTCAGTAAACTAGATAGATTTATAAACACAGAAGAATGAAAGGAAGCCTGAGTTAAAGAAAGGTTCAAACAAGAGACACGAGGCTCAGCAACTACATAGAACCCATGAAATTAATAAACTATTATGTTCCATCTAGTACCAAAGAATGTCTTTGAAAAATATTCCTTAACTGATCAATTCAGTCTCTACTCTCAAGAACAAGTGAGGTAGTTTAAATGTTCTTTTATCCCTTTACATTTACAGAAGGCTTTCTTCACACCAGGACAGGATAAAATGTATTCAAAAGAATATACTTTACCGTGGCATATTAGAGTTTAATGCATTAATCCCTACCATTAATTATAAATCCAAATCAACTTAATCCATTTTATGCCAAAAATATTCATGTTATTTAGTAAGTATTTTATATACCATACCTTTAAGTCACAATTGGTTGACGTTACAAGTTCACGTTCTAACACATTTAATATGAACAAACCATTTATTTGTACATGTTCTCAAATTTTGCTACTACAAAGAAAAAAAGCATTTTAAAAAATTTAAATATCAAGGTCACCTGAAGGAGAAATGACAGCAGTCCAGATTTCTGTGAATCTGTTCCTGTTCTAGTTGTTTGCATAGTTCATTTTTGTTTCTTTAGGTTCGGTTGTTGATAGTTGCAAGTTTGTTATAATTTTATTATTCGTATTTTTGATTTTCTTCTTTTCCTTAAATAACTCCCTTTAACATTTCATATAATAAGGGCTTGATGACAATGAACTCCTTTAACTTGACCTTATCTGGGATAGAAGGACAGATAAAGTACTTCCCAGATAAAATCAAGTTAAAGGAGCTCAACAAATAATTACTTTCAAAATAAAGAATGAAGTCTAGCATTTCTAGGTATAAAAATAAATGCAAATAACTACTAGATTCTTTTCCAGACAGGATAATAAAACAATCCTAAAACACTTGATTCAGTATTTACCTTTTACTTTCCTCTTCATTCACAGATTGCAGGGAGAAAATCTTTTTAAAGCTTTATACTGCCAAAAATTTCCCTATTTTAGTTTGAAATAGTCTAAAAGGTGGGAACTGCAAGCAGTAGTGTTGCTTAAAGTTGGGTTACCACTTCAAATAACTCTAATAAATCAAAATAGCAAAACTTCCACCTGGTCTCTAGAATGCCTTTGCTTAAAAGTTTTACCAGTACTTACTTCCTAAAAAAAAAAAAGAAATAACAGAAAATAATAAAATCAATGTATGGAAAGATTCAAGCAAGTCATTCACAAATGAGGAAACTGTATAAAACAGAAATGACATACATGTTCCATTCTCCACTGTGGTTCCACATAAGAATTAAACCCTACTACCCTAAGCATTCACTATATGTACTGAATTAACTTATAGGCATCTAGAAATTCAGAAAAGTCACGCAAATCATTTTCTACATCTTCAAGTTTAGGTAAAGAATTGTGATTGGATAAATATCTGTACAAATTATTTATAGTCCTGGGATCAAGCATTAAAAATAACACATTATCTCGGTTCGATTCCCAGTCAGGGCACATGCCTGGGTTGCAGGCCAGGTCCCCAGCGAGGGCCATGTGAGGAGCAACCATACATTGTTGTTTCTCTCCCTCTCTGTCTCCCTCCCTTCCCCTCTCTCTAAAAATAAATAAATAAAATCTTTAAAAAAAAAAAAAAAAACCACATTATCCTCAAGATAGTATACTGTTTATGGTGACTACATATGCAACTTACTAAAAATCTAAATAAACAGTCTATTATTTGAATTTCATTTTTATCATTAATATATTTCAAATTAAAAGCATTAATGAACTAATTTTCACTAGATATTAATCATATGTCTGGTAATCCTTTATTATAAGGCACAAGAGTATTGGACAAAATTACTGACCAAAAAAAGCTTATTATTAAGAAAATAAATCTAACACACAACATAAAACACAAAGAAAAAAATGCATAAAATCAAAATAAGTTCTAAATTATTCAAGACATAAATTCAAGAGTTGGGGGGGAGAGATTCCTGGAGGTTTCAGGAGACAGGGATCACTTAATAACAAAGATGAAACCAGAGGAAAAAATTCTAAGATAAGTTGTGTTTGGACAGGCAGAAAAATGAGAAGCCATAATACTCTGGTTAAAAATATCTCCTACCCTGATTAAAGATGTGACACCTTATCAAACCAACAAAGCTAAATTCTGCCTACAATTAAAGTATTCCTAGACAGAGTAGAGGCTCTGAACCTACTTCTATAGTAGAGCCTGTCAAAATTTCATGAAGAATATATTTGCTAATAAATGGCACATACAGAAAAACCACATCAGGAATTTGAGGATATGTTTCCAGATGTAAAATATTTCTGACCTAAAGAAATTGTTTTTCATCTCTGTTCAACTTAATCAGCCCACATTCCTAAATTGAGTAAGCTGAGTTCTCTATGCTCAAGTAGTCCTTAAGATAACAGCAAATACCATGACAATAAAACCCAAAAATCAAGTACTACAAAAAAAGCAATAGAGGCCATGGCCTGCTAATATTCTGAAAATAACCTCATTTTAAGAATTATATGTTCCTAGAAAATAAAAGTTACAGTGCATTTAAATGCTGAATTATCTTTTACAATTAAAATAATTTCATTGCCACTTCAGAAAATAACCCTACAGAGCATGGGGTATGAGAATAGGTCTTGACACATCATTAAAAATTAAATCTGCTTCAAAAATACATTCGTTTCAATGGAAATTCTCAGACATTTTTTCCTATATGCAGGCTATGAGTATATAATTCTCCTATACAAAAGTTAAATGATTTGTAGTCATTTAAGTGCACACATATTAATGAACACAGTTAATTTCTACTTCAGTAGGGGTTATGAATTCCTGAAAGTCAACTTGTTCATATTATCATTCCAAATATTTAGGAGAATTCCAGAGCTGAAAAAGAGGTAAAGATGTCTCAGGAGTTCCAAATTTGTATCAGAAAATAAACTAAGAAATCAAGTGACAACCTCCCTCTTTCTTTTCAAACTGAGGTCTAGGTCACATCATTAACTGAATTTTCTCCTCTTTGATACTGTGTTTTTTGTTTTTATTTTTGCATAATTATATTCTAGTCTCTCTCTTCATGTTTCTGAGATCTTTTCCTTTAAGACGGATAGAAAAGTGGATTGCCTCCAATTTCCAATAAAGGTGCCTTCTTTCTTTAAAGGAAGCTAACATGAGTTAAAGGTCAGTGACAGAAAGACTAAAGTCTACTAGAATAAAAAAAGTTGTAATGTACTTTTTATCTAATACAGGAAAATTTGGAGTGAAGTTTAAACCAGCAGCTAGCCTTTTGCAAAGTAGGACCAAACCCATCACACATGCAAATCCAGTCATTTTCATACCTTACAAAATAGTAGAGAGACTAGCACTTTAAAAGCAGCTAAATTTAACTACTAAAAGCTGTGGCTTTCAAACTTTTTTTTTAAAATCACAATCCACTGTTGAATATATTTTTTATCACCTAGTATAAACAAATATATACTTATATAACGAATTAATATTTTTGTAGAAACAATCCTCTAAGTGCATGTGGTATATTCTCATGATTTCTGTTCTTTCCCATGTCTATATCATGCTGTGTGAGATCCCCAAAATGTTTTCTCAACCCACTAACGGGTAATGGCCTACAGTCTAAAACTGACTGAAAGTGTGTTAGCTACTACCAATTAAAAGCCTCAAGGAGAACAGTTTTCATAGGCATTTATGACCCCAAAATTTATTAACACTTACTATGTGAGAAATACTACAAGGGGAGATGCCCCGCCCCCCAGAAAAAACAGAACTTATTTATAAAGAATTGTGTATTTATTCTTACATGTTTAAACTTCAGTCACCTTCAAAGCACTCTCCATTTGATGCAACACACCTACCAAGATGTTTTTTCCACTGCTCAAAACAGTTTTTGAACTAGTTTTTGATGCATTTTAGTGCATCTGCCGTTTTTGTTTCACCTCTTCCACATTGGCAAACTTTCCTTTTGAGGACTTTTTTCATCCGGGAAAACAAAAAACAAGATCACTCAGGGATCAGGTGAATAGGGAGGGTGGGGCACTGGGATCATGCTGTTTTGAGTCAAAAACTGCTGAACATTCAATGCGGTCTGGGCAGGTGTGCTCATAAATCACCCATCATGAAATGGGCAAACACGCTGAAAGTCTTCAAAAAAAAAATTCAATGAAACCAAATGCAGCCAGCCTCTCACAACACCACCAGCGGGTACACTGATACAGGTAGGTTCCCCACTCACCTAGTGAGGGAAGCCTGTACTACAAGGGGCCCACATCCTCCAGAAAATAATTCTGTTTTTAGAGGTCCCCACTCATATGTGTTTGACTACTCTGTGCTAGATATTGTAATATTGAATTTGAGATTGCTTATACAAATATAACTATAGTCCTATACAGTGATATATTGGTACTTGTCATTAATTTGTTCCAGTGAGTGGCTAGCCAACAATTGATGAAGCACTTTGTCTTGTGGGATGGAGTTGTGACTCACACAAGTTCTAGCAAGTGCAATGAGAGGCTAGCAAGTGCAATGAGAGGCAAGCAAGTGTTGAGTGCTGTACCATTTTTTTCTCATCAATATGCAACAAGTACCAGGTTTGACAAGTTCTGAAGCCGACAAGTACTGAGGTACCACTGTACTTATTTTAACAATATGATCAGATATATGAGAAGGAAAAGACAGCCTTGTGAAACCATTTACTCATTAAGCCTTTTTTCAGATGTTTTTTTTCTAGCATGTCTAGAAGAATTCAAAAAGGTTTATATTTATATTACAATTATTAGTATGGTATGGAACTACATACTACATGGAACTACACTGAACATATCCATTATAACTTTATCATCCTCAAAGCACTTAGCATAGTGCCTATCATTCAGTAGGCACTTATATATTGAAGTAATGGTGTCTAATCTCAAAGATTATATCTCAAAGAATTAGGATAAGGCACATAAAATAGTTTTGGGTTAACAAAAGTACTTTTGGATACAGCTATCAAAATACCTCAACTATCAAAGCAAATTTTTTTTCTGAAAGACTAAATTTTGTTCCACACAGTTGTAAGACCTTTGAAATTACTTAAAATAGAACTATTACAAAAATGACTTACACCAAACTCCATAATCAGTTAATAAAATCCTATTAAAAAAAGAAATATATATACTAATTAATAAATTTTAATTTCATCATTTATTTTCTATAGCATATGAATATGTCCAACTCAAATTCTTTTGGGGATAAGTGAGAATACAAAGAAATTACATACATGACAAATGCATTTTCAAGCTTTACAATTCAGAGACAGTGAAATTCATTTGTGAAAGAAATAGGCACTATTGTATTTTACAGCAGCTACTCGTTTAGATTTTTTCAGATTAACTGTCATGTCAAAAAACTGAACAATAATCTTGCTATTTCTTTTTAATACGAAAGTTAATTGAAACAGATGCCTGTGAACTTCTTCTAATTCAGTATTTGTCTACACCAACATCAAACATGGCCTATTTTCAAACAATTTTATTAAATGATAAATAACAAAAATAACCATTTTAATAAAATATTTGATACTTGAACGTGAGATTTTTTTCTTAACTACATAAACAGCCAACTCAAAAGAAGAAACTTAAATATTGACTAAACTGTCTCCGATTTCCCAATTTACAATGATTAGGCTTGAAAGAAAAGTTTCTTATGTGTGGAAGTTGTTTCGCCCATAAAAACTGAATTCTTGCTTTCATTTTTCATGAACCCAGGTGGTTAACTAACATTCATAGTTCTTGAACAGTTCTCACCAAACCTCACTATAGACTTTGCTCTCTGCATGAAATAGCTCTGTCGCTAGGCAAAGGGGAGCACTATTTTTAAACAAGATTATAAGGCAACCCAACTGTGCCATCCCATATCTGAACTGGTAGGCTGACTGGAAATACAGTTTAAGTTTTCAAGATATAGGTTCATTCTACTTTTAGGGTATTATAGCCTCAATGGAGGCAATGGATACTCACAGTCTATTAAGTTTCCAATGGAAAGTAGTCTTTCATCCTCATATCCCAAGGAAAATGCCAAGCTCATAGTAAGTGCTCAAATACTTTTTGAATAAACAAGCACTTAAGCACCTATTACATGTCAAACATTGTCTTAGGAATATAAAGAGCTGGAACATTATCAATTAGAATATTTGCCACCATAAACAAACAATGACCCAATAACACCAGAGTATTCTCACCCTGCTTTAGGGAGACAGCATAATATAGAAAAAAGAGCACTCAAGTTGAAATGCATTCCCAATTTCACAATCTACTAGACGAATAATATAAAGTTGATAACTCAAAATTAAAAAGCTAGATTTCTGTGTGTAAATAGAAATACATAAACCTAATTTAAACATAAACTTAACTGTTATATTTGTTAAAAAAAACAAATCTACACTTTTTACATCACTGCACACACACACACACAGTATAATACATGGCCTAATGCAGCACAGTACAGAAGAAATTTATACCATGATGAAAATTTCTTTATTTGTACTCTTCCAATATGGTAGTCATTAGATACATGTGGCTATTAAACACTTCGAATGTGGCTAGTGCAACTAAGGAACTGAATTTTCTTTTTTAAACTAATTTAAATGTAAATAGGCTGAAATTCTGTTTCAAGTAAAAATAGAGCAATATGGAGTAATAGGGACTGGAACACATTCCTGCATGAAAAAAAACATAAAATAGAGAAAATAATGGCATTAAGTCGCTGGACAACAGACAACAAAGGACAGTAATATCTAAAAGGCAAGAAACAAATTAGATGAGTCCTACAAATGGCCAAACTAATGGACCTGAGAAAGTTTCCAGGCTGATATACAAAAAGAGGGAATTGAAGACAAAGACTGACAGACTCAATAAATAGAGAAATGTGGACATGGACCTCACAGAGTGAGCAGGACAGAGAATCAGAGAGCAGCACTGACAGCAAGCGAACTCCTGCAGAGGGCCCCCTTTGAGTACTGATCAGCAGATGCATCTAAGGAAACCACCTGAAGCCAGAGAGAGAATAACCCCAAAAGATAAAAGGTAAAGGTGCCAAGCACTCACAAAGGGCCAGTAATAGTGTCTGTTCCTAGAAGCCAGACTGGAAAACTTAATGAATCCTGGGGCGCTGGTAGAGTAACAAAACGGATTCCCTCAGTATTGAGGAATAATCAATCAGTCCTAGACCAACCACTGTTCTGGACCCACCTAACCAAGACCAGAAGGAGTAACGCTGTTTCAAGGTAACAGAATTACTTCCCAGAACGAAGCTCAAGAATATTTTTAGTAATACAAAAATATACAGCAACCAGCAAGGTAAAATTCACAATGCCTAGAATCTAATAAATTACAAGGCACAGAAAGGAGCAGAAAAGTACAAACCATAGAGAAGGAAAAAAAATCAATCAATTACATTTAACCAGAACTGACAGAGATATAAGAATCAACAGACCTGTATATTAAATCCGTTATTATAAACTGTTTCATATGCTCAAAAAGTTTAGAAATATAGAAGATATAAAAAGACATAAATCAAGATTCTAGAAATGAAAACTAAACACTTAAAAACACAAATAGACATCTAAAGTAATTTAATGGAATGAATAAAGATAAAAATCAAGGATTTCAACTACATTTTTTAAATGTTACAACTGTTTTGCCCTTTGGGGGTCCTATAAATGACCTTTTCTGGAACTCATGAAATTGTCTCCGTTTTCACCCCACCACACCTCCTCGGCCCACCCTCAAATCCACTCCCTTTGGCTTTATCCATGTGTCCTTTATACATGTTCCTTGATGCTCCCTCCCGCATTATCCCCTATTATCCCTTTCCCCTCTCCTCTCTAGTTACTGTCAGATTGTTCTTTATTTCAGTATCTCTGGTTGGATTTGGCTTGCCTGTTTGTTTTGTTGATTAGGTTCCACTTATAGGTGAAATCATATGGTATTTCTCTTTCAATGTCTAGCTTATTTCACTTTGCATTATGCTTTCCAGTTCCATCCATGCTGTCATGAAGGGTAGGAGCTCCTCCTTTCTTTCTGCTGCATAGAATTCCATTGTGTAAATGTACCACAGTTTCTTGATCCACTCATTTGCTGATGGACACTTGGGTTGCTTCCAGCACTTGGTTATTGTAAATTGTGAACATTGGGGTACACAAGTTGTTTTGAACTGGTGTTTCAGGGATCTCAGGGCATAATCCCAGCAGTGGAACTGCTGGATCAAAAGGCAGTTCCATTTTTAGTTTTCTGAGGAAATTCCATACTGCATTCCCACCAACAGTGCACTAGGGTTCCCTTTTCTCCACAACCTCCCCAACACTTGTTGTTTGTTGATTTGTTTATGATGGCCATTCTCACCAGTGTGAAGTGGTATCTCATTGTGGTTTTAATTTGTATCTCTCTGATGGCTAGTGATGCTGAACATCTTTTCATATGTCCTCCTTGGAGAAGTGTCTGTTCAAGTCCTCTGCCCATTTTTTAATTGGGTTGTCAGAAGCATTTTCACACGAATGATCTCATTTAAATCTCACTTCATGAAATCCCTGTGAGTAGGGCTTATTCACCTCCACAGTGATAAATAAATCCCACAAAATAAAAATCTTGACATCATCTTGGTTTTAGCCCACTCCACCTCACACTACTAACTCAGTTAAGATGAAGTTCTATTGAGTCCACATCTGTACACTCTCACTTGTATCCTCACCCAGCTCTGCTACACACAAAGCTGTCATTTAAGCTGTGTACCATACACCGACAGAGCCATCATTCACAATGCAGTGTAACACCTGACGAGACATATGTAAATGTCCTGGCTTCAGTAACTGGGACTGAATTTAACCTCCTACTGCCAACAATTATAAAGTTGGAAAATAATAAATTTAAGACTGGGATCCTTGAGAAAAGGGAAACAAACTACATGAACTTTACCATCAATCTGGTTTCCTACCTAGAAGCAATCTGCAGATCACTGTGCAAAAAGGGGATCTCAAGCAGAATAGAGCAGTATCACTGAGTTGAGAGGGCAAAGATTAGAGTTCAGAAGGAAAAGGCAGGTGAAATTTGTGGGGCAGAGATCAAGAGGAAGCTATGCAGAGAACTATCTCCAGAAATCTGCATGGGGTCCCCTTAAATATATTACTCAAGCATATGGTAAAACTCCACAAAGGTGGCCAAAAAATGACCAAAGAGTTGTAGATTCAACAACTCCGAGAGCTCAAACAGGACTGATGTTTTCAAATGGAAGGAGTCATAGTAATGCATAAATATTAAAAACTTAAGGCCCCAGCTGGTGTCGCTCAGTGGATTGAGCGCGGGCTGGGAACTAGAGGATCCTAGTTCGATTCCCAGATGGGGCACATGCCTGGGTTGCAGGCCAGGTCCCCAGTGAGGGCCAAGTGAGAGGCAACCATACATTGCTCTTTCTCCCTCCCTTCTCCTCTCTCTGAAAATAAATAAATAATCTAAAAAAAAAAAAAAACTTAAGGCATTCAGTAAAGACCTCAGAAGGGTCTTTAGTAACATGGTAAACTATTCTTAACATAAAAGTTACTCTAGTCTCACTCTAAAAAAGCTTACAAGCAGGACTGAAGAGACTGAATTGATCTCTAGTAACCTGATTTCCTGTTCTAACAATGTCCCGCATTCTTTAAAAGAAGACAACAAAATCCAAACACTCAGTAATGTTAGATTCACAATGTCTGAAATCTACACAAAATTTATCAGACATGTGTAGAAGCAAGAAAATGTGATCTGTAAACAGAAAAAAAACTGTCAATAAAAACAGGCCTAGAATAAAAAAGATGATATTAACAAAGACTTTAAAACAGCTATTAGAAACTACTCAATGATTTAAAGAAAAATAGAAACACCATGAAGAAAAAGATGTTAAAACCCAAAAAGGGATCTTTAGAAATAAAATACAGTATCTGTAATAAAATACTTGCCAGACAGAATGAACAACAAATTAGATATTATAAAAGAAAAGATCAGTAGCTTGAAAACACAGTAATACAAATTTTTAAAACTGAACTGTAAAGAGAAATATGACTGAAAAAATTAACAAAACCACAATAACCCATGGGATAATATCAGGAGAGTTAACATATATGGGATATCAAAAGAGCTAATATATGTGTACTTTGAGTCCCAGAAAAAAAAAAGTCACAATATAATGATCAAAATGTTTTCAAGTTTGATAAAACACTATAAACATACATACAAAACACACACAGGAATTTCATAATCAAATTACTAGAACCAGGAAATTTTAAAAGCAATGAGAAGCAAAAAACATACTATAGAGAAACAAACAAAGATAAGATTTACTGAACACTTGTCTTGAGAATCAATGACAACCAAAAAACAAGAACAACAGAGATCTTCAAAAGATCTTGTCAAAAGAAAAATGTCAATCTAGAATCCCATTTCCAGAAAAAATCCTTCAAAAATAAAACCTTTTAAGACCAGCAAAAATAAAAAGAATTCATTGTCCCTAGTTTACACTATAAAAAACTTAAAGGAAATTCTTCAGGCAGAAGGAAAATGAGGTAAGACAGAAAGCTGGATATACATAAAGGAATAAGGATAATAAAAATGGAAAATATATGGATAAATATAAACTGTTAAGACTGATTAAGAAAAAGAGAAAAAAGAAACAATTACCAACATTAATAGGAAAAGATGAAATATGGTCACATACCCTATACAAAATTAAAGGATAATGGAATATTATGAATAATTTTAGGCCAATAAATTTAGTAACAAATGAAATGAAAAAATTCTTAAAAGACACAAATTACAAAAACTAATTCAGTAAAACACAGAAAATCTGAATAGTCTTAAATCAATTAAAGAAACTGAATTCACAATTTAAAACCTTATTAAAAAATGACCAGGCCCACCCTGGCTGGTGTAGCTCAGTAGATTGAGCGCGGGCTGGGAACCAAAGGGTCCTGGTTCGATTCCCAGTCAGGGCACATGCCTGGGTTGCGGGCCAGGTCCCCAGTGAGGGCCATGTGAGAGGCAACCATACACTGCTGTTTCTCTTCCTCTCTATCTCCCTCCCTTCCCCTCTCTCTAAAAATAAATAAAAATAAAATCTTTAAAAAAAAAAAAACACTAGGCCTAAAAGGTCTCACTGGTGAATTCTGTTACATACTTAAGGAAGACTTAACACCACTTCTATACAAACACTCTTAGAAAATAGAAGAGGAGCAAGCAAAAACTTTCCAATTTATTTGATGAGGCCGGCATGTTCCTGATGCCAAAATCAAGACAAAGACAGTACCAAAAAAGAAAAAAAGAGAAACAAAACTACAGATTAATATCCATCATAAATACAGATATAAAAATCCTTAACAAAATATTAACAAATTAAATTCAGTAATCTAAAAATAATACATCATGACCAAGTAGAATTTATTCCAGGAACACAGTTGGTTTAAACATTCAAAAAAGTGATCAGTATTATTTACTACATGAACAGAACAAAAGAAAAAATAGATCCGATGAGCTCAATGAATTCAGAAAAAAGCATTTAACAAAATTTCCGTTCTTTCACAATTTTTTAAAAAATCAGCAAATTGGGATTAGAAAGGTATTTCCACAACCTGGTAAAGAACATCTAACAAAACCTACACTTTAAATCATACTCAATGGTGAAAAACAATATTTTTCCCATAAAATGGAGAAGGAAAAGATATCCATTCTCACCATTTCTTTTTTTTTTAAGATTTTATTTATTTATTTTTAGAGAGAGGAGAAGAGAGGGAGAAAGAGAGGGAGGAACAGCAGTGTATGGTTTGCCTCTCACATGGCCCTCACTGGGGACCTGGCATGCAACCCAGGCATGTGCCCTGACTGGGAATCGAACCAGGACCCTTTGGTTCCCAGCCTACACTCAATCCACTGAGCTATACCAGCCAGGGCTCATTCTCACCATTTCTAGTTAACATTATATATTTACTATGATAGCCAATATCCTAAGTCAGTATAAGAAACAGAAGATATACAAATTAGAATGGAAAATGCATGTCTTAATTTGCAGCTTGACTAAATACACAGCAAATCCAAAAGCACCCATTAAAAAAAACGATTATTTTATCTAATAACTGAGTGTAATTTAGCAAAGTCACAGGACATAAAGTCAATATATAAAAATCAATATTTCCTGTATAGTAGCAACCAACAACTGGAAAACATTTTAAATACTATGTATAATAGTTAAACAATATGAAACACTTGTGGATAAATTTAATAAAGTTTGTGCAAGACCACTATACTGAAACTGCAAAATACTACCAAAGAGGATTTACAGGAATGTGAATGTGTATGTGAATGAATAAAGACATACTATCTTCATATAGTGGAAAATTCAGTATTGTTAGGATGTCAATATTCTCCAAACTTAAGTATGTAGATTCAACTACATTTCAAACACAAGCCCAGCAGACTTTGTTTTGAGAATTTCACAAGCTGATCAGAATTTATAGGGAAATGCAAAGAATCTAGAACAGCCACACACATGAACTTACACCAGACTAAACCAGTCACTATTCTTAGAAAGCAATGCCTACTTTCTACTTAAGACACTGCTTATGCCATGTCCCCCTTTCTAGAAAGTCTTCTCCACAAAATGAATTTCTGTGCCCTAAGACAATCTCTCCCTCAAATTCTGTCTCCTCCAGTTTCTCTTAATCAAGCAAATGGAACAAACCCCTTCCTAGTTTTATTTACCACTTTTACAAATTTTACCATATTCATCTCTATCATTTCCCACTTTATTTTGCAGTTAATGTAACTCAGTAAATAGTGTTTGTTGAATTTAATATGACTTTCTAATTTCACTGCACCCGTGGTAGGAAAGCTCATAAAACAGACAATATTGTAAGAAAATACTTTGTACACTAAAAATTAACAATGCCAGAAATATGGCTAATCTTTCTTCTCTGGCTCATAGCAAGCAGAATTTCTAAAGAAGGCAAGAGAATTTTTCACTTCTTATATTCAGGCCTACTCAAATGCAGAAAAATATACAAAAAAAAATAAAAGTCACCAAGTGATTATATTTCATTTCTCTTGTCTTAGGAAAATGGTAATCTAGGCTCAAAATTTAAAACAATGACAAGGCAAGAGAGCTAATCCACAGTTATTTCTTTGGACAAGTAGTATCTTGCTTTCAACTGAAAATGAAACGGACAACCCATTTCTAGAGCCTTTTGAGTCTTGATATTTAATTTTGTTTTCCAGTGTATGCATTTTAGAAAATGTTTCCATAGTGTTTGCCTCTGCAAGAACCAAGATAAAGTCCTCGGTTTAACTCACCTTCCATTATAGTGTGGCCCTAGGAAGAAAATAAATCTTTTATAGCACCATACGACACAGCTAAGTAAGATGAAGTTTTATTTTAATATATCATTAAATGAACTTCCAAGTTTCACATGTTTGTTTCTACAAAGTAATGGTTCATTATCTTCAGAGAGAAACAAGTAGAGAACTGAAACCCCATATTCATAAATTTCAAACAAAAACACACTTCAGTGGTTCTAAACTGGAGCCAGGTTGGTTGCTTAAGAATTAAATAGGAGCTTGTTAAAAATCCAGATTCCTCAGCTCCACCCCAGATCCAGGCAATCAAAACGTCTGGTGTGGGAGATCCAGGAATAGGTATTTTTTGAAAGCTTTCCAGATGATGCTACTACATTGCTGAGTTTGGGATCAAGGAAGAACAAATCACTCTATCAAACACATTTCAATAATGATTACTTCACCAAATTTTTATATTAATTAACTGTGATGTTTGAATATAGCATATTAGTCAGCTGTCCATTAGACAAAATTTTTAAACAATATGAGTAACTAGCTGTTGCCGCTGCTGCTGCATAACTGTACGGGTCAGCTTTGAAACCTGATGCTGCCACTTAGCAGCTGTGTCACACAAACTACCTGCAGCCTGTCTCCTCATCTGCAAAAACGGTGTAACACTGAATCTGCCTCAAAGAGTTATCATAAGATTATGTTAAATAATTCATATAAAAGTGGGCCCTGTTCTCAGGGACAATACATAAGGAACCAGTATTTTACTGAATGCTTTCTATTATAATAAAACTAATTTTTGTGCTTATTTTCTAAAGGGGAGAATAATTAAGTTGGTAAAACTGACATCTTAAGACTGCCAAAAATGCTAATGCTTTTCTGTTTTTTAGCTTTATTAAGTCATATGTCTTGTACAATTATGTCACTTTCTATAACAGGTCAAATCATTACACATATTTTTAAAAAATCAGACATCCTACTAAAATCAATATGAGCTCAAGAATGCCCTTTACTAGTGATCCCCTACATTCCCTCTTGTTAAGTGAAAAGGTTAAGCTGAAGAACTACTGTTCTCTATCATGCAAAAAAAAAAAAAAAGAGCTATTCATTATTTATATATGCATGAAAAACTTTGAGAAGAAACTTAACAGTGTAAATCTCTGCCAAGAGTGTGGGACTAGGGAATAGGAAGGAATGACCAGAAGTTGTTTAGTTTTCTACCACATACCATTCTATGCTGTTTAGATATTTTTTTAGCTTTGACTTGTATTTTTATAATTTTTCAAAAGTAGTTAATAAGAGAAAACATTTTCAGTGACTTACATATAGGCTTTCTAAATTAATTAAAAATTTAATACTCCTTCCCTGACCGGTGTGGTTCAGTTGGCAGGGTGGTATCCCACAAAGTAAGAGATCACAGGTTCAATTCCCACTCAGGGCACATGCCTGGGTTCCAAACTTGGTCCCCTTTCAGGGTGTGCCACAGGGGCAACCGATAGATGTTTCTCTCCCTCTTTTTCTCCCACCTTTCCCCTCTCTAAAAATAAATAAAATACTTTAAAAAATAAAAATTAACACTTCCCTCCAATGTCACCTAGGAGGTTAGTGAAAACCACACTACAAAGAGATATAACACACTTCCTCTGGAAATAATAGTTCCATACCTGAACAGACAACTTCATTAGAATGCCAACAAAAATCTTTAAAATAAGAATGAATTGGAAGAGAATATAAAATTAACAACTTTACTTTATTAATCTGAAGACTCACTTTGGATTTTGCCTGTGAGCTTGTACACCATTTATTTATACCCAAACCAGTTGAGCCAAACCAAAATATCTGTTATTGGTCTAGTACCAACTACCGCAACTAGTTCCTCTCACATGAGAGCACTAAAAGAAATGCTTTCCTAGAGTTTCCCAAAACTATTTTTATATTGAAATACATTACTTATGATATATTCTTCTAAACCAAGACAATAGTTGAAAAACCCAAACTAGCATAGGGTCCTGGATAGCAAGAATTATTTTCCTACCACAACACAATCAGAGGATTATTTTCAATACAGAAAGTTCTAAAAATCAGGTACTCTTTAAATATCAATGAGATAGTCAATGAAAACAGTTAGATTATTATCAAATGTTAACAAAAGCTCCTTTATCTTGAAATTTCTTGCTATTCAGTTAACATCTTCTCCAAAAATTGTCATTTATATTTTTGAAATGTGTTTACAAACACAGCTTTGTTTCACAGAATTCAAAAACACAAAGCCTCCATTCAATAATAAAAATACCAATTATCTCATTTTAGACTCACTGAATATATATATCCAAACCTGCTCCTTTCACAGGGAGCAAATGGGCACTTTCAGAGAAATAAAATCAACCTTAAGTTTGTATAGATGGCATCTCAAAAGTCTGCAGGTTTTACAAGCAATTAATGTTACTACTTGAAATAAAAATTCACTCTAAAGACTACACCAAAAAAAATGTATTCTACACATTTCGTAGGTAAGCTATATGAGAACTGATACATACAAAAGAGTAGTCTAGTAGCTAATGCCTCAAATAAAGTTGCCCTAAGACAGTGAGAAGCCTACAATGGAAAATTTTTGTTGAGGTAGATTACTAAAATGGGAATTTTTGCAACCTTTATCATCCAGATCACATCTCTAGCTTGATTCAATCCTGACAAAACACCTTAACCTTCAATTGTTTTCCTTAAAACAAGATTTTTCCAAATTTCACATACTAGGGTAATATTTTAGCTCCAAATTACATCATAGTGGTCAACTCAATTCCTAGTTAAATGAGTGAATAAATAAATGATACAGCTGAGTGAATAAATAAATGATAGACAAAAATACCATTTCTGGATCAGGAGCCTAACTTCAAAATAAAAAGCCAACATATTTTCTAAAGTCAACAAAAGTAGCTTTGGCCCCAAAACCGAAGATAATTTAGAAGCATTAAGTGAAAGGTGGTAGTCCACCTTTCTATCACAAATTGAATAGGTGAATGGACTCAGTTCCATTTAAATAAATGATCATCTTTTTCTGCTTTTAATGGCTGTTTCTCCACATATACTCTAATGCTAGATCATACAACCTCTCTTCCACGGCTCAATCCAACTGGCAAAAATGAAGGTTGATCTAGAGAAAGTAAGTAGCACTTGCAGGGTTTTGGCCATCTACTGATTTCCAGACTGTGGTAAAATGGTCCCTATGGCCCTTATATAACAGAGATTCCCTACCCAACCAATCCCAGAATCAGACAAGCCATTTTCCCCACAATCTAACATTATAAAGAACAAAAGTAACACACACCCTGTGAAAAGAAAACTATGAAAGTATCACTTCTCTTTGCTTTTCAGAGCCAGGGCTTGCTATGGTTCAGTAGAAGCAGCTGTATTCACATACAACTTCAATGGCTTTAACCACTTAGCCACTTCTTATTCGTCCTTGATGTTTAAATGTGGGGCCCTGGATCAGCTAAGATCTCTTCAGAAGAAATAAGAAAAGAGAATGTATTTATTCTAATAAATGAACACCTCAGGTCTCCAGTCAATCAATTCACACAAGTTCAGTGCTTCCTGAAAGCCTCACCATGCAGCTGATGCTAGAAAAGATAAATGCCATTTAGAAAATTTAATTTAAGGAATTTAATCTTTCTTTCCACCAACCTATCACACATCCCCACACCTAAAAATAGTCAAACATAAGGTGTCTGTTCACCTTAAAGTAGAGTACTTTGCGTGTAAAACACTATCTTTGCTTTTAGGGAGCTATAATCTGGCTAATATACATATAATTTTTCAAAAGATGAAAGTATTCTGAAGAATTTTAGGGTTAAAAAGAACTCAGAGGTCACAGAATAGAACTCCTACAAACAGAAATCCTTTGTTCAATATTCATCACAAGTAGGCTTCAGTCTTCTTTTAAGCTTAGGAGGCTGTGCAGCTACAATAACTGGTTATACTCAAAGTCTACTGGCCGTAACTGCCATATTGACCTTACCCATTGCCTTCAAGAGCAAAAAAGAACTCATACTTTTCTTTACTCAAGAGTCCTTAAAATATCTGAAAGCCACATTTTTGTAAAATTATGAAATGGCTAGAAAAAATTTCATAAATGATGGGGACTCAAATAGCAGAAGAATGACAAGAAAGTATTCCAGTTTGGGAGAAAAGAATAACTAGAGGTAGAAGGTCAGGTAAAACCACCGGTGTGACTGAATCATAGAATTCATACTGGGAATTAGTGAGTGTGAAATAGGATAACCTAAATTCCTATCAGATTATTAAAGAATTTAAATGCCAAGGTGAGATTTTTTATTGTTTTGATAGCCAATAGGGAACAAATGTAGACTCTAAACAAATCACAGGAGGATGTTTTAAAAATATGAGGATTGTGTTATGGGCTAAATGTTTGTGTTCCCCCAAAATTTATCTACTGAAGCCAGTATTTGAAGGTGAGGCCTTTGGGAAGAAATTAAGGGTTAGAGGAGGTCATCAGAATGGGGCTCCCTGTGAAGACATTAGTGCCCTTAAAGAAGAGATACCAGAGTTCTCTCTCCCCCCACCTGCTCTAGCTCACACACTGAGAAATACTATGTGAGAACACAGTAAGAAAGCAGCTGCCATATGCAGGCCAGGAAGAGTCAGCACCATGACCCAACCAACCTCCAGAACTATTAGAAAACAAACTGCTCTTGTTTAAGCCATGCAGTCTGCAGTATTTTCTAACGACAGCCTCAGCAGGCTAGGACAGACTGGAAAAGAGAGCAACTGGCAGCAAGGAGCCCAAGTAAGGAGACTACTGCAATGTCTAGTAATGAAGTAACAGGTTATAGAGATGGCAGCAGGAAAGCAGAAGTCATCACTTACCTATCTACATCACCTGGCCCCAGGGTTCTTAGAAGTTATATGCATGAACACTTGCTATCCATCCCCAAGGTCCTTGATTTTGCTGTCTCATCTACTATCCAGTCTCACATCATTGCAATTTAATACAAATCTTTCAAGAAAGCATTAGGAATTATTACAGTGGGAATCCCAGAGACAGAAGGCCCCAGAGTGACTGTCAAATCATGCTATCACCCTTCCCTCCCAAACCCAATCATTGTCTTATCCTGAAGAACAATTAGCAAATAGCTCATATGGAGCCCACAAGTCCACAGGCCCCAATCGAAGCCACACCAACAGAACAGCCCTTCTCACTCCAGGTTTCATGAAATTTGGATATGCTGATTTCCTTCTTTAAAATAAAGGGGAAACTTCTTAACAATACAATCCCATAAACATTCAAAGAATGAGGGAAAAATCCAATATTTTCAAATAAAATGTGAGCCAGGTGTTCTATATACCCAAGTAAAGGCACTATATGTAAAGGAGATAACCTGGGGATATGCAGAAGTCCTCAACTTATCTAATCAAAAAGAATCCAAAACCACTGCTTTTGCATGAAAACAAGTGGCACCAGCAGGCAGTCCTAAGCCCTGACACCTTGTCATTTATGTATGAGACTAAATCAGCCCTCCCTGCCTGTACAGCAGATGTGAGTTCCACTTGCAATTTCCAACTTCATCCTTGTACCTTCTCATCCTCACTCAGGAGTAAGTACACATCCTGTACTTTTAATCTTTAAAAGGATGACTCTGATTGACACTAAAATTTTGTTCAGATTACTGCTCACCAAATAAAGCAAAGGCAAACTATTCTGAAGAACTATTTAGCTGCTGCACCTACCTAAGCCTGAGGTTAACCTTGTCACTACAACAGATCCTCAACAAGCATATAAAACAACTAAGCAAAGAAGAATAAAGGACTCAAGGGCTCTATGGACTCAAGGGCTCTATGGTTTGGAATATAATTAAGAGAGTTCTAACAAAGAATATGTGTGGGAATTTAACTTTCCCCATCTTACCAAAAAGAAAAAACTCACCTGAAGAATTCTAAGATTTCAAGGATTACCTACAATAAAGGAGTCCCTTAGGTCATCATCTCTCTCAATCACCTAAGTTAATCTTCAATAGCTATATGTAACTGAAATGTGTGAGTTTTGCATGAAGAGTCACTTTCTCCACATGTATTCCTAAGCTTAGAATCCCTTCAAAAGTTGTTATGTAACCTAATAAAGACAACTAATTATTTGTGCAGAACTACAAATTTCCACATTTTAGAAAGAATTTCCTTAAAAATTATTTACCTTGATCACTGTCACAACCCCTTACAGCAGTAATTTTATTCTCCTCACTTTAGACATGAGATAAACAAGACTCAGATAAGTTAACATACTGCCCTAGAATCTTAAACCTAGTAAATGATAAAGCCAACACTGAACCAAAACTTTGTGACTCCAAACACCTCCTCTTTCCACTACACTAGAATGTGTCATTATCTATTCTCCGCCACCTTAAACAAACCATTCTAAATAAAACAATGGTTAGTAAGAGCTCTAATACCTACAGATGCTCTTCAATGTAATGAAATTATATGTATTTAAATAAATGAAAGTACAAAATGGACTAATCGGCACCCTCTCAATACTATAAATGTTAGCACAAATCTTTTCATTGTAATGCATTGAAAGTTGTTGCCAAAATTATATTTTAACAACTTCCATTAAAAAATCTCTGATGTACATTTAAAAAAATTTTTTAACTTCCTTTGTAATAACTATTTTCCATATGTTTTTACTTGCCTTTATATCTAAATAAATAGTAAATCTTTGAAAAGTAGAAGTGAAAATAAAGAATTTTCCACACTATGAAGCAACCATTCTTTTCTATGGCCACAACTAAATAATAAATGTGAATATTCCAGTATCTTACACATCTATTAAATTTCATCTTCTTCCTAAGGCACAAAGTCTGATGATGGCTGGACAGTAAGAGAAGACTACACATAAAAAGAACTACATTCTCCTAAAGACATTTCAGGTCGTAGCTGTTTATATTTACTATCTTACAATACTAACATTTTATTTTATGGAGGCTTTTGATAATTATGTTTTGTTTTTAATAATAAATCTTGACACGCTTTCTTTAGAAGAATGTCAGCATTATACCATTTAAGCCTCCTGTTACAACAACAAATTTTAAAGATTTGTAGAGATATTAAATTCCTCCTCAAGACAAACCATGCCTTGGTGTAGATTGGTATCAGCGCAGGTGCAACTACAACTGATCAGTTTGCTGCTTCTGAGGGGCAATAAAAAACCACAGGGAAATGTATATCACTGTTGATTTTTCTATTTCCTCTGTAAAATGAACAGTTACAACTTCTTACAAGAACTATGAAGTAAATGCATAAGTAAATATTTATTAAGAACTTTTATCATTATTGGTTTTTTTAAACAGTAAGACTACTCCTCTTCCCCCAATCATTCCCCCAATCACTGGGCAAAGTCCTAGTGCTACACAATTAGTTTACCAAGCCTCCAGAGTCAAACTCAGAGTCTGCTCATTGTGGCACTACTCTTTAAACTTGACAAGAAGTTATATGAGGTAACTATGAAAGAGAGACCCTGGCTGAATGGTCTATTTTGTGCTCCTAGAGCAGAGCAACTTAAACTCCTACAAACTTTAAGTGAATTTAACTATTCAACATTGTATCGCAGTTCTTGAGACAGTAACACTGGGAGAACAATACAGAGAACATGTTCGCAAAGCAACCAGAAAAGGCAGAATGTCCAACTGGTCTGCCTCTCAAAACGGATACACAACAAAGCAATATATTTCACCTCACTTCATTGCTACTTTCATAGTTTATGTTTAACAGCAGTGGGAATAAGAAGCCAATGACAGACTCCTGAGGGAATTTCCATACACTCATTAAAATCACAATTTGTTTTTAATGAAGATCCCTTTACTGAGTATACTGCAGGAATAAACATTATGCTACTAATCTATGAAAAATTTTAACCCATATAAAAGGAGAGAACAAAATTACCAAAGACTGGTTTTGTTGTCCATCCCCACAGAACCATATCTTATTTAGCCCCTCCTTTTCTTCATGAAGATGGCTTGGTAGGATTCTCTTTTCTGTTTGCTCTCAGATAGTAGTTAAAACTGGGTATGATCACAGTTGAGGCTTCCTTTTAGAGATAATCATAATACTAGGGGTATGTGTGTATACATAGTTTTCATTTGGTTTTATACACGTGTGTAAATATATCTCCTGTTACCACCCTGAAAATGTGCATGCAAACTCACCAGGGAAATATCAGTACACTCCTTGGCCCAAAAGATGAAAAAGCATGTCCCTCCTCAAAATAGAAATTCATTCCCTAAATCAATGTACTAGACGAACTATTCAAGGCACAAACCTTAGCCTAAAAAAGCCTATAGTCCAAAAAGAATTTCCTTTATATTAGCAAGTCCACCACAATTTTATTCTGTACTGAAAGTAATAAAATCTAATACAGACTTTTAGTCCAAAAAAAACAAACAAACTAGTTATGTTGAGTTGAAAAGGCACAAACAAAGAGGAGGGTCTATAATACCTTTTCAGAAATCAGTGGGGCCAGGTGGCTTTTAGAATCCAGTTTTTCAGATTTTAGGGAAAAATATAGAGTACTATACATACCATATGTTACAAATCACCCCAGCACCTGGTAACCATACAGTAATCAGGGAAATAGAGAATGTCAATGGCCTCCCTTCAGATAAGATCAGATTTTGCCATAAAAATAGTTTATCCTGAACTTAAAGGAAAAATTTTGTTTCTGACCTTTTTGGATTTCAAAATTGCGTATCAGGGATTGTGGTCCTTTAGCAGACAAAAGGTGGTCTTGACATATAATTAATAAACTATGCTATCTCCTAGAGCAAAAGAACTAGCTGATGCTTAGATAAGAGGTAGAATATTTAATATAATCTTGAAATGGGTCTGACTACAATACTTGCCTAGTTGGAGATGCATAATCAATTCAGGCCAGCTGCAAGTTTTCACCAAGAGATTAAACATCTAAAAACTTTCCCCTTTAATGTACTCCAAATTGGGACAAACAATGAAAAACGTTTTCCAAAACCTTAACATGTCAATGCCAAGCAGAGAGGCAATGGGCTTCTGACAGATAACAAAGTCAGCTGGATATAGCAGGACTTCCAGATAGCAAAAAACTGACAGGACCAGCTAACTCAGGAGAATTCAAAAGATTTTCACCCATGGTCTATGAGTATTCATAAAAACTCAAATTCTCTAACTTATGGACAAATCATGCTTCTGCCATAAGCTCAAAGTGAGCCTAGCATTTTTTTCCCTCTCTAGTGGCACAGCAAACCTTTTATTTATCCCCAATAATCTCAAAACAACAAAAAATGCCTCAAAGACTAAGAAGCTTGACAACTGTAATTCTCCCCTAGGAGAGGATCCCGGCAGTGCCCCACCACCACTTGCCTACCCACAGCAGCACATCTGCTCATTGACTGGAATTGCATGATCATATTAAGTTTGACCTGTGTTCTCTACATTAACCACCAATAAAGTTGTGGTACAGTAATCATGAGTCGATCCTGCTCATTTTAAAGCCTCACAATGGCTCAAAGGCAAAAACATCAGAAAAAATAAACCAACAAATGTTGAAAAAGGCTGCCTCTAGTTCCTTTAGGTAACTGGAACAATCGTTCAAATTCAAAGACTCCCTCAGTTCAAATTCAGGTACCTTCCTAACACCTAAAATAGATGTGACAAAATGACATCTTAGGCAAACTTTCTCCATTTTTAATAACCAAAAATATGTTAAGATATGGCAGTGTGGTTGTTTAAAAAAAATGGTATTTTTTTGTCTTGCAACTTAAATTGTTTTTTTTATTTTATTTGAAGGTTTCATCCTTTAGTCACTACCCAACATAATTAAAATTAGTAACTAATCCCTAATCTGTTTTAATTCTGTATGATCTTTAAATGTGATCTTTAAGTCCCCAATCAGCTCATAGTAGTAGCTCAGATGACTCACCATGGTCTTTATAAAAACACATTTTAAGCCCGGCTGGCATATAGCTCAGTGGATTGAGTGTGGGCTGGGAACCAAAAGGTCCTGTTCAATTCCCAGTCGGGGCACATGCCTGGGTTGTGGGCCAGGTCCCCAGTGAGGGCCATGTGAGAGGCAACCATACATTGCTCTTTCTCCCTCCCTTCTCCTCTCTCTAAAAATAATAAATAAATAAAATTAAAAAAAAAAACACATTTTAAGCATGGAACAAACAAAAACACCAAAGCTCTCCCTATAAAAACATATATAGTCTTCTCAAGTCGTAAGTATGTTAAGAAATTACAGGATGGTATACCTGTACATAGAAAACAGAGGTTCAACTGACCTCTGCACTCCAGTTTATAGAGTAATAATTTCCTCCCAACCAAAACCATTTCCCCCACAGATGTAATGATCCCGTTCCATAGACTTCTGTGGGAAGAAAAGATTCAGGAATAAAGACATCTAAAAAATATGCTGCCCTGACCAGTGTGACTCAGTGGTTGGGCATCATCCTGCAAACCGAAAGGTCACCAGTTCAATTCCCGGTCAAGATACATGCCTGGGTTAGGAGCCAGGTCCCCGGTTGGGGGCATGTGAGAAGCAACCACACACTGATGTTTCTCTCCCTCTCTTTCTCCCTCTTCCCCTCTCTCTAGAAATAAATAAATAAAATCTTTTTAAAAATATATGCTTCGGAGCTGGGCTTCTCACTAAGGAAAAGATAGTATAGGCCTGCACCCCACTCTATTCTGGCCCTTAACACCAAAAATACAAACCAAAGCAGGAGGAAGGCGATAAACATAATACAACTCACTAGAACTTCAGTGTTACTCAGTGATTAATTAAAATATATTTATATTACAACAAATATGTTTGTGTTAGGGAGCAGAAAGTAAAATGACATGAATTTTTAAGATTTCTTCTGCTCACCTGCAATGTGTTGCTTCAGACTACCAGGGGAGTTTATGTACCTCCACCTTTACATTAAGAAAAAAGTGGAGAAGCTCTACCCTAGAGACCCTTAACATTCTTTCCCATCTGTCACCCAACTATTCTATCCTCTCAGGTCACATAATTTTTATTTATTTACTGAGACTACACCACATTCTAGAAAGAATTTCAAGTAGCTGAAAAGAGAATATGGGGAAAACACTACATCCAAGTGGCAATGCCTACGCATGGAAGAGGCTTTTCAAAAGGTGTTCACATTTCTGCTCGTTATTCTGCACTATACAGTATCTAGTCTACAAAACAACAGTATTAAGAAGAACAGACTACAAAAATAAAAGGTAAGGTTCTAAGGTACCTGACACCCTTTCAAAACTACTCTTCTGCCTGGCTGGTGTAGCTCAGTGGATTGAGCGCGGGCTGGGAACTAGACAGTCCCGGTTCGATTCCCGGTCAGGGCACATGCCTGGGTTGCAGGCCAGGTCCCCTGTGAGGGCCATGTGAGAGGCAACCATACATTGCTGTTTCTCTCCCTCTCTGTCTCCCTCCCTTCTCCTCTCTCTAAAAATAAATAAATAAAATCTTAAAAAAAACAAAACAAAAAAACTACTCTTCTGCCTGACTTCTTTTTAGACTTTTTACAATATATATAATTTTATGGCACTAAAAAGCAACTTTGATACACTGCCCCAATGGTAGCATTTCCATACCCTCCTCAACCAGGAAACATCTTATTTACTTTGGGTAAAATGAGATAATGCCTGTAAATTGCTTAGCATAGTGCCTAGCATATAACAACAGTTCAATAAACACTGACTACAATATTGGTTATAATTATTATTTTTTTTTTAAGATTTTATTTATTTATTTTCAGAGAGAGGAGAAGGGAGAGAGAAAGAGCAATGTTATTGCTCTATCTATCTAACTCTAGATAGGAGTTATCTAGCGCCTAAGCCCAATTCTTCCCACTGCACTACACTGTCTCTTATAAAAAGTCAGGAATTCAAGTGCTCTCTCACTGACAGACTCCGATTAGATTCCACTCCGTTTCAATAAACACGGGTCAAAGAATGACAGGAATTCTCTCCAGTCACGCACAACCCATTTATATACAAATCTATACCAAATGCCATCATATACTCCATTCACACACTAATAAAAATCTGTATTTTTACATTAAATAATCAACCCAAGTCACTAATTTTATATATCTAACTCCACCATTAACATCAATCCTTAGCCTAATAATTTATCTCCCTGAGTTCATTTCCCTCAGGGTACTCATTCACTCACTTAGCTTTAATTATAACTTGGCACAGAAAACAAAATCTACTGTACATCTCCTACCCAAAGGAAATCAAAGTATGGATAAAAGTATGTGGATGTGCAAAAACATGTTCATTATCATATTTTTAAACAAAAAGCAAATTAATAAAATCCCTAAATGTCGTCACACAGTAAGAGAACTGATTTGATAAATTATGCTATATCCATTCCACGTAATATCATACAACAATTTTTTAAAATCTTCACTCAAGGACATGCTTATTGACTTCAGAGAAAGGGGAAGGGAAGCAGAGAAAGAGAAAAGGAGAGAAACAACAATGTGGGAGGAAAACATCGGTAAGTCCCCACCTCTGCATGTACCTCAACCAGGGTCTGAACCCACAACCCAGGTATGTGCCCCGACCCGGAATTAGATCCCATGACCTTTCCGGTTTATGGGACTATGCCCCAACCAACTGAGCCACACTGGCCAGGGCTATCATCCAACAATTTTAAACCAAATTTATCAAGAATTTTTAAGAACATAAGAAAATACTTGTACTATTAAGTGAAATTTAAAAAGCAGAATATAAAATGAAACATCACTAAGCTCTCAACTTCGTAAACATAGGGCTAACAGGAAAAAAAAGACTACAAGGAAACAAAACAATTTTCTCTGGATAGCAAAATAATGGGTGTTTTTTCCTCCCTTGTTGCTTTTTCTGTTCTCCAATTTTCTTTTCAATGATAACTATATATTAATTTCATAAGCAGAAAAGAGCTGTTTTTTAAGAAAAAGACCAACATCCTTAGTTAACTCATCTCTCTGCACTCTTCTGTCATAAATCCCCAAATTAGCCAGGAAAGTCCCAGGTCGTGTGAATTTTAAAATGTTCAAAACAATTCAGCATCTTTACTTCCTGCAGCACTACCATCCTCCAATCATGACAGAACTACAACCTTGGGTCATTGCTGTTACCTACATAAATCCAAACTTTCAAATCTGTCAATTCCTTTCTTCTGGTATTTTTTCCTTCCTATCTCCTATACTAATAGGAACTCCAAACCTTCACCAGCTCACACTTAGATTAGCACAACGGCCTCCTGAAATATAAATGCTTTCCTTATCCTATTTTCTCACCACTAACAATCCACTCCCCAACAGCCTCGCTGTGTGCCAGGCACTGTTCTTGGAGCTTTACCTGTATTACTCATTCAACATTCATAACAACTCTGAGGATAGCTACTATTATCAGTTTAATTTTACAGATTAAGAAACAGAAACACAAAGAGGTTAAGTAATTTACCCAAGATCACCCAGCTATTAAGGGGTAATTATTGGATTAGAACCCATGTAGTCAGGCTCCAGATAATAGCATATAACTACGAGCTCCTCTAGGAACACGGGAGTGGTGATCAATAAAAACCAGCTTCTCTTCCCTTGAAAGTTATAGGCCCTTGGAGCAAGCCAAATTCCCATTTTGGGGTCTCTTTTCATACTATTCGACATCTAGGAAGCCAGTTCTTCTCTTCCCTTATCCATTTTCTGTATCTTCAAAAATGAACTCTAAATCCAACATCTTTGAGTTTTCCTTAGGCCAGTTCCTTGACTCTTCAGCACATCCATATTCCTATGGACTCAACTTAAACTACATTAACGCAGAGATGTTGACATTCTTATGTTACAAAAGTTTATCTACCTCACAATTTACATTTTATCTTTCTATCTAGATAATGAAATGCCTCCACCTTTTTAGTCTATATGTCCTTCTCCATTTCCCACCTTCCCAAAAGCTGCTAGAATAGCAGGCTACACAAAGTAGATACTAAATAAACATGCGGTTAACTGATAAATCTGAGATTAATATGACTCAACTATTTTAAAAAGCAAAAAGTCATTCATTGGTCGTTCAAAGTGATATATTTAAATAAATACCCTCTCATTTTATTACCTAAATGCAAAAGCATGAGATTTGTATTTTCAACATTCCCATCCAAAAAATATATTCAAGTGATACCCAAAAGTAGTCCTATCAATTTTTTTCCAGTATGTCACACTGTCCAGAAATGCGCTTTTTTTTTTCCCAGAAGACCCTTTCTAATAGTGTTACTTTACTCTCTTATGGCTACAAGTCATCCAAGTCTGACAATACTAAGCAGGCAGTGACACTCCAGACATGATTACCAATTGTTCAAGAACAGAGAGACTAGCTGGCTTTCATAAGAGATTATTCTAAGTGACCCCATTAAATCTAAAGTATGAAAACAACTGCGTTTATATTTAAGGTATAGTATCTTCATCTTTATCTTCCTATTCCAAGGTAATTATTTAAAAACTCAAAAAAAAAAAAGATATACCAAAGAACAGTAGCCTAAAAGAAAGTTGAACTTGTGTTTAAACTGTTAATGAAAGTAGAAAAAAATAATATTATAGGTATGCCACACTGTATATAATAAACTCTAAAATACTGTGATCCAATCAAATTGCTTTTCAGATCCCTTATTAGCCAATGCCTACTTAGAGGAACACTACAAGAACTGTTCTGAAAAGTACACAGTACTCACAGTTATAAATCTTATCTCTAATATTTGTTTTCCAATTTTTTTATTTTCATATATAGATTTTTCCTAAAGATTTCTTTGCTATTTAACAGCAGACAAATATTTATCCTAAAATACTATATTATCCCTCACATGCCTGCTGACTCTGCAGTTACTCCATTCACCATTACAACTTGCTGGAAGCAAATGTCTAACATGGTTTGGTTACCCAAATAACAGCACTACATTTGAACAAGTGTGTATTACTATACATTATAGTTATTATCAATTTAAATACTGTTAGATACACACTACGAACCACAGCCTACTCATAACCTTAAAATACCTGACATATAAAGACCAAACCTAGTTTCCACCCTATTTTAAATGACCATTTCTACTTATTTTACAGTTCAGTTACATTGGTAAATTTCAGTTTTCTTTCTTGATTTTTCTTATATTTTCAAATTAATGGTACAGGCAATTTGAAAAGCTTATTCCATGTTTAACATGGTGAGTAGGTATTTAATAATCTTTCCATAGACTTTAGAAATAGATTCAGTTATAAAATGGAAATACCAGGAGTCCTTGTGGTGATGGAACTTTTTGTATCTTGACTCTATCATTATCAATAACCTAGCTATAGTATTGTACTACAGTGTTGCAAGTTGTCACCATTGTGAGAAACTTGGTAAGAGTACATGGGATCTCTGTATTGTTTCTTACAATTAAATATGAATCTACAAGAAAATTAATTCAATTTTTAAAATTACTCAAGAGCAATTTAATGAGAATTTATTTTTCTGGCCCTATAATTTGTATGTTCCCATGAAAAATTTCTCCCTCCAAAATTGATCAGTAAATGAAAAACTGTACAGCTTCTAAAATCTAATAGCTAGCCCTGACCGGTGTGGCTCAACTGGCTGGGTGTCATTCTGCAAAGCAAAAGATAGCTAGTTCAATTCCTGGTCATGGTACCTGCCTGGGTTGCTGGATGAGTTCCCAGTTAGAGCACATATAAGAGGCAACCAACTGATGTTTCTCTCTCACATCAATGTTTCTCTCCCTGTCTTTCTCCCTCCTTTTCCCTCTCTCTAAAAATAAATAAAATCTTTTAAAAATGTTTAAGAGCTAGAAAATAGTTCTTACAATTTCAAAAATCTTGGGCAAGATTATAAAAGTCTGATTTGAATAAGGAAAAGTAAAGTTTTACTTGCTAGTTAAAATAACTTTCTAGATAGAAATATCAGAGACAGAGACTCAGTATGGCTCACATAACAAATATACCCCACTCCCCCCCAACATCTCTTATTACTTGTATTCAAAAACTAACAAAGGGAATTTTTCAGATAGCACATAAACATTAAAATACTACATATTAAACCCGGTATCACAATTTCATTCTACGTACTCAAACCCGAGGGGGCAGTGGATTTAAACACCTAAACTATTTCCACTTTGTCAATCCTTTCAACAAGCTTTCCTCTTATGCAATGCCCTAACACAGTACCTCACCTTTAACTCCTACAAAAACACCTCTCTCAAGGTCACTGTTAAGAACACCTCACAGACTCTATCATACCAAGCAGACAAACTCAGGCTTACTAGGCATAAATAAATAAATAAATAAATAAATAAATAAATAAATAAATAAATAAATAACACTGTGATGGAAAAAAATAGCATTTCAACAGACTCCTCAAGACAAATAAGTAATAGTAAATACTGCACATTCACCTTTTCCATAGTGACTTTTGATGAACTGTCAACTATTATATGAGTTACTTGTTTTGGTTTAGGAATAACATTTTAAAAATAACATCATGTACTCTAGCATATATCATATGTCTTCAGTTAAAAAAAATTCCAAAAGTGTTACATATTATTTCTCAAAAAAATCCTACTGTGAAATTAAATCATCCTGAAAAGGACAAATAATCAAGAAAGGAAATTATACTGTACAATTATAGCTTCCATGAGGCAAAGGCTTAGGGTTTTACAAATGATACTCTAAAGGCAAGAAAACGCTAATCTTTAAGTCAGCTCTTCAGAATAAAAGTCAGAGCTTTAGATCCTCATAAGCTGCAAACAAACAGGCATTAGGATGTATTACATATCCTTTGATATCAAGACAGAAGATTATTCAAGTATCAATAAAATACAGAAATAAAATAATGTAGTTATACCAATACCAATTTTTTAGATATTTCCTTTAAGAAAAGAAATGGCTACAGGAAAACCGTATCTACTAGTATACGTACTTTGACAGAAAATAATCACATGCCATTTTCCCTTCCCCAAAACTAATTATTAAAGGTTACACCTTTTAAAATTTTTTCTAGATTTAAAACAAACCACACAGATAAAAATTACTATGTCCACTAAGTACAGGTGTTTAAATAGAAATTTTCAATGGATAAATAACAAGTCTAACAGTTTTAAAACTAAAAATTTCCTACTCCAAAGAATCAAATACTGTATGACCACTTCTACAATGTAGAAAAATATTTTTTTCTTCATATAATGCAAGCTACAGAAAGAAGGGCCTACTTCTGCAATGCCACGTTTGTAAAACAAAGTTCACATACTTGTTAATTTCACAGACTACAAAAACATCACACCTTCTTAATTTTAAAAAGTGAAAAAATTGCCCTTATTCTAAGAACAGAAAGTATTTATAATATCAAGTTTCTGAAGTCCATGCCCTTGATATCAATGAGTGTCAACTAAATATATTTTCCATAATTCAAGCAGGAACTAACAGCCTGAAACAGCAATATATCACTATTCATTAATGAAATGTACTAAGCATCTACTAAATATTAAAGTAAATTTGAAAGTTCTTGAGAATGAATTATTTGTTGCAAAAATTGAGATATACTCAAAACAGCAATGAAGAAAGGGAATACAGTCTTCTTCCACATTAACTAATAATGTTCTCCCCTCTCCCCAAAAAGTGACAATTTTCAAATGACTGTCAAAAGGAAGGAGGCAGAGAAGAGCTGCGGTTTGACTGGCATTTTATGATGCCCTTCTTATTAAAGATAATATTAGCCTTAGGATATTTACAATTCAAAGTGCCTTTTTTATTTAAAATGTTAAACGACATATTATTTTCCTCATAAGCTGCAATTTCATCATTGAAAATATATTTTAGTAAATTGTTATTGTATGATTTTTAAATAGAAGTATCTCTTAAATGTAAAGCAATATAAAGTGGTAAAACGATTACAATTTAACCTTCCTTTGTGATGTTTTGCTCCTACAGTATCTTAAGAAATCACTATCACTTTACTAGGAGAAATAAAAGTACCAGTCAAAGAGGAATTACCGAGTTTCAGCCCAGAGATTTGACAGCTGGTTTTCTTAAAATGATACTAAAGCCATGAGGCTTCAGTTTTTTGTTTTTGTTTTTTGTTGTTTTCATCTGTCTGTGAGTACTAATGAATAAATTTAAGTTAAATAGAAAATTACAGCTTCTGTACACTACCATGGACCTTGCTTCCAGAATGTTTATTTTTTTCAAATCATGAGTTTAAGTTCAAAAACAAAAAATGCAACGTTAAGAAACATGGGATAAATGTTAATGAAGCAGAGTAGTTATAAACATACAGAAGGTAAATTGAAAAAGGACAGCACTAGTGTAGGAACAGGAATTTAATTTAACTTACTTTAACCATTATCTTAATGTAATCTGAATGTAGGACAGAATTTAGTCATCTAATAGGTGTCATTTAAAAATAAATCTAACTCCTATTCATTTATTTGTAACTTTTATTCCATTAACATTTTAAATAACCATCCACAAAACTGTTAATCTGTTGCAGACTTCTAAGGGAATGGCCACCTTTTAAAAAAATTTAAAAATACATATTTAAACAAGCATTTTAAAAAAAAGACGACACAGGAACCATAGGGCATTTTCTTCTGGCACTTTTCTAAATATAGAGGCATGATATAATCCCTTGTACTCAAGACAATTCTCAATTTAAAAATTCATAAAAAAGAAAATAATTTTAAATCTATATTGAAATTCTTAGAGAAATGTCAGATCCTTACAGCAATAGCCCACATTTGGTGCCTGGTTTATTTTTATTTCTATTTTTTTGTTTTATTTATAATTTTAACAGGACACTAAAGAACAGCACAAAGAAAGCTATCAAAATACTTTGTATTTTTCTACTAAACCATATCACACCACCAAAAAAGAGTTTCTGATTTTAGACATCAATCTTACCTGATCCACTGAACTGACTGCTTCCCAGTGTTGTTGGTCTGGTTTTCCCACTATTAACAGGTGGGGAAAACATCTGCAAAATAACCAAAAAGTATGTTAGTCCTGAAATTCTGCCAGACTCCTTGGAAACCAAGAGTCATTAGTTAGATACTATATTCCAGAAGTTAAAATAAAATTGGAATGTACATTCAGACCCAGAAAAGCAAATACACTAAATGATACTATTACCTACCACTTCTTGGAAATACTGGTTATATTCTGTCCTGCAGAATATACCTGTTACTTAAATGAGAGATTCTAAGATTACTAAGTTTAAATAGTAAATTTTTATACATTATTTTCACTTTGTAACTAATTTAATCTTATTACATTTACAACTTAATACACAGTCAAAATCATATCCAGTGAAACTACTACATATACTAAATGTCCTTTATAAGTTTTATAAAGTAGGTATTGGTCTTGACTCCTAACAGCAGTTAATAAAGGTCTTCCACCCATCAGAAATAAAGGCAGAGGCCCTTTGGTTTCAGCAGATACTTTGAAGTCATTAAATTATTTATCATGTAAAAAATTTTAAATATATACATAAACATACACATACATATGTACATGTGTATCATAAAGGCACTCAGCTCAAAAGGCTGGAAATTCTAGCCCTTGACTTGCTTTCTCATAAATGACATCTTTCGTATACCACACCTTTGGGAGAGAAATGGATAGGAGTGTCGAAGAAAAAATAATTTTCTTTTTCATATGAAGTTCAAAATCCCTAATAATCATCAGGTTTAGAAGGTGACTCAACCAAAGCTTAAAATTACATTGTTTTCCCTTTAACTGGTTAAAACAAATGACCCCTTTGGCAATAAAGTTTTAAATCTGCAAGTCTAGACATTACATCAAAGTTCAGGTGTCCAACTTGGGGGAGCTGGACTCCAGCCCTGAGAACTACTGCTCAAAGCAAAGGGAGTTCATGCTGCCTAGTCTCCACGTCGCTTCCCCCACCTTTCTTTTTTCTTTTTCTTTTTTTTTTTAAATAAACCTCACCAGAACCCCAATATGCCGCGGAAAGCTCTCCTACCGCACTGAAGTCTAGCAGGTCGCTCAGCTCCTTGTCGGTCCCTATAGCGGCCATGCGCTGCTGCTGAGGATTCATCTTGGGCCACTTCTAACAGGACCTAAGGTAGAGGGAGAACCAGGCTCAGCGAGAGACCACCAAGGGGATGGAGAGGGGCTTAGTGGAAGAGCGAGAGTGCGGGGCTGACTCTCAATATCCAACTCGTTCTCCTCGCAGCGCGGGTCAGGGGGCGAAAGAGCCGGGAGCTCGCGCCAGGTCCGTGAATCCACGCGTTCCGCGGCGCGGCCCGGGAGCGACGCGGCGGCTCCCGCAACTCACCGCCGCTCCCCCAAGTTATGGAGCCGGTCCCTTTTCCCACCGCGGCGCCCCCTACTCCTCGCCGCGGCCCAGGGCTCGGCGCGCGGGGTCCGGCCAGGGGTGGGGTGTCGAGGGGTGGGTGAGGGGCGTTTGAGCGTCCAGCGAGCGGAGCGGCGGCAAGGGGAGATGAAGTGACTCACAGGCTCGGCAACAATAGAACTGACAAGTTGCAGGGAACGCTCCGCTCGCAGGCCCGCGTCTGCGGCCGCCGCCTCCCGGACGTGCCCGGCGGGCCCGGGACAGAGGGGGGAGGGGGGTCGCAAAACACCCTCTGCGCGTCCAAGAGGCGTTTTCAAAAAGAAAACAGAAACACCGACAACTAGTCTCGCTTTCGCCCGTCGTCCTCCTCCCCGGCTCGACCTCCTCCCACTTTTGCTGCCCTGCCTGCGGACGGACGGACGGCCCCGGACCTGCGGAACAATGAGCTTGGCTTGGCGGCCGAAGCAGCCCGCTCTCCCGCGCGCCCCGGAGCCCGAGCCGAGAACCGAATGGGGCAAGCAGGCCGAGCGCGCCGCCCGCGGGCCTGGCCGCCCGCGACTCTCGCCTCCGCCCCCACTCTGCTACCCAACTTGGAGGGGACCCCGGGTTCGCTCTGTACAAAGGGGCGCGGAGTTGAGGAGCCAGCCGGGGACGCCTCCGCTACGGCGGAGACGCGGCTGCGCCCCGCAGCCCCTCCACGGCGTCCCCCTCCTGTCTGCCAGTCCGCAATTACCTGCCGCCCCGTCTCCGCATCCAACCACCCCGATTAAAGTTCACTTTGGCCGGGAGAGCGGGCTCCGGCTTCCCCTTGCACCGCCCGGCGGCTCGATTCACTTTGCCCGGCGCGAGCTCTCGGATCCGGGCGGGGGAGGCGGCTCTAGGGCCTAGCCGCCCCTTCCTCCCCGGGGCGGGTTGGCGGTCCCCCCGAATAGAACTTGTGGGTCTCCTCAGGCGGACATTTTTTTCGCTGAGGCGGCCTCAGCACCGCGCTCGGCTCGGCTCCGGATCCCTCCGCGCCGGGAAGAGCCCGGGCTTAACCCCTTCGTCGCCAGCCCCCTCCCGCCGCCTGCGCCGAGGAAGTGGGGCCAGCGGGAAGGGGGAGGGGTGGAGCCGGCGGCAACAGGGAGTGGCGGCCAAGCAGTCTGTGGACAAAGCCCGCGGTGGGGTGAGGCGGGACGGAGTCGGGCTGGCGGGGAGGGGCGGCAGATGCACACAGGCACCCCGCGAAGCAGGGCCGGGCCGCCCGCTGAGGACGCCTCCTCCGGGCCCCCTGGAGCGGTGGAGCGGGCACCGAGGCGTCTCCTCCAGTTGGTCCCGCTCTTGCCTCCGGCCCGACGCGGAGCTGCGGAGACGCTCCTGCGGACCCATCCGGATCTGCTGGCCAGGCCACCCAGCCCGAGGACGCACAGACCTGAAGGCTGCCGTTCTGGAGCGAGCTGCGATTGGACGCTGGAACCCGCGCTCAGCGGGGCCGGGAGGTTACAGCCCCGGGAGGCTGCGAAGCACTGGGCACAGAAGATGAGTGCGTAGGGAAGGTGGACACCCGGCCACCTCCGTCCACAGTGGAGTATGGGGTGGTTGGTCAAATTTGTTGCTGAACTGAAGGCAGAAGAGGCAAAACCTCCCTCAAACCTCGCAAAGCTGCCCGAGGTTCAGGTTCCGAAATAACTCCACTCACTCAAGCCCCCATGTCAACAATCATCTCTCCCTACCCTAATCCCACTCAGGGACAACAAACTGCACAGCGGGACGAGTTCTTGGAAATGGATCAAGCTGGTCTCTTCGTCCACAGCCACTGCCTTGGCGCAAGTTCTGAACTTGGCCTGAAGAATCCCCAAACGGAATAGAAAGAAGACAAAATAACTAAATCTCAATTCATTTCATTTCGGAGATGGAAGTAATGTTTTATGTAATGGCAGTGTTTTCACTTTTTTTGGTCAGTGGATGCAATAAACATCAGTAAGAGCCAGGGAGGAGAAACACTGAAGAAAGTAATAAACTGAAGAAGCAGCCAACGCCTTCAGGGTAACAGCTATGGCTAGAAGGAGCCATTGGAGCTCAGACTTACATGGAACCAAGGAGATAGAGTGCCTGCAAATATACAGTTACCGTACTTTATTACAACCGGAGCTGTCCAGCGGGAAAAGACAATTGTAGCTTGTGGGTAGGGATTTCCATGACGTCAACGACTATACCGTGGACCTTGTCCCAGATTCTGTGGTAGCCTCCCCTATATCTACTCCTCCTTACCTGGGTAAACACAACCCCAAACCCCCACCCCATTCTTAGGGTCACCTCCCTGCCCTGGCTGCCTGCTGGAGTATATGGTTCCAATATAAGCAAGTTAGCTTTATTCCAACTTAAATAAGTCAGCAAGGTCCCATTCCCTGTTATAGTTATTGGTCGACAATGGGCATGACACAATTTTGGCCAATGAAAAGAGCGACTTGCTAGTTTTTGTTAGTTTGTTTCATATTCCAAGACAGCTTCAGAGGCAACCAGCATATACACAAAAATCAAGATGCTTAAAAAAACCCCAAAACTGAAGGCATGTTACCAGCATATTCTATGGGGGGAAATACCCAATGCCCCTGGACTGTGGGCAGCCATCTTCCATCCACAAGGTCCAGCCAGGTTAAAATAAATCAGACATGGAGAAAGCCTAGGCAGAAAGAAATGTTACCTTTGGTGATGTTTTTGAGCCTGTGACCAAACAGCTTCTGAATCCAGATGTCTCTTCATTGATTAAACCAACAGTATTAGAGTTTTCTGCTATTTGTAATATAGCATGTTGTAAGCAATATAGGCCCAATGGCTATATATCAGATGGGAAGTCTGACAAACTTTGAAGGCCCCATTCCAGTGGTAAGATTCCATGGCTCAGAAAAGTCTTGGGAAATGGGGCAAGTGTGTAATCCTATCCAAAGGATGTTTGCTGTGTTCAGGAGAAAAGGAGAGCCACTTTCTTCTCGACCTTCCCAAACAACTAATTCGGAGAAAGAAATAACTGTCTGCTCACATCCTCAGTTGTGGGGGCTCCCTCACTCTTCTGAGGAAATGAATAGTGAATTTTTTCAAAGCTATTATGGGCCATATTATTTTATACTTTTATTTTCCTCATTAGATTGTACACTCCTTGAGTGCTGAGAATGCATCTGACTGTACCACACACTTTGAACCCAGTGCATAATAGACATTTAAAAACATAGAGGGCTGGAATTAAATCTATCAATCATTTGACATTGTAATGTGATTTTTTCATGCTATAATGTTATTTTTGCATGTATCATTTTTAATAGGGGAATATCATTCCCACCAATGGGTTTCCTATAATGTTCCTGATATATAAGGAAGATAAAAAAAGTATAAAACAGAAGTTTTGTGTCACTTGAACTTCTTTCTGGGCCTTTGCTGACGTTGTTAGATAGAGCCAGAAGACTTCATTGAAAAACCCAGAGAGAAACAACCAATAATACAAATTCAGTAATAATAGTACTGTTTCTATAGTGTAAGTTAATATCAACAAATCATTATTGAAATATGTTTAATTAACATTTCTTACATGCAAGGCATAGTGCTAAGTGCTATGAGGAACAGAGCCTCAAACCCACGCTGCCCTCAAGAAGGATATAATTTGACAGATTTTAGTCCGTTTACCTTAGCCTGCCATTGGGTAGACACAGGAGTTCCATCAGCATAGTTTTAGTCCTTACTGTCTAAGAGGCTCCTCACCTCCCACTCCACAACAGAAAATATACAATTTTATCAGGGAGACCTGAGTTTCCCAAAGAAATGTTTATAGGTAAAAGGAAAAAGCATCCGAAGCAATGGGCTTTGCTTCATTTCAACATTTACTTGAACTTGATCTCTTGTTTAGAAGGCAAGTATTCTAGAGAGCTCAGAGAAAGAGAAGGTGGAAGAGGGGAGAGAATAGAGCTAATCAAGTCAACTGGCAAGTTGCTCTCTAGATGGAGTGATTAGCCTCCTAGTATTATCCACTTAGAACCAAAGTTGATGGCTAATGCACTCCCTGGTAGTTCCCTACTACTCCTTTGGAAAGCAGCTAGGAGTCCATGCTTTGTTTCCCCACAGCTATACCCTTGAACTAAAGGGAACAATTTTATGTAACAATTAGCTTCCTAAGTATTACCTTCAGTTCATGGTATTCCCCATACTAATGAACTAAAAGCCAAGATTCTACTAGTCTTCAATAGTCTACTCTCCTCATTCTCTTCTATCAGCCAACAAGAATTCCTCACAATTGTGGAATCTTCTAGTATGGATTTTGCCTTTTCTCCATGTTCTTAGATAAAAAGAGTTCTCTACTGCTTGCTAGTGTCATTTATTATTCAAGCCATTAAAGAGCTTGTATGAATGCTATTTTCAGAGTTGAGATACTCCCTAATGCTCCATCTTATACCTAATGTCTTTTTCCCCTTTAGGGTTCCTTCTTTCATATTTCATAAAAGCATATATTTACATGAAAATAAAGATAAATTCAGAGGTCAGAAAAAGGAAAAACTGTCAAACACTCTAAAACATCAAACTTAGGGAGCCAAATATTTTAATTTTAAAATCCCAGTTTAGTTGATCAAGTTCAATGAATAATAATCTTTCTTTTCCATTTTCCTGTGTGTATCTTGGCACAGTGCTTAGTAGGAAGTAGATGATCGATAATATTTGTTGAAAAATGAATGGTTCTGCACTTCTAGGTAGACATGGCAGTTTAACACACGCTCCAAATTTTGTTCCCTTCTAAAATCACACTAAGACATCAGTATAGGGATTTTTTAGAGACTTTCATTTATATTTAATTTTATTTTATTTATTTTTAGAGAAGGGGAAGGGAGGGAGAAAGAGAGGGAGAGAAACATCAATGTGAGAAAAACATCAATCAGTTGCTTCTCATACATTCACCAACCAGGGACCAAACCTATAACCTGGACGTGCCCTGACGGGAAATCAAACCAGCAACCTTTTGCTTTTTGGGACAATGCTAAAGCAACTGAGCCACATGGGTCAGAGCTAAAAATGTTTTTGTCACGCAAAATTTCAGACCTATGCAAAAGCACAATAATATTAAGAATCTCCAGCACTGGCTGGTGTGGCTCAATGGATTCAGTGTTAGCTTGCAAACTGAAGGGTCACTGGTTCAATTCCCAGTCAGGACACATGCCAGGGTTGTAGGCCAGATCCACACTTAAGGGCAACCGATCGATGTTTCTCTCCTCTTTCTCCCTCTATTCCCCTCTCTCTAAAAATAAACATTTTTTAAAAAGAGCCTACATGTATTTAATAAATGTGGACCGTTCTATCTTACTCTTGTTTTTCTCCCCCCATGTTAAGTTAAAGTAAATTCAGTATATCATGTCATGTCATTTCATAAAATGACTTTTTAAGGATTAAAAGCATGGGGATGCAAAGAGTAGACTATGGCAACAAAATGTGAGAAAACTTTTAGCTGGAAAAGTAGAAAGGTAATTAAAAAATGTAGTAGACTAACAAAACTAAGTGTTAAGGCAGCAATAAGGTAAATCAATCACCAAACTAGCCAAAAGACTCTAACTAGCCGTAAACCATCACCAAAGACTCATAACTAGTTGCTCTTGAAGTGAAGTGAGGAAAGTAGGAAGTACTGTAATAAGGATTGTTTGCAAATCTGTTTAGGCAGCAATCAGATCCCCAGATTTCCTTTGAAACTCCATGTAGTCAGGCAAACAAACACATCCCTCCTACTTAAGTCGTATACTGCAACCTTATTCTCTGCAGGTAGTGAAACAGGAGGGCTCTGAGGGGTAGGGGGATTCAGTGAACATTTGCTTAGTGGATGCTGAGGTCCCCAGGTATCTTTACCAACTTCGCTCCCATTTCTTAGCAGCCATGTTTTCAACTTCCAAGGAGATTAGAAGATCCTTCCATGTGGAATCTGATCAACCCAAGAGGAAAGACCTGAATATACAGACATGGGAGGTTCCCCAATCATGAGCCCAGCAAATCTCTCTAAAGGTAAGTTTATAGCTGGCAAAACCTCACCCATTCACTCAGAGTTTCCATTAGCATTTTGTTGTCCTATTCTTAAGTATGAAGCAGACAACCAGGATTATCAGACAATTGAGGGAAGCCACTATCATGCAAGACATTTAGAGCATTTAGAATTAAAGGCAGAAATGTATAAACGGGGGTGGCGAAGTTGATAAAAGAAAAGAAGAAAAAGGTCAGGAAATTTCCTAGAAAGCAGAGCAAAAAGACTGAGAAGACTACTTCAGGAAGTTCAAAATCCAAATTATAAGGGCTCCAACAAGAGAGGTGAGGGGAAAAGAGGAACATCATTAATGAAATAATCCAAGAAAAATTCCCCAAACTGAAGTTTATGAAAGTTACCAGATGAAATGGGTTCACCAAGTGCTCACCACCTTGGATAGAAATAGCTCTATACTGAACCATATGACAAGGAATTTTTTTTTAAAGATTTTATTTATTTATTTTAGAGAGAGGGGAAGGGAGGGAAACAGAGAGAGAGAGAAACAGCAATGTATGGTTGCCTCTCACATGGCCCTCACTGGGGACCCGGCCCGCAACCCAGGCATGTACCTTGACGGGGAATCGAACTGGGACCCTCTGGTTCCCAGCCCGTGCTCAATCCACTGAGCTACACCAGCCAGGGCCATATGACAAGGAATTTTGAGCAGACAGCAGACAAAGAGAAGAACTTCAAGCTCCCAGAGAGACCACAAAACAGGGTAAATGCAAAGGACTGAAAACAAAATGGCACCCATCACTCAACAACAACACTGGAAGCTAGAACGCAATGGAACAAGGCCTTTAAACATTCTGAAGGGAAAAAAGTATTTGTTAAATGAATTAATTATTTGGAAGTATTTTTAAAAATAACTCCATATATCATTTTTAAACCAAATAGTATTTTTATCTGGTTCGGATTAGTGTGAGTTAGGGACACAGAGATACACCCAACCGTGTCCCAAACAGAACGCACAGTGGTATCACCTGCAAATACACACCCAATTCTTGCTCTCTATTTTCCCAGCATCTCTAAAGCATTTTAAAAATATTAGTGTCCTCTGAACTTTCGATGAGCAAAGTATCCTCTTAATTAATGAATTCTATTTTGAATATAGATAAACAATATACATTTTTCTTATAGTCAGGTCTCATTTATTCATTATAATGAGAGAAGCATCTCAAACAGCAAATACCTTTTAAGAATATCTTTGCCTTGTAGTTGAAGAGACGGATGCCTGAAAACTAGAACAACTAATAAAATTGTCTTGGAAAAGCTGATGAACACTAAACTACTTACATTGCTCCACCCACTAAACCAGTCATCTGGAATAAAAGTTTGAAAACTGTTGTGGAATACTAACAGAGACTGAAGGCATCCTACTACAATGTGAGCTCCATGGGGGCAATTTTTTTTTCCTGTTTATTTATTTGTGTGTTAAACACCTAGAGGACAGTGCTAGGTACATCGTATGTGCTTAATAAATATTTGTTGGCTTAATGAAAAACTAAAAGAATAAATGAATGACAGATGGCATTTTAGTCTTCAAAATTGCAGCTGTATTTCCAAGTAAGTAGACAGGCTTTTGAAAAATCTTAAATTTGCACTGTAATTTCCAGCTCACCACCATTATAGTAAAACCTGCAAAAGAATGGTAGTGGATATTTATCATAGACATGAATGTCCACCATCTCTTAAACAGTCTTTCTGTATTAAAGGAAATTACCATGGTATGACTCTTTCCTCCTTAACATGTAAGCCAGAATCAAAAATTCCCAAGACTCTTTGCAGCTTGGACACTGCCTTATGACATAGGCATCTGCAGACTTTGGTTCAGAATTGAGCGACAGATGAAAACAGGCTATGGTTGGAGCTGCCATTTTGTCATTTGGTGGTTGTTGGTCTTTTCCTTATGGATTTGTAGAGCTCTTAACGAAATATCAGATATAACCCTCTTTCTTTTTTTTAATACTCATCCAAGGATACTTTTTATTACTGATTTAGAGAGAGGAGCAAAGGGAGAGAGAGAAACATGATGTGAAAGAGAAACATTGATCTGTTGCCTCCCGTGCGTGTTCCCACTGGGGATCAAACTATGACCTATGTATGCACCCTGACTGGGAATCAAACCCTCAATGCTTTGGGGCACAGGACAATGTTCCAACCAACTGAGTCACCTGTTCAGGGCAAACATAATCCTCTTTCTGTGACATTAATTGAAAATATTTACACTTCCAATTTGTATTTTCTACATGCAAATATTAGAAAATATTTTATGTAGTCCAATGTGTTCATCATGAATGGGCATCTGAGTTGTGTGTCAATTTAGGAGGGTCTATCTCCCATTGAGATTTTAAAAAAGAAATTTTTTCTAAAACTTTTGTAGTTTTTTTTTTATGTTTAAATCTTAAACTTATCTGAACTTTATTTGGGTGTAAGGTAGAGGTTCAACTTATTTTTTCCACTTGGCTATACAATTGTCCCCAACCATATATTGAATGCAATGATTTCTATAATAAATTAATCCCTTTATTCAATTCACTGCATTAAAGAACATGTGTTTTCCTTGGCCAGGTGGCACAGTTGGTTGAAGCATGATCCCATACACCAGAAGATTTCAGATTCAATCCCTAGTCCAGGTCTCATACCTGGGTTGCAGGAGCAATCCCTGGTTAGGATGCTTGCAGGGGGACACCCATTAATGTTTCTGTCACATCGATGTTTCTCTCTCTAAAAATGAATAAACATATTCTGGGGTGAGGATTTAAAAAACAAAAATAAAGAAGTGTTCAATTATGTGGAAAGAAAAGTGGAAAATGAAATAAAATGAGGATAATGAGGAGAACACCAAGTTTACATGTTAAGATTTTATGATATTCTTGTTACCTCTCAGTGACAACCTCATTCTGCATCATCTGGAAAGACGACTTGGTGTCTGCCATTGATAACACTCCCAACAACTTTAAAGAAGAGTCATCCCTTTCCTATTCTGATCATACACCAGCTCTCCAATACTTGAGTTTTTAGTGTGTTTCGCTTTGTTGTGGTAAGGAGATGTTATTACATGCACTTTAATATGGTAAGGATTCTCTAGTCTTTGTTTTTTATTCTATTTTGGAAATAATTAATCTTTAATCTATGAGTGTAACCTACAAATCTCTCTAAATGTGTAAACTGACTTCCATCATGCCATTATGAGCACATGGGTGCTAGGATCTGCCTACCTTAAAAAAAAAACACTGAATACTGAAACCCTCCTAAAAGGAAGAGATTGCCCTTAAACATGTGAACAAACAGGGCCAGGCCTGAGATTTTGATGAGAGTGAGAAAATTATTTCTGGCTTCCTCCCCTTGTGAACTCACTTCTCTTACTTCTGAGAATAAGCAGGTAGATATCACTTAAAGCAGTGGTTCTCAAAGTTTGGCCCCTGGACCAATAGCATCAGTATGACCTGGAACTACCAGTAATTAGAAATGCATATCCTTGGGCTCTATCCTAGACCTACTACTCTCTGAGGAAAGCTTCATCTCAGAAACTCTGAGAGTGGAGCTAGCAATCTATTTTTAACAAGTCGCTGTGATTCTGATGCACACTAAAGTCTGACAAATAGTGCCTTAGAATGGTGGACCTGTGAGGTTCTTAAAGCCTCAGGATAATAAAGATGGACATGCAGTGGGCTGTCAGTCTATTTACCTTGAGTAGATAATGGACATTGGAGAAATGTACTTAACAAGATAGAGCAATGCTGAAAGGAATAAAGTGAGTATAAATTAACTATTTTTAAATAGTTGCTAAAAGCAAAAGTTATTGCTGGTGAACAGTTTAGAAAAAGGACACTAGGTTAACACAAAGTTCAGTTCTCACCACATGTCAGATCTTACAAATCTTTTTACACAAGTCATTAGTATCTCTAGTAAATTTAGTCAATTTTAACCCACTTACGGTTTATCTTAACATTTACAAAAAATCAGGAGAATACATAATCAATATCCTCCAGCTTTTAGGTGCATATGCCCAGTTTCTCTCAACTAGGAGCTCTTTAAGTGTAAAAGATAGATTTTTCTTTTCTAACTAGTAACTGCAGCTTCTCTGTAACCCCAATAATCCCTCAGTAATTGTTTATTAATTGTGAGAAATTGTATTTTCAGTGGAAGTTGCCTGTCTTAAATTCATTCCCCTGAGTGATTTAATAAAAATGAATTGATTGAGTTGGATTGGATGATTTAGATAGCACTTAATTATTCACACTTTCATTAGAGAGGAGTTAGGGAACAATTGTTCTCATATACTGCAGAAATATTTTATTCTGGGACCATCTGTTGAATTTCTAATTTCACCGAACCAGCACTTTGATGTAATTACACATTAAGTTTTGGTGATTGGCACATTCTTCTCTAAATCCAAAATAACTTACTATAATTTTTCTTGTTTCATTTGCATTATAAGCCTACAGGATTTTTAAAAATTGTTTTTAATCTTTAAACATATTATCTTAAGCTTTCAAACTATATTCAGTAGCATGATAAAAGAATGCCATTGAGTATTTTAAACATCTTTTACGGCCTCTAGAATTGGGAATGAAGCCTGAGGAACATACTAGATGGGACTGGCTCACTATTTCCCAGTCTTTGGCTGCCCTTCTCTACTCTATTTCTAATGGTCTGTTGATGTTCCGTCCTGATTTTCTCAATCTTTAATAAAGTATGCTTGATGGGATTAAAACTGGCAAAGATATATTCTTTGCTCTCTAAATCTCCGCACTTACATTTAGTCTTTAGATATGACTTGAGCTAGGATTAAAGTGAAAATGAAAGCATTAATCATCTTCTAGAACATATTTCCATTTCCTTCAGTAGCATTTATTTGAACAAGCAATTTAGTGTTTTATTTTTCTTTTAGCCCAATAATGCAGTTTTCTTAGAAATGCAGTTTAATTCCATTCATGTGTTGAATCAAAAGTGCTCTGATTTATATTTCTGATGAGCTCTGCAAGAACAGAGCATTAATTTACAAGGAAAAAAACTCTCTAACTTGGCTCTCCCGAAGTGCTCCTGTATTGACTTGTGTGACTGTCAGTCACACTTGAATGGAGCTCCCAATGCTAATGAGATCAAATTCATAGGCTTATCCCCAAAGGGTCCGTTAACTTCTCTCAAAGAAGCAGGGGTCTCTTCACTACAGATCAGTCTTCTATTCCTGACGGTCTCAGAAAGTATTAATCCCATAAGGACAGAGTACAAGAATGCCACTGGCCCATCAATAACATCAAATGTGTGTTGTTTTTTGCTCCCAGAAATGAACTGATTTAGAGATAGGTACACATAGAGAACTGAAAGAAAACAACTTTTTGAAACACTAGAATGACTGAGCAATGGGTAAGAAAGTTGGGGTAAAGGTTGGATATATGCTCAAGAGGGAACTAATTCTCTGCATTTATGTTACAAACTTAAAATGGAGATTATACTCCAATACGATTTTGAAATCTAATTATTTTATGCCAATGTTCAAATACCTACAAAAATTAGAAAGAATCATATAATGAATGCCTTTAAACCTGCCACCCAGCTTTAAAATTATTCGAGCATCCCCACCTCCAGATTAATTTGAAGCAAACATCAAATTTTTTCATCCACATCAGCATTTATACAAGTGTAAAAGATAGGCTGCATCTAAAAAATATAATGACAACATCATTATCACATTTACAGTGTTTATAAAATGTTATATCATCAAATATTCAGAAAGTAACCCAATATAAATGGATACTGTAAATAATGCTGCAATGAACATGAGAATGCAGAGAGCTCTTCAAGACAGTGATTTCAAATAAAATTGTCCCCAATTGTTTCACAAATGTTTTTATTACAGTTAATATGTTTAAATTAGAATCCAAATAAGACCCACGTAATGAATTGTTTGATATGTATTAAGCCTGTTAACCTATAGCTTCCCTCTCCTTCTATTTCAATTGGTTTGTTAAAGCAAAATTGTGTTTTTTGTTCTATAGGATTTTCCATAGTTTGGATTTTCTGATTGTCACTCTCCTGGTGTCATTTGCTATGTTCCTTTATCACCTCTATTTTCTGTACATTATTATTTAGATATGTAGCTTTGATCAAAGTCTAGTTTGAGTTTTAGCAAGCATATTTCATAGGTGATGCTATACAAAGGAGGTAAGTACTATCTGCTTCTCCCTCTTTTTGTGAAATTAGCCAAGACTGATGATCATTTCCTAGTTGCATTATCTCATTAGAGATTACAATGCGATAATACTCTATTATTTATACATCTATTATTAGTTGAATATCTCTGCAAAGAGAAACTTCTCAACAATTATTAGGTTACCCTGAAGTATTATTTCTGTATGAGAAATGTGATAAATGATTCATCCTTTTTTACCAGTTTTTAATACAATGAGTCGGTTTCTTTGCATTTTTCAAGGGTACTAATAAGAGTTTTATGTTTTAGAGTATCAATCTGAGCTACTAGATTGAAATATATATAATATGCTTTGTTCCATTACAATTATTGTCATTCGTACTCATGGTGTCCTCTTTGACCAATGGAAACAACTTCCAGTTACTTTCTGAGTCTTTTATGACATGACCCTTTGATACTTACCTTCTGGTATGACAAGATGCTCCAGGATCATCTTGTAATTTCCTGCTTCAATCCTATGATTAGCCATTTCTCCAAAGAACCCTGGGGGGGGGAAATGATTTGTAATGCATGCATCTTATGCCCGTACCATTATTTATTTAACTAGTTCACTACTGGGGAGGAAGAGGTTTCAGATAGTTTCTAACTGTTCCCTATTATAAATTAATGACTACGTATTTTATAGAAATAGCATGGATAAGTGGCTTGATGCTGTGCTTATAGACTTTTCCCCTATTATTTAATATTTAAAGAGGGGCTAGTCATTTGGCCCATTTATGGCCTGGCTCCTAAACCAGGGTATATCATTCAGCCTCTAGGGTAGAGCTTGCAAAGAGTTAATTAAAAGGTGGCAGCAAACATAACATAAAACCTCTGGTGGGGGAGAGACGATGTATGTTTAGTCCCAACACTCGTCAGCCCCTAAGAATATTTTACTTCTCGGAACTGCAATCCCTCTTAGAGTCCCTGGACATTTCATCATGAGCCAAGAGATAAGATAAGTCTTGGTAGGATTCTGATAAATAGAAGATTTTTGTTGATAAACTGTATCAGAGGTGGCTCACTGATGACTGTGCAACAGGTTATAAAAGGAAAATCGCCATCTCTCAGCCACCTAAAATTCCCTATTTGGCTGATTGAAAATATTTGGACTGGCTAAAATGTTAAGTGAATTAAGCCTTCTTCCAAATAAATGCAATCTACATACATTTTGGAGTACTAAAACTTTTCTTTAATTTTTGAATGTCATGCAACTAATTCCAACTGATATATCCTACGATCTGCCTCTTTTCCCAGAATGTTTGAAAGCTGTTTTTCTAAAATTCCTGAGAATAGGCAGCAACCTTTTTCTTTAGTAAGAAAATGAAATTATAATAGCAGTCTCCAGAAGAAAGCCAACAGTGACTGTCACCATTTACTTCCTTTATATACTTAATTTATGTAGTCAGGTTATGTGGGATAAAGGTGTTATTGATCAAACCTCATTAAATGAATTTAGTTGTAATTCATAGGTATATCAAAATATTGACTTGTATTCTATAGAACAGTTAACATTCAGGGTTAACAGAACATTCACTTTTCATATTATAGAGACACTCAAGCATTAAGTGATTAAAACAGAATTCAGAGTGGGCTTAGAACTATAGTTTGTATGTTCTGATCTCATGGTGCTCATAGTTTACCATGCCAAAATAGAAAACTGGTATAAGTGCTTTTCTATAGGCAGTTATGTTAATTTCCCTTTCTTTTTGTTCATTTCTGTTCATTGTTGGGAAGAGAGTTTTATGGATGAATATGATTGCCAGATAAAATACTGGAAACCCAGTTAAATTTGAATTTTAGACACACAAGGAATAATTTTTGGTATTAGTATGTCACAAATATTTCATAAAACACATTTATTCTAAAAATGATTTATTCAAATTTAATTGGGCATCCTGAATTACATCCATGCAACCCTATGGATGAATAAAGCCCAATAACAACCAATCTTTGAAAATGAAAAAGAACTACATGATGTATAATGTAGAGTAATGCTTCTAGAACTTTAATGTACGTACGAGTTAACTCACCTACTTGTTAGAAAACAGATCCTGATTCTGCAGATCTGGAACAAGACCTGAAATTCTCTATTTTTAACTAGATTTTGCTTGATGTTGATGCTGCTACTCCGTGAACCACCATTTGTGCAAGGCTGCAATGAACATCTTTTTATGTTGGATATTTTTGTCTGGTGGCCCAGTCTTTGGGCTTGAGAATTCACTGGTATGTGAGTCTTTGAAGAAAGTAAAACCTTCCCTGACCAGTGTGAGCATCATCCCACAAAGCAAAAAGCCTCCAGTTAAATTCCTGGTCAGGGCACATGCCTGGGTTGCAGGTTTGGTTCCAGGTCAGGGAGTGTTGGAGAAACAACCAATCAATTTTTCTTTCTCACATTAATGTTTCTCTTCCTCTCTTTCTGCCTCCCTCCCTCTCTCTCTAAAAATAAATAAATAAAATCTTTAAAAAAGAAGTAAAACCTTATTCTATCTAGAAACTGATAGAAGTTGTAAAATACCTTACCATCCTCCCTTGACCCTCCTCCCTTGCTGCCTGGATTCAGGTGCATAACCTTCTTTGGCAAACCAGAAGCACCTCTATGGCCTTGAGTAGAGAACTAGTAACCCAAAGAAGCAATGATAGCAGTTAGTTCTCTCTCACAACAATGCAGTTGTGGCCAAATTGAGTTTCCAGGGCAGAGGCGATAGCAGAGAAAGGGAGTCCGGAACACTGAGCAGTGTAGCAGTCTTCTCACCGGACTGTCTCTGCAGCATAATTTTGGGCATTGCTCTTGGCTAAACAGTTCTGAATTTGGTTGTCTCAACCTTCATAATTATTCTGTGAACTTCCCACTTCCTTTGCTACTAAATCAATCAAAATTCATTTTTGTTGCTTGAAACTGATAACTCTGAAGAAGCCAGAGAATGTGCCAGAAGCTATTTGGCTTGAACGGCCTGCCAACTGGCGGTTTGTGTATGGGACACCCTTCAGTCACCATTCAAAATGGTCTCCGTCTCACAGGATGAGAACGATTCTGAGAAAGGTGCAACCTCTCATTGGTGGGAGGGTATCTATTTCCTGGCGTACATCTCTGCACCGCCACTGGAGATGAGGTTTCTGACAATAACTAGTCTTGGCTTAATAGAACTAGGTTTATATGCTAACCCTGTCATTAACTAGTTGTGTGACTTTGGGCAAATCACTTAGCTTCTCTGAGTTCCATTTCCTTGGCTATTAGAGGGGGTGAAGACTACATGTTTATTATTACATCCTTGACGTTATATTATAATTATTGGGGTTTTTTACAATTTTATTAGTATATAATTTACATATCATAAAATTCACCCATTTCAAGTGTACAATTCAATGACTTTTAGTAAATTGATCAAGTTGTATGGCCATTACCATAATCCAGTTTTTAAAACATTTTCATCATCCCAATAAAATTCTTCATGACTATTTAGAGTTAATCCCTATTCCTACCTCTGGCCCAGGCAACCAATCTACTTTCTGTCTCTATAGATATGGCTTTTCTGAATATGTCGTATATATATATATAAATATATTCACACTCATAATTATTTGTTATACTAGTTCTTTTGTGCTATATAGTGAGTTTCCAAAAGGCTCATATCTAATTGAACTGTTTATCTACAATGTATAGCATAGTGTTTTGTAGATAGTAAGTACTCAAGATAAAAAAACACTGATACATATCTCATGAAGTTGGTGTGAAGATTAAATAGGTCCATTAGACTCTTGCTTCTCCAAGTGTGGTCCACAGACCAGCAGCATCAGTATCACCCAGGAGCTGGCTACAAATACAGCCTAGGGCCCTCTCTCAGACTCAGAACCTGCACTTTCATAAGATCCTCAAGTGATTTACATTCTTATTTAAGTTTGAGAAACAGTGCTCTGGACTGTAAATTCCCTGATGGCAGAGATTATACAGTGTGGCATATAGTAGGTACTCAATACTACTTGTTCCATGAATAAATGAACAGCGATACATATGAATGCATTTTGTAAACTGTTTAAGCCCTATATACACAGGATTGCCAAAGAACAGAAGTACGGATTTTTGGCTTAATTAAATCTGTTATAGAAACAGTTTGGACTAACATTTTATAAAGCCAATTTATATACTGAAGCAAGTAGAGATAGAAATAAATATATTTTACATTTGAATGACAATCCCATAAGAAAACCCAGATGTTAGATCAAAACCATATTAGTTCCTTAACTGAAATGAACTTTATAGTGAGTTTATTAGCATGACAGTTAATTATAGAATATCTTCTAAAAATTGACAAAGAAATTCAAGTTCCATTTTCTCTAAGGTAATACCTTGATCAACAGCTAAGAAGCCAACATCAGACTATAAGAGATAGGATTGGTAGATGTTGTATAGTTAGTACCAAGTCAACCTCTAACAAGAAAACTCTTCTAGGCTCCCACTTATAGTCTGGATCGAAATGCTTTAATTTATTCATTCTTCAAATCATCAAACATTTATCAAATTTGTCACTATTTGACAAGTGCTGTACCAGGACTTTCTGATGGATTGCCAGGTACAATATTCTTGAAGAATTCCATATCAATACAATGATGATAGGCTTTTAACTACATAAGCTAACAAAAGGTTTTTAGGATTTGAAAAATTTTTAATTCTTAAAATGCTATAAAATTTAAACCACATTATTTATATGTAGAACAAAGTTATTGGAAAGGGTAAAATTTTATTTTCCTGGTAAATTTAGACTATATGGTTAACACTTACACAATATGAATCATTTTGTATTTAGGATTGCTCTAAAGAATATAACAGGGATGTCCTGGTTATTTTTCTTTTGCTCCTCTGAATCCATTTTTCATCCTATGCCTTGCTACATACTGTACCATCCAAGCTCTCTAGCTTCTGGTTGGATTTGGCCAATGGGAGGTACCAACACAAGTTTAGAGAGTGGGAGAAAAAGAGGACAAGTGTTTATTTCCACTCCTTTGAGGGGCCACATTTTGGCAGTGGCTGCATTTCTTTATTTATAGTCATAGCCTTTGTTAGGCATCACCTTATAAACTACAATTCTTATTGGGCTCCTTCCCCTCGACTTATAGGCTTAAGGCTTTCCATGGTTTGTTGGTCCTTACCTGCTTTACCATTGCTTGTTGGTTCCCTTAACCCTTACCATATCTGAATAAATTGTTCCTTTATTAAGCTTTTTTAAAATCCTCTTGGAGTGTGCCATCTTCAGCGTTACAAGGAGAGGCAATCAATCAGCCAGTATCTAAGGACTGCCTGCTGGGCCAACACTGTCAAGACATATAATACATGATCCTGCTCCTGAGACACTCACAGTCCAGTGAAGGAGATAAAACTGGCACATATGAAGCATTTGAAAACACTACTCACCTAATGAGAGACATTTGGATTTTTGCTACTCAGCAACCACTCACTCTTTCGATAATCATACCCTGATTTTCTTCTTCTATTACTCTCTGCCAATGTCTTTCAGGAAGAGTGGACTACACTATCAACATGAGTAAATCATGTGAATCAGGTCTTACTTACTGAATTCCTCTGGCCTCATGTCCTAATGAGAGCCAATGAAATATTAGAAGACTATTGCTGGCACTTGTGGGAAAGAGGCTTGTACTCTTCCACTGTGATTGCTAAGAGTAAGGATTGTGTGAACTGGAGCTGCCAGGAGCCACCATATGGAGCCTGAGAATGAAGCCAACACAGAAGACAGAGCCAAGAGATGAAGCGGAATAGAATTCTAATGACATTGCTTAAGCCCTTGGATCAACCTATGCTTTGAGCTAAATATATCACTAGTTCTTCAGTTATGTGAGCCAATAGGCAATGTAGTGTCTCTCTCTCCCTCTCTCTCTCTCTCTTGCTCTCACTCTCGATCTCTTTCTCTCCTCCACCCCCACATAAGTCAGTTTGAGTAGTGTTTTTTGTCACCTGCAATTAAAATAGCTCTAACAATTAATGAATTGGTAACAAGAGTGAGGATTAGTAAGAGAAAGATCTTAAAATGTTGAATCAGTTGATTCAGATGAGGCCCTACCTATACTGGACTAGGGATTCAAAAGCAAAGTAGTAGGTTAAATTGGCACCTGTTGCACATTAAGATTAATAATATGTGCTTATCAAGTATGAAATGTGAAAGGGCCTGATATTAAAAGGTCAGATACTAAAGTACATCAGCTATTATATATTGCCTTTTAGTAAGGCCCTATAAGAAAGACTCAAGTTTCAGATTGAGCTTGATTTATTTAAGGCAGAGAAGAAAATATAACTAATTTGTTATGAATGCCTATTTTTGCTTATGACAGAAACTTTAATAATCTGGAGCCAGTAAATGTTAGAAAAGCCCCAAGAGACTGTTAAAGCCAATGAAGGCCAGAAGTGGATAGGCTTGGCATTTGGGAGAAGATTGAACACATCCAGGCCTCTCTCAAATAATTCCTTCCCACTTAGAAAAGTAATAATTGTCTCTTTCTGTTCCCTCTAGCACCACTGCACCCTCCCTTCTCACCCTTCCTCTTGAAAAACCAGTGGCTATCATTTCAAATATATCTCAGACAGAAACCAAAACGGAGGCCATTAAGCTAGGAGAATATCAAGACCTATTCTAAAAGGCAAAAACAACCATATTGGAATCTAGATGCAAAGACTGCAGCTTAAGAAGATCTCTGGCTTTGGAGTTTTTTTCTCCCATGGATTTGTCCAGATGTAAATAGACCGGAAGTTTACCAAGAACTAAAGAAAAAATTGTATTGTGAGAGAAACCCTAAGTCTGGAGAACAAAGGCTAAGTCCAGTATCAGTACACCTGGTCTTCTACAAGGTCATTTAGTTACCCAGACCCCTTCTATCTTGTGGCTCTCTTATGATTATTCTCCAGGGTTTCAGGGTGCTTTCAGTGCAACCAGAGGAGGAAAAAGAGACCAGAGAAGTCATAACATTGTTCTTAACCACATTGGCAAAAAGTGATTCACATCATGTCCACTCATTTTCCAAAGGAGATAGTTAGTCATATGACTTTACCAAGAGTAATGAGGCTGGGAAATGTAGTCCCTAGCTATGAAGCTACTTCCTAGCAAGAGCTCTACATAACAGAAGAGAATCACAACTATTTGGTAGTAAAAGTGAGTTACGTTTGCCATAACAAGTGATTTTACAACCCCCACCGTATCAGGAAGCAGAATGCTGAGGAGGTATAGTCCCTAGAAGGATTATCCTCCTCATGGTCCATTACAAACATGGCATGAAGAAACAATGAATGAGAGATTCTCCAAGAGTAGAACATATGGCAGCCAGATGGGCTGATCAAAGAACTTTCTCCTCTCTCATGGTAGGAAGCCCTTGCTACTCCTGTCCAGCTAGATATGATATATGCTATGAATTGGAGACCACTGTGTGTTCACCAGTAGTCATTTTTCCAAATAGGAGTTCTCATTGTATTTGTTCTTTCCTTTTTCTGTCATTATATTTTAAGTATTTTGTAGCTAATTTTATCATGTAGTCTTAGATTGCTACACCATAATGAACTATACTGCTGCATGATAAAAACCATTTATTACCTTACTACCCTGGACTTAGAGTTATCTGCAATAACTAGATGAAACTTCGGATCATCTCTCTCTGGGGAGGACATGAGTACATTTTTGGTGGTAAAAAATATTGCTGCATTGAGTAGGCGTAGACATTTTTTTAAGGCATATATAGAGGAAGAATGGGTATATCAAGAGAAGAACAGGAATGTGTGGTATGTCTGCTGTTCCCGTTATCCAGGACATATCCATCATTCCTCTGATAATCATACTCCTATTTTCCCAAATGGAATCACCTTCTTGTGCCATTCATGTGTTACTGATAGACTCAAGTCCTGGAATGGGCTTGCGAATCAGTCTAGACCAACCTGAGCATTTCATTCTCTTGGAAACAGTGATTGACTTGGGAATGGTACTTGACCTTTGCTGGTAGTGAGGACAGTGTGATCTTAGAGCTGCTGGTAGTCATTTGTGGAGCTTGAAAATGAAGCCCACAGCAATCTTGATGACATAATTTGAACCCTTCATCCAAGCCATATCTCACAAAACTATCTTGAACTTTTCAGTATGTGAGGCAATAAATTCCCTTCTCTTTTAAGCCAATTTGAATTAGATTTTATGTCATGAGCAACCATAGATCCGTACTGAATCAATTCTAAGTTGTGCAAGAAAGAGTAAATCCATAAACATATATACATAGGAATAAATGAACATGAATATAATTGAAGGACAGACCTAACTAAATCTGAAGGGGTACATTGAAGAATGGTTCATAGGGTAAGAGGGAACTAGATTGGAGTAAGAGCTTGAAAATCGGTCAGAAGAACTTAAATTTAAATTTAATAGCCATGAAACTATCAAAGCAAGAAGAGATGTGCTAAAAGTGAAGATTTAGAATGATTATTCTGACAAATTTGATTGGAGCAAAGAGAGAAGGAAGTCAAAAAGACCTTAGAGAGGCTGTTGAACTAGCCCTGGAAGGCACCTTTCAAGGGCTTAGATAGAAAGCATGAAGTAGAGACAGAGGAAGGGATCTGACAAGAGACATTTTAAAGGATACATCAAAGGCCCTAATGACTGATTGGATAAAAGGAATAAAGAGATGGAAGGAGTCAACAAGGACATTCGAATATTCAAGCTTTGGTGGCAAGGAGAGCACTAATATCAGTGAGAAAGAAAGGACATGATTTTGGTGACAGTGAGATTGGTTTTGGACTTGCTGGAATTGAGGAGATTGCAGGACATCCAATAGAAATGTTAACTATGTACTTGAAGATGTGAATATGTAACTTGGGATGAAGGTGACATTAAAGATAAGGCTCTGAACAAAAGAAACCTGAAGCAGTAGTTCGGAGGGTGAGAGGAGAGCAGCAGGAATTAATATTACAGACCAGGAGGAAGAAGTGGCATCCAAAATTAAGTGGACCTAGTGCTTGGTGGAGACACATAAAGGAAGCCAGGATACTTTAGTATATAAAAAGTTTCAAATGATGTTAAAAGCAATGCTAAGCTCATACATACCATGGTCTATGTGGCACTGGATTAATCAGCCCATCTCCAACTGTTCCTGTTCATTGTACATTTGCATTGGCCTCCTTGCTTTCTGCTAATTCAAACTCACCACTCTTTGGCCTCAGAGCCTTTTCACTTGCTCTTGTCTCTGCCTGGGAAGTTCTTCCCCCAGGCATTTGCTTGGCTTTCTCAGACCAATGTAACGTCATCAAAGAGGCCTTTCTAGATCAATTTACCTAAAATATAAAATAATACACTACTCCCACCTGCATCCTTGTCTGTCCTTCTACTACACCACCTTATCTTCATAGCACTTATCACCACACAACATAATATTGTAGATCTATCTGTTTGTAAATGTATTGTCTGTCTCCCAGACTAGAGGAACAGTAATGAGATTCTAGGAGAAGAATTTGTGTTATTTACTGATGTATCCATGGGAAGTACAACAGAGCCTGGCACATAGAAAACTCCCATAAAAATCTTGTTTGATGATGAATGAGTGAAATGCAGTAAATGAGATGAACAAAAATTCAAGAGGGCTGAGTTAGTCATTAAATTCCTAGAACATTCCTATGGTTTCAGCCAAAAATTATGCTAAAGTCTCCCACTTCTGCTCCATTTCCCAAAGCAAAGGGAGTTTAGGGAAGTTTGCTACTGCTAAAGCAAGGTCTCGGGATACTTTCTTGGATGATTGTGCTAAGAGTGCTATTTTCTCCTGAGTTAACCCTTTGGTAAGAGACATCTCCAGTCCCGGATTTGACAGGCTTCTTTCTCCATCTTAGCTCCAAGTAGAGCTCTGAGAGAGAAAGGAAGTGGTGGTGTTAGCACAAGAGTCTCAAGGTCTGACCCATTCTTACTAAATGCTATTCTTGCTAAATGTTAAAATATAGGGCACTATTCCGCAGACCAGCTGTAAACAGAATGAACTTAACAGAAACTCAACCCTACAAATGTAGCCAATATGCATTGAAGAAATCAACTGAAATTGACCAAATAGTGTATATAAGCAATGACTAAGCCTCCCTTCCAAAAGGCAGAGCTTTGCATGAGTCCCTTGTCTCCTTTATTTGCTGTATTTAAATAAAACCACCTTGTGACAACCACTTCTCTTGAACAGAGCACCCGAAGCTGCGAAACCCTTGAGTTCACTAACGGTGCAGGCTGAAAGACTCAAAGGTTCAGAAAGATTTCTCTTCCCGTGAATCAGCAAACAGGTGATTTTCAGAATGATGACAACTTGGAGGGGCAAGTGTCACGTGCCAGGCAGAAAAGGGCACCAGTGGCAATCTCCGTTGCCACCCAGCTTTCCACAGCCGCCTGTACAGAAACAAGCACGCCAACACTTCAGGGAACAGTGGTGCTTTCACCAAGTTTCCCTGCCCCGGGGCCTACGCCCCGACCTCCCCTCTTCTCCCCAGCCGCCTCTCCCTAGCTGCAGGATCAGCCTCCGATTTCCGCTGATCCTGATGGCAGGGAGCCCGGAATCCAATTACTTTTCCCAAGGGAGCGCCATCCGTTCGTCTGGCCGCGAAGGGCGAGCGGGGGTCGAGAAGCCGCGGAAGCCGAGCCTCCCCCACCGCCCAGAGCCCCTGTGCTCCGACAGCCCCCGGCGGGGCGAGGCTAGCCCAGAAGGGGCGCGCGACGCTGCCTCTGGGACTATTTGTCCTTCCGCGCGCGGCCCTACGGCCGCGGCGCCAGCGTCGTCCCGGCTGAGTGGCAGATTAGCCCAGGGCTTTCCCCGCCGCGCGCCCCCGGCCAATCGGCGCCGCGCCGGCCCTGCTAGAGGGTCGCGTACACCCACATCCCCTAATCCACTCCTCACGCGAACATCCCCCCCACCCCACCCCGCGCACGCTCGCGCCCACGCCGCCGGCTGGGCCGCACGCGCGCTTCTGTTCCGGGCCTTCCACAGGTCGGGCCTGGACCCTGTCTTCTTGGCCCCTCGGGGCTGCTCTCTAAAGTGAAAGTGAAATGAGGACAGCCAGCCAGTGGTCTGTAGAAGGGTAACTAGCATCTTTGTCGGGTTTTCCACTGCTGCTCCGCTGCCGTCCAGCCTTGCCTAAGCGCCAGGAGGAAGAAAGAGGGCATTCCTTCTGATTCTTCGGAGACTGGGTGGAGAACTCCTACAGTTTCCTTGAAGTGTTCTCTAGTAAGAGGATCTTAAACTGGTGGATTTCTCACTGGCTTTCAGCTGTGCTCAGAGCACTTGATATGTCCTTTCTCCATCTGGAGCAAAAAAAAAAAAAAAAAAAAAAAAAGCAACAGTCTCCTGCACATGTTGTCAGACTTATGAGACTACAACTGACCTGCAGGCTTGAAGGAGAAAGTGCTCTATTGTGCCTTGTTTTGTCTTTTGAATGCATCCTCCTGGGACTGTGCTGACCCTTAGGCCCATAGTCGTCCTGAGCGTGATTGACATGCTTGATTAGCAGGCTAGTGAGAGAGAACCAGGGAAATTGCTATCAAAACAATTACATACAGGGACATCAGGACAATGGCTTGAGAGCCCCTGGGGACTCACTGACCATCCTAGCTCTGCCACGGATGCCCTCTGGGGCCGTGGCCAAGTCAGATCATCTCTTTGTGTCTTCCTTTCTTCCTGGTAAGTTAAAACTATTCTTACTGCTTCCTATCTCAAAGTGTATTATAAAAATAAACGCAGATAACATTGAAGGTTTTGTTTTTTGGAGGAAGGTGGTGGTGATTGAAAGATATTCTCTGAACATAAGATTCTATGAAGGGCAGCCATTTGATCTTCAGTTTATAATCTGGTCACATCACATAAACATACATGTGTCAAAACTAACTTGTAGATGCGAGTTCTGCACTGGGTGCAATGTGGTCTTCACAGGGGTCATGCCTACCTAGTAAAGCCACACTATTGCCTGCATTCTCAGACCTTCTCCCCTGCCTGTGTCAGTCCCCATCTCTAAGTCTTGGTCATTTTCACTCTCTATTTCTGCTCAAAGGCCACAGAACACTGCTAGGTATGGGTACCAATGGTGCCGTGGTTGGGGCTTTCCACTTGAGCCTAAGCTGTCACTTGGGGTTCTGACTTGTCTGGGTACCTCTGTGGAACTGATGAGGCAAGGGACTGATGAAGCCTGTTTAGTGGAGTAACTGACAAGCTTTCTCAGACAACATGTCCTTGATGAAGGAGCTGAATACAACCGTGCTTGAGCCAGGAACAAAGACTAACTTTCAAGAAGTGGGAGGTCCTTTTGTGTTTAATGTTGTGTCTTTTGGCCCTGAGTCCAGTAGCAGTGGGGAATGGGGGAGGCGGGAATGGAAGGAGGCTATGGGGGAAAGCTGAAATATGTTTCAAAATTTTCACACCCTACATTTCACATTCATAACACACGTTCTCCCCTTTACCAGAAAAGACCAGGCTATCATCAAAAGTGCAAGCAACAGAAAACCTCACTGGAGGTGGCTTTTGAAGAATAAGAAATTTATTGCTTCATAAAATAAGAAGTTTGCAGGAAAGTGCTTCCTGAATTACTTCATTGAATAACTCAAGAATGTCATAGGGGACGCAAGTGGATTTCTTTCTGCTCCGCCATCCTCAGATGACGGTAATCTCTCCTGCCATCTCCCTCCAAGGCTGCACCATAGCTTCTGTGTTTCTTGGCGTCAGATGCAGTCAGGGGCATCTAGCAAAGAGGGAAATTGTCTACCTCCTTTTTCTGTCTCTGTCTGTCTCTCTCACAACAAAGGAAGGGTAATCCTTTCCAGAGGCCTCTAGCAGAACTGAGTCTGATTGGGAAGAATTGTGTTACACACACACATCCTAAACTAATTACTTGTAAAAAGAATGATGCTAAACATAACCTTCCCCTCATTCTGGGGAGAAAAATCACCTTCCATGAGCACGCTGGAGAGTATAATCAAAATAACATCAAATTTTGCAGGAAAAAAAAATGGAAAAGTGGTTGTGGTTTAAGCCTCAAAGGGTTCCTTCATCTTTTCTTTCCTCTGCATCAAAATGTTTCATATCTACTCTCCAGCACTTCTAAAATTCCCTATCTTCCTCCATGTTCTCTCAATGGAGAGATAATCCAGCTCCATTTCAAAACCTGGCCCTCCATCTGTCTACCTACCTAAGACCTTGCTTTTGTCTTAGTCCCTCACAGTGGTCCCTAAACCATGCGAAGTTACCAGCAGGCTGTTCCCCCTAGCACTCTGTTAGTGAGGATGAGAGGAGATCTAAAGCCCCTTTTGTTGTCCCAGGAAAATCCAGATTGAAAGATGAGAGAACTTGTCCACATCCTATCCAGTGGGGCTGGGGTAGAAGCAGGAATCGGGTGGTAAGGACCAAGGGCAAGCTTTATTCTTTCCTAACAGGGTCATATACCCAGGGCTTCCCTGTCTGCCTCAGCAATGTGGGAGTACACGTGGTATCCTCAGCTACTTTAGCTTCAGACTGCTTCCACTTTGCTCTCTCCTTCCCCACCAGTGCTGATCTGGAGATTGGGTCCCACCCTTTTTCTGAATTACAACCTGGAGGAACCTTGATAGTGGCTTAACTTGAGCCTGAAACTTGGTCCATTCCTTTCCTGTACTGTGCTATGTGCTAGGAGACATTGGTAAATAAGTCAGAGTTCTCTGTCTCCGACGAATTTAATTCATGCTTTGGTGGGGGAGCTTTGGCATGAAATCCCAGGTTATGTTACCAGAAGGGGACCAGAATGGGAATGGGAATAAAACTTAAAAGCAAGATTCAGCCATTAGCTCTATGCAGCATAACCCATGTTTTAATCCTTTACAAAAAGTACCATTATTAGTCTAAATTATTTTGATCTTTACACAGCTCATATCACATCTTTTCACAGAGGCCTTTGTTTCAGACAATTACAGCTTCCAACAATATAAGCACCATGTAGGGCAATGAACTTGTGTTACAGTACATTTTATTAATAACATGCCTTGTCAGCTGAACAGGCTAGGCTATGGATGGATGAATACAGCAAAAATGAGCCTGTATCTGATGCAAGTTTATGTATCATCAGAGTTGTTAGCATATCTCTGCTCTCAGCAAGGAAGCTGCCAGATCGTATTCAGCAGAATGGTGTATAGATACATTGTCAGGAGATAAAAATATTTACTGTAACGTGCCTTTCTTTGGCTATACTTGCCTGAGGATGTATAGTAAAATCAAATTTTAAAATTCACCTAGGTTACTATTCCCATTTCATTTTTAGTAGAAACTGGGTTCTCCCAAAAATGCTACACTGTATTGAATATATCAAACTGCTCATATGTTTTCTACTTCTGCTTCAAATGGTGTCATGGACCCTCAGTGTCTAATTTATCTTGACAGTGTCTGAAGTGGAAGTAAACCAGTTCAGACTGCAGGTCCTGAAATATGAGTCAGAGAAGGTGGTTACAGCCGAAGTGAAATGAGAGCATTTAAATGAAATGTGAACTGCAGTCAATCTGAATGAATTCCCTTAGCACCTCAGTCCAAGAAAGAACCTGTATGGTTTTTAATCCTCGCTTGACTCATGACAAAGTTCATGACCCTGAGCAAGTCAGTTAATTAATCTCCATGTCCTGGTGTCCCCATTTGTATTACAGGGTTAATAAGACCTGTAATGCACCTGCATTTGGAGTTCAGAAGAAAAGAGAATTATACTCTTTTTGAAATATAGCTGATAATTATCAATCAATTATCAACAGGAAGTTATTGAGCCTAGCACCCACCCATCTTCTATAGTAAAGAAATCATTAAGTGCTGAAGAAATCTTCATTACATGAATGAATGAGAAAGTGAATCAATGAACCAACTACTGGATGCCAGGCCCTGTGCTGTGGAAACCCAAGATGCATCCCTGACTTTTAGGAACAAACTTTCTGGTGAAATAAGACATATGAAAGATTACAAGGTACTTAACAATTAAGGTGCGAAATGCTAGATGAATGTTAAGGTTCATCATCTTCAAACTAGGATTTCCAGATTCTCAGCTTCATTATGAATTCTTCCCTAAAATTGACTTTATTGAGAATATGGCTATTGTTCTGGTGCATAGAAGCAGTAGAGATGTTTAATAAAAGAAACATAGAAATATATTTCATTAGAGTAATATTCTGTAAGGAAGTGGGATTGAAATATAAGTTTGGGGGAAGGAGAAAGATATAAAACTGTTATATTCTTTTTATATTTTTATTGAGGTATAACATCCATACAGTGACATGCACAGACTACCACCTAAATCAAGATCAAGGTGATGCACCTCCCAACCATGACCTTTCAAAATTAATCTTCTTCTTTTCCTGCCTCAGACAACTGTTGTTCTGACTTCTTAGGCTTATAGTGCCATAAAATACTATAGCGTTGTGTAAACAGAATTCTATCCTTTGTGCCAGGCTTCTTTTGTTCAACATTATGTGTGTATAATGCACCCATTGTTGCACACACCAGAATTCATTCTTTTGAATTGTTGTAAAACAGCTATTTTTAAAGTGGTTTTTCTTCTGGTTTTGGTCATTGTGGATAAAGTTGCTGTGAATATTCCTGTACGTGTCTTGTGGAGGACCACTGCACTACTTTCTCTCCGATACCTGGGAGTGATGTGGCTGGATTTGTGTGCTTTTTAAAAATGATAGTGGACATCAAATCTCTATTGTTTTAGGTTCCACTGGGTACATTTTAAAGAACATTGTATAGCCTTGGCAGGTGTGGCTCACTTGGTTGGAGCATCATTCTGTAAACCAAAAGGGTCACGGGTTCAATTCCCAGTCCGGGCACATACCTAGGTTGTTGGTCCAGTCCCCGGTTGGTTGGGTGGTGTACGAGAGGTCAGGGCACATGGGAGAGGCAACCAATGCATGTTTCTCTCCCTCTCTTCCTCCCTCCCTTCCCCTCTCTCTACAATCAATAAGCATGTCCTCCAGTGAGGATAAAAAAAAATTGTGTAATAGACTTACTTAGAATGCTAATATTTGCAATATACAGAATGTTTATTCTTTGCATTTATTTAAACTTATGATGAAAAATTTTAGATATCAATTTAAGCATGTGCATGTGTGAGGGCATATACCAATTAAACACATTATGTTAGGAAGTACCTGAGGAAACTAGACAATAGACCCTTCAGGAGTTCAAAAGAAGAACAAGATGACTGAGGATAGGGGAGGTCTCTTTCTCCCTCCCTCCTCTCCTCCTCATTTTACTCTCGTTCTCATTAGTTATCCTGTCATCTGACAAACATTTACTCAACAGGTATTACATGCCAACACTCTGCTAGGCATAGGGGATATACCCGTGAATAAGACAGACTATAGCTGTGACTCATAGTCTAGTGAGGGATACAATCAACATGAAAACAAATAACTGAAATGACTGCAGACTGCGTTAAATATCACAAAGGAAACAAATGAACCTTATGATAGAGGATAGTGGTGGCATTGACTGTTATGGAGGGTGGGTATGGTGGCCTCATGTTGGATGAGCCGACTGTGCTTAGAGGCAAGAGGAGAGCATGCCAGGCAGAGAGTCTCATACTGAGAGCATTAACAGGACTTTGAAGAAGAAAGAGCTTGGAATGTTCTACAAACTGAAAGCAGGATACTGTGATGGCATTACAGTCAGACTTGAGTGTTTTAAAGAAGTTATTACATAGTCAACTCTTGAAAATGTCTATACACAAAATATATAGTTAATATAAACTATATAATAAGGTAATAATAAAATTTAGAGCATATACTGATGTTCGTCTTTGGGAAGTGATAAAAGTGAATGCATCTACTTTTCCACAAGAACAGGAAACAAGGAAGGAAGGTTCAGGAAAATAAAACAAGGTAAATCCATCTGCATCAGCACCAGCACTGCTGTCATCCTGGCAGGACAGTCAGTCTGTTGAGGGAAAGAGTATGTCTTGCTAATTTTTGTATCTCTAGTGCCTAGTGTTGTGCTTGGTAAAGAAGATGCTTAATGCATGTGTGCTGTAAGGAAAGGAAAAACAGAATTAACATGTATTTAGTGCTAATCTCTGTGCTGGAGCCAATTAAGCAAAAATAAAAGGCAAATAAAATACAGGAAAAATTGCAACATGCACAACAGCCAATAGGTTGATATATTTAATAGACTTTTTAAAACTAGCATATTGGTTAAAGCACATTTTCTGGAGTGAGGAACGCATACTGCTTTGAAGGCAAATTAGTGATTGAGTGTGTGTTTTAGTTGGCCAGGGGAGCCAGAACAAGAGGGGAGGTGGGGGGTGGGGCGGGGGGAGAGAGACAGAGACAGAGAGAGACAGAGACACAGAGAAAGCACGGAGTATCGTGGATCTCTGATGTCTGTGAAGCTTGTTCCTAATCTGGTGCCCCTAAAGCTGACCTTCAGATGTTCCCTCACCACGTTTGTTCTCTTCTTCTGGTCTCATACTGAGAGTGCAAATATAAATAGAAGAGACACATCCCTCCCAAACTGTCCAGTTTCAGAGAAAAGGACAAAGTCCTGAGTAACCTGTTAATTGAATGATGACTTACTGTCTTTAAAAACCTTTGTGCTACACAAGTGTATTGTGTGTATTTGTTATTGTCATTTTCTTCATGACATAATATACTCCTCTTAATTTTAAGGAGGAAATGAGCTAATTTTTATACTACATGAAGTTTTCCTTCTTTAACCAAGCTAATTTTTGATAAGTTCATCCATTTAACAGGTTACCTAGTATGTGCCACTGGCCCAGAGGCAGCAGTTACAGCAGGGGTAAGTAAAACAGGCCAAGTCTGTGACTTCATAGAGCTTTTATTCCACATGGGAGTGGGGTAGGACAAACAAACAGGTAGTTAAATAAATTACATAACATAATGTCAGGTAGGGATAAATATTATGAAGAAAAATAGAGCAAGGAAAGGAGCTCAATTAATGTGTGTTCAATGTAGGGAGAAGCAAGGAGGAGCAAAGGATGATGGGTAGAGTTCATCTCCAGTCAGCAACATCCCTGCCAGGAGGACTCTGACCTTACCCATCCTCACAATGCCCAGGTGATTTTCACTTCATCAATGTTCAGGCAAAATTGAGTTAGTCAGGGAAAGACCTGGAAATCAAATGGTAGTATAGATGGTAATAAATGCCTAGAAATAAAAATGTCTCAATTGTCATCAGTTCCCACCTGTGCTTTCCAGTTTGCTGACAAACCCACAGCTGAAGTAAAAGGGGAAGGCACAGTACCAAGTGGTTTATACAATAATAAGATGGTTTGTTTGAAGGGATAGAAGATATTTGTCTAATCAATAAGATTTGGAAAAGAAAAAAAAACAACCCTCAGAGGACTAGGGCTTGTACCAGTGTTAAACTGGTTTTATTTACACAGGTAGGTGCCCTTGAAAACTTTCTTACCAAGATTACCAGTGGTGAACTAATACCAAAGCCAACAGTTAATTTTCTTTCCTAATATTAATCTACATTTATTCCAAATGCATTTATTCTCTCTTCCCCTCCTTCCTTCTTTTCTCTACTGTAGGTTATGTAATCTCATCAAGAGCTATGGCTTAATAAACCATCTATATGCTGATGACCCTGATTTATATATTCAACCTTGTTTTCTGGCCTGAGCTCTGGGTTAGTGTATCTGACTGGTTACTTGATATCTCCACTTCTATTTCAAATTAAAATTGTTAAAATAGAAAATCTGATTTCCATCTGTCTTCTCCAATATTCAAATATGGACTTCCCTAAATCTTTTCCATTACACGTCTATCGTTTATCCTATTGCTTGGTACAAACATCTTGATTTCTCACTTTAATTCGTACCTTCTGTCCAGTACATCAGTAAATCTTATTGGCTCTAATTCCAGATTACATCTGGACCACCCATTTCTCGTCATCTCCACTTCAATAGTTTTAGTTAAAACAAGGCATTATATCTTGCTTAGTCTATTGCCAGAATGTTGTGACTAGTCTCCTTCCCCAATGCAGGTGAGCCAAGGCTGCTGGGCTCAGGGAATGGAGGCCCTGTTGTGAGCACAAGGCTCAGAGTAATGGTGTCTGCATTGGAAGGATGATGGTGAGGTGGGCACTGGGTCCGGGCTGGGGTCTGCGCAATCACCAAGGGACTGTGAATTTCCTCCCTACACACTTGCGCTGCTAACAGATGATGCAGCAGAAACTAGAAAAAGCAAAAGGCAGTAATCAGGAACCAGGAAGAAAACCCCCTTTCTCCTGCAACATCCCTCCCATGCTCTCTACTGATAAAGTTTAACACGTGCTCGCTGTAAGGAGAAATGTTGCAGAGCGGGTCCTGAAGGGTGACTATAGAGCTCAGAGGCAATAAATTGATAAGTGGTCAATTTCTTTCATAATATAAATCTTAACTAGCTTCATAAATCACCTTAGTATAAGGCTTATTAACTTCATTTCTAGGGTTATTCATAAATTATTTATGAACTGGATTTTAAATTTAGAATGTACAATTTCCATGTCTTTGTTTCCATTCTATGTCAAGTTTCTTCTAGGAACATCATTGATACAATTGATAACAACACCAGAAAAAAAAAGCCAAAGCAATATATGCAAGAAGTAGAAAACAGATGCATAGGCATCAAATACCTTGGTCCCTAAGGTCACATCTAGCAAATAATTGGACAGAGGGCTGAGCACAGACATCAGTGCTTGATAGTTAGATGAATTAATAAAATGCTTCTTTCAAATTGATATTCTCCAAGGGATAAGAGTTTATATACTTTACTCTGTGACTTGCTCTTTAAGAGCAGAACTAGTCTTTTAGCCCAAATTAGCTTATCACAATAGCCACCTAGCAAAAAACAAGTCTCTAAGGGAGAGATAAAGCTTGAAGGAAGATTTAGGACAGGAGGTGTTATGGACTGAATATTCGTATTCCCCCAGAAGTGACATGCTGAAGCCCTAACTCCCAGTCTGTATATGGAGATGGGGCCTCTAAGAAGGTGATTAAGGTTAATTAGGTCATAAGGGTGGAGCTCTGATCTGATGAGATTAGTGTCCATTTAAGAAGAAATACCAGGAATGTTTGCCCCCCCCACCTCCCCACCCCCGCTCCCCACCCCCTTTTCCTCACAGAAAAGGCCACAGTAGCACGCTGCAATCCGAGGGGAGAGCACTCATCAGACACAAACCCTGCCAGCACTTTGGTCTCGGACTTCCAGTCTACAGAACTGTGAAAAAATAAATTCCTGTTATTTCAACCACCCAGTCTCCGATATTTTGTGATAGCAGCCCTCTCAATAAGAATAAAAGGTACTGTCTGGAAAAGGCAAGGTCAAAGGGTCACTACAGAGATTTTAGGGTACTTGTGTGTATTGCAGTGGGGGAAGAGCCAAGGAAAGGAGGAAAGTAAAGGAACAGCAAAAACAAATGTCTTTCACTATGTTACCGTTGAGCTTAAAATGGGCCTTTTTAACCAATGAGATCAGGGTATCCTGAAAACTTATTAACACCCTCACTTTTTTCTACTTGGCTTTAGAATCAAATTTTTTTTTTTTAACTTTCATCTGAATATAACTCTGTAGCAGCTTTCAAAGTAAATATCATAAAAGCTTAACTCTGGAGAAGTCAAGAAACTAGTTTTCATTACTATGTAGAATACAAGCTCTAAGACCTACTCTCAACCATTAAGGCTCTTTTATGTGGAAATGGTACCTCAGCTGCTCATTCGGCTTTTCTCAGTAAAGAGGAAACTGAAAAATTACTTGAGTTTAAAAGGACTTCTCTACAGAAAAACTCAATACAATGTATAGAGATATCTATATGAGTGCACATGATTTAGGATTAAATTCTCAGTAGTATTTTGATGCAGCTAGTAAGTTTTCAGTAAGGACAGTGAATGACCTAATGTGGTATACAGTAGATAAAGCCAAAAAATTAAGCTTTGCCCCAACTCTGTTTCCTATGTATAGTTTCCCCTAAGACGTCCTTACTGTATCTCTTCATGAAGCTGTGGCCAGTTAAGTCATGCACCCTTAGATTTATTTCCCCTCCTTTCCTGCCTAATTATTTCCTTACTCTAAATGTCCTCAGATTACAAACTTCCCAATGAAGTGCTAGTAGTCAGATTTGCTTAGGCTCCTTTTTCTAGATAATCCAAGCTAAGACAGTGCCCAAAACAGTATAGAAATGTGTGCTTAAGAAGATATTTTATAAAAATAAAACATACATATTTTATAAATAAATTTAGTCAAAATTTGCTTTGGATACAGAAATGTGAATAATTGTTCTTGGCAATAAAGAACCCTAAAATGCAGGTTTTTAAAAATTATGACACTGATAGTTTCAAAGAATACTTCCTTTTGCATAGAATATTTATGTTTGGGATTCGTCTGATGTTTCCTCATGATTAGATTTAAGTTATATGTGTCTGGACAGAATATTACATAGTGATATTGTATCCTCCTCATATATGTGTCTTAAGATACATGTGTCTGCCTCATGCTCCAGCCCCTCACAACTACAAACTAAAATGTATTCACCCCAGAGGCAAGGATTATCGTCTGTTTTATTCACTAGTACAAAATATTCCCGCACCTGGTATAGTACGTAGCACTTATTTACTGAATGAATGAATAAAAAGATAATTCCGATTTGTAAAAAGTTTAATAACACAGAATTTATTATAATAAAACTTCTTTATGACAAACCATTTTTTTAATTTTATTTTTCAATTACAGTTTACATTCAATATTATTTTGTATTAATTTCAGGTGTATAGTATAATTGTTAGACAATCATATACTTTACAAAGCTGTTCCCCTGATATTTCAAGTATACATCTGGCACCACACATAGTTATTACAATATTATTGACTGTATTCCCTATGCTGTACTTTACATTCCCCGTGACTATTTTGTAACTACCAATTTGTAGTTATTAATCCCTTTACCTTTTACACCAAGCCCCCAAACCCCCTACCTCCGGCAACCATCAGTCTGTTCTCTGCATCTATGAGCCTGTTTCTGTTTTGTTATGACAAAACATTATTAAAGCCATGCTACTTCAGCAGTCCATGGCTACAGGATATAAGCATAGGACAGAAAATATATGATTAAGCATAATGTTAAACCCCCTTCTACCCCCTCCTTCCACCTCCACATTTTAGCCAATACATTTAACCAAAACTATCAGCTGCAAAACTAACCGATTCAGGATGCATTGCAAATTCCCCTTGCCACTCTCTGGAAATAATAATATTAGAAATGAAATGGCTAAAAAGTAGGTACAAAAGGGAGAAAATGAATGTTGCATGGATACATCTAGACTGTACTCGCCAGCACTGAACTGGATCATATACAACAAGCCTTACTTTGCATGGTTCTGACATGCACGATTTCCAGCTCCCATGGTTTAGTTAAATAGCCCAGTTTTCCAGCATCAGAATGCACATTTCAGTTACCATGGTTCAGTTCATTTCAGTCATTGCATAAAGTACAGACTTTATTCCTAGCTCTTCAATCCACAAATCACACTATGTAAATACCAGAGGCATATCATGATCAGTGACAAATCACGTCACTTCTTTCAAAATCCACCAGTGATTGGTCACTCTGCATCTGTTCTCCATTTCATATACAGGGATAGCGGAAGAGTGTAGTTGTGTTCCCATCTTGTCCACCAGGGACAAAAATTCGTGTGACATTCTACAAAAATGGATAATCAAAAGATAAAATTAGCTAACAGAGATGAAAGTACAGCAAATAACCCAAAGTGACATTGCTAGAAGCAAAAATCAAATTGAACGTAAATGGAATTATAGAATAAATGGCTGAGAGTGCGAATGTTGATATTGCCACCATTTGAGAAGCTCTAGATATGCAACCAGAGGAACTCAGTGAAGGCAACTTTATTAATGTAAAGAAGGAAGGTGGTTATGACAAAAAAATGATGTTTCAGAAGAAATAACAGGTGAAAAAATTCCACATTAATGGAACTTTTGGAGATATTTCACGACATGAATGTACAAAGGGTAAAATGTTGGAAGCTGATCCAAATTTAGGAAGGAGAATAACAATTCACGTGGGCATACAAAAGATCCCCTCTCCCCGTTATAGAAAGCCACACAATGGAAGATGGCTGCAGTGTTTAAAACTACCCTTAATACACTTTTAACAAAGAAATAAAACACTTTGATTCTGTGTTTCTAATGCCTTAAATTCCAGTGTACTAAGTAAGTAATAGCTTTACTATTTTCCTTTATAAATGTATAACTGACAGTAAGAGAGTTTAAATGTTTTGACAGAAATTTTAAAGGTCAAAAAAGAACCATAATTTTCCTGTTGATTATTAAGATCAACACAGTTTCAGCTTACACACTCATTTTTATGGTTCTATGCTCCCATGCAAAATAAAGATTTCCTTTATTTCATTCAAGGTAAAGTGTAAATCAGATGCTCAGAAATAAAAAGTAGAATGTCTTTACCATAGTCATGATCTGAAGAAAATTAAGAACCACTGAATGGAAATGATAAACTGGGAATATTAGCCTCCCACTTGGATCAGTCCCAGATCTGTATCCCTAGCTTGCGTTTTCAAGTGACTTTGGGGCATTCCGCCAGCACCTCACATACAACACATCCAATGCTGAACTTTCTCCTAACGTTGCCACTTACCAAAAATCTCCAAGCAACTTGATTCTCCATAATGGGGTATCAACTAGGATTAGTTTTAATGCTATTAACAGAGACCTGGAATAATAGTAGCTTAAATAAGATAAAGATGTATTTTTCTATCAAAATAAAAGTCTAGAATTAGACAACCCAGGGCTAACATGGTGGCTCACCAACTTTCATGAATATGTCTTCTTGTTCTGCAATTCTTGGAACTAATTGTCTGTCTTCAAGTTACCTCATGGTCTCAAACTAGCTGCTGGTGCTCCAACCATCACATTCTAGGAATAAAGAAGGAGGGTAAAGAAAAAAGTGCTATCTCCCTGTTGAGTGAATGTACTTTAGAGAGCTTTCATAGATGTCCCACTCAAAGATGTCTACTTATGTCATTATGTTTTACTAGGCATGAAGGAGACTGGAAAATACAGTTTTTATATAGTTTTCACTGGGCATGTTGCTATCTCTGATACCATGTAGGTCAGCTATATAAAAAAAAATGGGCAGAGTGGATATTAGGTAAGCAATTAGTACTCTTTGCCAGACATCGTTAATGATTCTACTATTCACTTAGTAATCAAGGGAAATACCTAGAGATTACCTGAGATTCATACTTCCTAATTTTTTTTCATATTTGAAAGTCTACTTTTTTAAAGCTCCATTGCATAAAATACTGCATGACAGACACTGCTTATGTTGATAAATGTTTGTGGAATGTTGATTTAATAGCTACCTTTTATATAATTGAGGGAAGTTATCTCAGTGAACTTTAAATTGGGGTCTTCAAATAATATTCAAAGAGTATTCTCATTACATTATAATGTGTAATTCCTGGAATTCTTTAAGTCACAAGGTAATTCCCTATTCTCTAACACTATTGGGATTTGAGTTATTCAATTTCAATAGTAAGGATTGGACACAGGTAAACACCCTTCCTTCACTAGTATTTAATTTTTCTTAATTGTATAATTTTGCTAGTAGCTTTTTGTCTTTAGCACTGCCTCCTCTAGGAGACCTCTCTGAGACATTCCTCAGATTGATCACGAGCACACACATGCACATGTGCTCACTGTCTTATACACACACACCCCTACCAGTGATGGCCTCAAAAATCTTGTTCCTTAGCAAGTCAAAATATCAAACATCTCAGTGGCAGGTATGGAAAAGAATAAACCTATCCCTCTTGAGCCACCTGCTAAATATTCCATATGCAAGGTCCTAATTTTAGGAGAAAGAAAGGAAAGTTTTAAAATATATTCTCTTCTCAGTGCACCACAAGAACCTTTTCTGTTCTTTTCTTCTCAAGCAGCTGCAGCAAAAGCTTACATGAATGCAAAGTGTGAGCAGTACTAGAAACAAGGCATAATTTAAAAGAATTCACTAGACAACTTAAACAAATAAACCTATTGGGTTAAGCTTATTGTTCTGGAGAGAATAAACAGTGTGACTGGCCTTGGATTGATGGAATTCACTGGAATAGAACAAGGCTGACAAATTGGGATAAAATATTTAGCAGTTGTTCTTTATCCTGGGACAAATGACCAACTACTCTAAATTCATTTCCTGCAGCTGGTAAGTGGGTGGCCAGGTCTGCATCCCACCCACTGTAGCCAAGTAACATTTCTTGACTTTGACAGGTTGCCCCAATTAGATTAGATATTGGACAAAACAGTGTACATTGCAGATCGTTTTCAAAATATTTTCATTTCCCCAATTCCTGACATTCTGGTATAAACAAAGACATGCAAGATCTGAACATGCTCAGAAAATGGTTTTTTTTGACAAGATGGAGAATAGACTGTTTGCAAGCATTCTTCAGGCCAGAGCTTTAATAGTGTTCATATTACAAATGCTATTTTATATTTACCGTAACATTTTTCTTTGTAGCTCTAAATATTTCAGTTGCTCAAATAATTTATTTTAATACAGCAGCATTGCATTAGGGCAGTAGGAGCAAATACACAGAGACAATTGTTGCAATCCCTTATTAAAGTCATAATTTCACTAATTTGGTCTTTCAGATTAAAATTTTGTACTACGTTCAAGTAATTTCTACATGAATATGATTTTCTATAATAAATTGTGCAGAAATTCAAATATTCATAAATTATGAAACAGGGAATCAGATATACAGAGGTTAATGACTCACTTTGGAAATATTTTAGGCCTTCTGTGCTGTGTATTTGTAATTTGCCCCCTCACCTCCCATTTCCTTTAGTTGCAAAGGCTCTTGTGATCTTTTCTCCCTATGTTTATTTACTGCTCCTTTTTTTTCTGTCAGTGCCTCTGTGATGTTTCCACATCTCCTCCTAACATTTGTATATTTGCATTTATTTATTCTAAAAGCCAGAAGTTTTCACAAAGTGCCAGCTAATGAACTAAAAATTATTCTCCAACACATAAAAATCAAGAACCAGACAGCTGCATAGGCAAATTCAACCAAGTATTCAAATAAGGCTTAATACCTATTCTTCTCAAACTCTTCCAAAAAACTAAAGAGGAGTAAAAGCTTCCAAATTCATTTTATGAGCCCTGCAGTCCCCTGATACCAAAAACAGACAAGGACACCACAAAAAAGAAAATTACAGGCCAATGTACTTAATGAAGATAAATGTAAAAATCCTCAACAAAATATTAGCAAACCAAATACAACAATACATCAAAGTGATCATACACCATTATTAACTGGGATTTATCCAGGGATGCAACAGTTGCAAATCAATCAACAAGATACTTCGCACCAATAAAATAAGAAACAAAAGTCATATTATCTTCTCAATAGATGCAGAAAAACCGTTTGATAAAATTCAACACCTATTTATAATAAAAACTCTCAACAAAGTGAGTAGAGAGAACATACAGGAGTATAGAGAGAACACAAAAATAATATGACAAACCCACAGTTGATATCATACTCAATGATGAAAAGCTGAAAGCTTTTCCTCTAACAACAGAAACAAAACAAGAATGCCTACTCTTGCTTTTTTATTCAACACATATTGGAAGTCCAAGCCATAGCAATTAGGTAAGAAAAAGAAATAAAAAGCATTTATGGGAAAGGCAGAAGTAGAACTGTCACTACTCACAGATGACATAATACTATATGTAGAAAACCCTAAAGATTCCGCCACAAAACTGTTAGAATTAATAAATGAGTTTAGAAAAGTTGCAGGATACAAAATTAGTATACAGAAATCTGTGGTGTTTCCATATACTAATAATGAACTATCAGAAAGAGAAATTAAGAAAACAATCCCATTTATAATTGTATCAAAAAGGATAAAAGAGCTAGGAGTAAATTTAACTGAGGAGGTGAAAGACTTGTGCACTAAAAACTAAAGGACACAAAAGAAATTAAAGATGACACAAATGAATGGAAAAATACTCCATTCTCATGGACTGAAAGAATTAATATTGTTAAAATGCCCATACTATCAAAGCAATGTACAGATTCAATGCAATGTCTATCAAAATGCCAAAGGCATAATTCACAGAACTAGAGCAAATAATTCTAAAATTTATACGGAACCACAAACATCCCAAAAGCCAAAGCAATCTTGAGAAAGAAGAGCAAAGCTGCAAATATTATGCTTCTTGATTTCAAACTATACTACAAAGCTAGAGCAATCAAAATAGAATGGTTTTGTCACAAAAACAGACATACAGATCAATGGAACAGAATTGATAGCCCAGACGTAAACCCACACAGATGTGGAAAATTAATCTACAGCAAAGGATCCAAGAACATACAATAGAGAAAGGACATGCTCTTCATAAATGCTGTTGGGAAAACTAGACAGCAACATGCAAAAGAATGTAATAATGCCTATTTTATACTATACACAAAAATTAACTAAAAATGGATTATAGACTTGAATATAAGACCTGAAACCATAGAATTCCCAGGAGAAAAAATAGACAGTAAGCTCCTTCACATCAGTCTTAGTGATGTCTTTGTGGATCTGGCTCTAAAGGCAAGGGAAACAATAGCAACAACAACAACAAACAAACAAACTAAACTAAACTAAACTAAACTATGCCAAACTAAAACGCTTCTGCACAGCAAAGGAAACCATCAACAGAATGAAAAGGCAACCTACAGAATGGGAGAAGATATTTTCAAAACGTGTCTGAAGAAGGTTAGTATCCAAAATATACAAAGAACTCATACAAATCAACAACAACGAAAGAACAAACAGCCTGATTAAAAAATGAGCCAAGAATCCAAATGAACATTTTTCCAAAGACATACATATGGCCAACAGGCACATGAAAAGGTGTTCAACATCCCTAATTATTGGGGAAATGCACACCTTTAGAATAACTACCATAAAAAAGACAAGAAATAACAAGTATTGGAGAGGATGTGGAGAAAAGGAACCCTTATATGTTGTTGGTGAAATTGTAAATTGGTGCAGATACTATAGAAAACAGTATAGAGATTCCCCCAAAATTAGGAATGGAGCTACCATATGACCCAGTTATTCCACTTCTGGGCATCTATCTGAAGAATATGAAAACACTAGTTTGAAAAGCTATATGCACCCCTATGTTCAGTGCAGCTTTATTCACAGTAGCCAAGATGAGGAAGGAACCTAAGTGTCCACTGACGGGTAAGTAGATAAAGAAGATTGGGTATATATGGAATACTACTGAGCCATAAAGAAAGAATGAAATCTTGCATTTACAACAACATGGATGGAATTGAAGGTATTATGCTGAATGAAATAAGTCAGATGTAGAAATAAAAATGCTACGTGATTTCACTCATATGTAGAATCTAAAAGAAGCAAAACAAACAAAATAAAACCAAAACTTATAAATACAAAGAATAGAGCAGTGGTTACTGGAGAGGAAGGAGGTTGGTGGGACGTGGGCAAAATTGGTGAAGGGGGTCAACTGTGTGGTCATGGATGGTACCTAGACTTGTGGTGGTGATCACTTTGTTGTGGATACATATGTCAAGTTATAATGCAGTACTCTTGAACTTTTACAATAAAAGAATTTTTTTATCTCTAGCATTTGTACTCACTGTAACTGTAACTGTAGGCATTTTATATTTCAGTTTTGGGACTAATTTAGGAGAATTATTATTATTTTATCAGAATTGTATTTGGAACTTAATTTTTTACTTATTTTTAAATCCGATTTTATGATTGAGGACAGAGGATCTTATGGGACTGGCTTTCTCAATGAAATATTTATTTTAAATATTTTATTTATTTCCTTTCAGAGAGAGGGGAAAAGAAGGAAAAAGAGAGGGCAAGAAATATCAATCAATCACCTCTCGTATGCACCCTGACCTGGGACCAAACCTGCAACCCAGGCACGTGCCTTGACTGGGAATCAAACTGGTGACCTTTTGCTTTGCGAGACCATGCCCAACCAACCAAGCCACACCAGTTAGGGCTAAAAATACTTATTTTAGCAAGAGCAAATAATGATTTAAATTGAGAAGAACCTCCAGCTGTCCTTCAACTGATAGTCACAATATTAAAAAAGGAGACAAGTCAATCAACTCTTAGTCTCCCACCTCACATCTCTCCCCCTTACAGCTGTGTGGTGTTGGGCTAGTTATTTAACATCGCTAGGCCTCAATCCCCTTATCTATGAAATAGATGGTAGTACCTACTTCTACCACGGTTGCGAAGATTAAAGGAGTTAATGTGTACACAATGCTATGAAAAATACCTGACACACAATAATATTTTTAAAAATATGGCTACTGCACTGACTAGCGTGGCTCAGTGGATTGGGCATCAGCTTGCAAACCACTCAGGGCACATGCCTGGTTGCAGGCCAGGTCCCCATTTGGGGTGCATGTGAGAGGCAACAGATTGATGTTTCTCTCCCTCTTTTTCTCTCTCCCTTCCCCTTTCTCTAAAAATAAATAAATAAAATCTTTAAGAAAATACATATCTATTGTTATTTTATCATTATTACCTCTATGTAAATACTTTCTCCTATCCTTTCTGCTTTTCTTTCTCCTCCCCCTAATCCCTTATGAGGAAACAAGTTACTTCCAACCAAACTAGGAGATTAAGAAGTACGAGCTGAAGCTGTTGTTACAGTCTAGTCCTTTTTAAAGGATGCTTAAATCCCATAAGAAAATGTTTAAGTTTCAAAGAAAAGTTCACCCAGACTGCCATATCGCACAGCTCCAGGAGGCGCCATCCACCCTGTAGTCAAATTTACTGCTACCCCTGAAATGTCGTAGTGAACAACCCATGCAGCCACGCATGGTATGTCTCTGAAGCCCACCATTGATCACTTTAACTTTTTTATTTTCCTCCTTTCATTGTTTTCTTTTTCTTATATGTGTAAGTATGTATACTCACTAGATGACATACATACATTAAAGCTTTACACATTCGTTCTCCTATATGTCATTTTTTTCCTGTCCAAATGTGTTGACATTAAACTGAGAGTTGTGTGTGTTTGTGTGCATAGAAACATATTCACACCTCTGTGAAGTATATTAATAGTGATAGAAAATATAAGTAAGAGTATAAAGAATAAATTACATTTACTTGTTAAAAATGCTCATAATACATAAACAGGATTGCTTTTTCTTACATTTATGAAATGATTACAGCTGGATCAAAGCAAAGGATTTAAATAGAAGTAAAACATTAAATTAATTGACCACTAAGTGATAGGGACTGATGGTAGATTTCCTGCCACTAAATGAAAGGCTTAGACAAGCTGGGCTAAGCCTGACTGACCTAATCTCTCAGTAATGTCGACATCGCTTTCTTTTGTCTGTGTAAATAGCACCAGTGATTTGACTCTATATAACACTTTTTATTATTGCAAATAAAATGCTTCATTTAGTTCATTCGTTGGTTGATATGAGGAAAAATTGTTCTCTGATGAACCACTTCAAGAAATATCCTTTGAATTTTGAATAGTGTGAGTGTTTTATTTCAACACAATTTATGACCAGTAATAGAACTATATACAGGTGGTATTGGATTTCTATCCATTTCTAAGCATCCCAGATGTTTCTTTTATTTATAATGAGTTAATCCCACTGCCATTCATCACAAGGAAAGGAGAAGGTGTGCAAGGGTCTATGTAGTTACAGGGAATAGAAGAAGCAAAAAGCCTTGCAAATCTACACATTTGATATCTCACTCTCAAATAATTAAAAGTTTGATGTATTTGCATGAGAACTGTGTGAATCAGGAACACTGAAGTTCAACACATTCTGTGCTAAAATCGAAACAGTACTCAGATGGACTGAACAATGTTGTATGATATGCTTTTTTTCAGTCTTTGGTATAGAGTTTCCATACTTATGGAGGAGTCACAATTTAAAATAAATTAAAACTGTAACTCTGCCTCTTGAGATTAATATTCTGTATGCAATGATCTCTTCTCAAAGTTATTATTCAGTTTGCTTCAACGGTCATCTACTGAGCACTATACTATGCTACTTCTGAGAATTCAAAGATGAAAAAAAACATGGTCCCTATTTGTAAGTAGTTTTCTCTCAATTCAAAGGATTGGAAGGAAGGTATGTGTGGAGGAAGCATGGAGTCGGGTGCCGAAGGGTATATGTGTCGGGGAGACATTTCGGTCTTACTTTTTATAGCACTCCTTTTAATAATCATTGACAAATTGTTCTCCTTACCAGATTGCTTCCCCATTTTTTTTGCCAACTCTTAGTATTGCTAATCTTTCTTGTTTTGCATATAATAAGATATTCATCTAATAAATGTTTATGGCAAAACTTCTATGTACAAGTAACATTTTGGGTCCTGTCAATGACACAACGTGACTACCCTTCAGAACTCACAATGCATCGGTTGAGAAGATTGTCACATGAGCAATTAACTCCAAAACAAATCAAATGATGGTTAATATAATGACAAAACTATAGATAGTGTACAGTGGGAAGTGAAGTAAGGGTTTAGCATAGAGAGTCAGGTTCTTGATCAAGATTTTACCACTGGTAAGCAGCAGATCTGGGATTTGAAATCAGATCTTTCTGTCCCCACGACCAGCATTCTTTTTTCTTTAAAATTGCAACACACAGTGTCATAAATATCAGGTTTTGTCATAGGAATATGCAATTAAAATTGTTTTCATGTGGAACTTCTACTAATTGTGTAATTTCAACCAATTTGTTATCCTTCAGAGACTTTTTCACACACTGATTTGCAAATGGCCAGAGAAGAAAGTCATTGTTTTTTTTTCCCATGCAGTGGAAAGGATATGAATACTAAAATATATTTTTACATAGGTTCTCTGAGCTTAAATTCTCTAATTTATAAAAACCTTGCTGTGTTGTGGTAGAGATGAAGTGAAATAGATAATGCAAGGTCCATCACATAGCATTTGTCACTGACCACTTCAGAAATATGAATCATCTTCTCTTGAGTTTAAAGAAAATATGCTCTAGGGCCTGGCTGGTGTAGCTCAGTGGATTGAGCGCGGGCTGGAAACCAGAGGATCCCAGCTCGATTCCCCGTCAGGGCACATGCCTGGGTTACGGGCCAGGTCCCCATGAGGGCCATGTGAGAGGCAACCATACATTGCTGTTTCTCTCCCTCTCTTTCTCCCTCCCTTCCCCTCTCTATAAAAATAAATAAAAATAAAATCTTTTTAAAAAATAAAGAAATAAAGAAAATATGCTTTTAAGCCAATATGAGAAGATTATTAGAGTTGGCAAGGATTGAGGACATATCTTGTTTACCTCCCTTATTGTCCAGAGTTGAGCATGGAAACCCATGCTCAACTTTTTAATTAATTAATTTTATTATTTATTTATTTTGTTTTCTCCAGCTTTCTTCAGATATAACATATAACATTGTGTAAATTTAAGATGTACAATTAATGATCTTATAATGATTTATACATGTATAAAATCATTATATATTTATATGTATAAAATCATATTCTTTTATATAAGATTATATATAATGATTTTATATATGGCAAAAAGATTACTATAATAAGGTTAATTAACACATCCATTACCTCACATAGTTATGGTTTGTTTTATGGTTAGAACTTTTAAAATCTACTCTCTTAGCAACGTACAAATATACAATATAGCATTGTTAACTATAGTCAGCATGTTGTACATTACATCCCCAGAACTTACTCATCTTATAAATGGAAGTTTGTGCACTTTGATCGCCTTTACCCATTTGTCCCACCCCCACCGCCCTCACCCACAGAATTTGGCAGCTACTAGTTTGTTTTCTGTTTCTGTGAGTTTGGTTTATTTTTTGATTCCACATATAAATGAGACCATACAGGATTTGTCTTTTTCTGCCTGACTTATTTCACTTTGCATAATAGCCTCAAGGTTCATTTATGTTATTGTAAGTAAATAGCAGGATTTCCTTCTATTTGTGGCTGAATAACATTCCAAAAAATTATATGGAACCACAAAAGACCCAGTTTGCCAAAACAATCATGAGAAAGAAGAACAAAGCTGGAGGCATCCCACTGCTGGACTTCAAAATTCACTTCAAAGCTATAGTAAGCAAAGCATTATGAGATTGACCTAAAATCAGACAGGTAGACCAATTGAATAGAATCAAAAGCCCAGAAATAAACCTATGCATATATAGTCAACTACTGTTTGACAAAGCAGTTAAGAATACTCAATGGAGAAAAGACAATCTTTTCAATAAATGGAGCTGGAAAAACTGGATATTCACATGCAAAAGAATGAAACTAGACCCCTATCTTATACCTTTCACAAATAATTAACTGAAATGGATTAAACATTTAAATGTAAGACCTGAAACCATAAAATTCTAGAAGAAAACATGGGAAAGAAGCTCCTCATTATGGGTCTTGGCAATTCTTTTTGGATATCACATCCAAAGCAGAAGCAACAAAAGCAAAAATAAACCAGTGGGATTACACGAAACTTAGAGGCTTCTGTTGAACAATTTATGGGTTTAATGACTATTTATATTTATTTTCCTGTGAATTGCCTGTTCTTTAGCATTTACTTAATTTGCAGGAATTCTTGATAGATTGTGGAATTTAATATTTTGTTGGTTTATCTTATAAATATACTTTCTCTTCAAAAGATCTGCTTTTTCTTTTATCTTTTGTTTATGTTTAATTTGTTTAAGCTGTCTTTTGCTTACCAAACTTCTAAATTTTTATGTAACCCAATCTGCCAAATATGACATGTCCTGAGAAACTCTAATTCAATATAATAATTTTTTCCCCCATGCCATGGCACCATTTGTTGAAAACGGCATTCTTTCTCCACTGAATTGCCTTTACCCTTTTAAAAGTCAGTTTTCCATACATATACGTATGTATTGTTCTATTTCTGGACCCTATTCTGTTCCAGTGATTTCTTTGTTGTATTGACACAAAGACCACATTGTGTTTATTACTGTTGCTTTATGATAAGCATTGAGATCAGGTACTATTATCTCCCTAAATGTGTTTTTCTTTTCAAAACAGTATTGGCTATTATAGGTCCTTTGCATTGCCTTATGAATTTTATAATTAGCCTTTCAAATTCTACCAAAAAAAAAAGCCTACTGGGATTTCATTGACTCCATAGCACAAGTGAGGAGAATTAACACCCCTTCATGGTAGTGAGTCTTCTGAAGCATGAACAAAGTAGAGATATTTATTTATTCAGATATTTAATTAGTCTCAGTAATATTTTGGAGTTTTCAGGGTATGGGTTTCTCATATTTTTGTCATATTTATTCAATATTTCATATTTTAATGCTATTATAAATATTATCTTAATATTTCAATTTCCAACTGTTCATTGCTACTACATAGAAACACAATCAATTTTTTATATTAATCTTATATCCTGTAAGTTTCCTAAACTCACAAACTCACTTGTTAGTTTTAGTAGCTTTTTTTGGTAGCTCCCTTAGGGTTTTCTACATAGAAAATCCTGTCTGAAAATGATGACAGTTTTAATTCTGCCTTTGCAATCTGGATGTCATCGCTGTCCTTTTCTTGCTTTATTGCACTGACTAAAACCTCCAGTAAAATGTTTAATAGAGATAGTAAGAGCAGACATCCTTATCTTGTTCCCAGTCTTGGGGGGAAGCATTCTGCTTTTACCTTTAAGCATCATGCTAGCTGTAGATTTTTTTTTTTTTTTGTAGATGCCCTTTACAAGGTAGAGGAAGTTTCCTTTTATTTGTAGTTTGTTGAGAGTGTTTACCTTAAATAGTTGTTGGATTTTCCCCCCAAGACATTACATATGTTATTGGGAAGATCATATGGTTTTGTTTTGATTATGTATTAACATGGTGAATTATATCAGTTGATTTTTATGTGCAAGACAACCTTGTATTTCTGGGATAAACCCAATTTGGCCATGATGTTTATCCTTTTTATATACAGGGTGGGCAAAAGTAGGTTTACAGTTGTTCCTGTAGAAAATAATACAATAATTAACAAATTAAACAAGAATAAACTCTGTGTTTCACATACTCACAGCTATAAATGTACTTTTGCCCAACCCTGTATTGTTGGAGTTGATTTACATAATTTTGTATAGAATTTTTTATCTATGTCATGAGGGATATTGGTTTGTACTTATTTTTTCATAATGTCTTTGTCCAGTGGTACTGATAATTGAGTTGAAAACTTCTCATCTTTTTCAATGTTTTGGGAAGAGTTTGTATGGAATTAGAATTATTTCTTCCTTAAATCCTTGGTAGAATTCATCAGTAAAGCCATCTGGATCTGGAGTTTTCTTGTCGGAAGAATTTAACCTAAAATTTAATTTCTTTAAGAGATACAAATAGATTTAGGTTATCTACTTCTTGAGTGAATTTTTATAGTTTTGTGTCTTTCTTAGATTTATCCAGTTCATTTAAATTGTTAAATTTATGGGCTTAAAGTTATTCATAATATCCCCTTGTCCTTTTAATATCTGTAGAACCTATATGATGTCACCTCTCTTACTCCTGATATTGATAATTTGTGTCCTTTTTCTCTTGTTCTGATCAGTTTAGAAATGTATCAACTTTATTAGTTGATAAACAAAAGACTTTATTAGTCTTTTCAAAGCACTGGTTTTTAGTTCCATTAATTTTGTCTATGGTTTTTCTGTTTTTTATCTATTTGATTTCTGCTCTGCTCTTTATTATTTCCTTTCTTTTGTTTATTTTAGGTTTAATTTGCCTTCCTCCCCACCTTTTTTCCTTTTTTGTTCCCTAAAGTTAGAAGCTGTTGTCATTATTTGAGATCATTGTTTTTTAATATAGGCTTTAGTGCTAGGGATTTCCCCCTAGAGCTGTTTTGGTAAATATCACAAAGTTTTATATCTTTGTTTTCACTTTCATTCAGTGCAAAGTAATTTCTAATTTCTCTGTCAATTACTGCTTTAATCCATGAGTGACTTAGAAGTGTTTTATTTGGTGTCCAAATATTTGGGGTTTCCTTGAAATCTTTATTGATTTCTAATTTAATTTCTCTGTGGTCCAAGAACATACTTTATATGACATGAATCTGGTTATATTTTATTGAGACTTGTTTTATGGCATCGAATATGTTTTACCTAGGTAAAATATTCCATATGCACTTGAAAAGAATATATATACTGCTATTGTTGTTGCATGAAGTGTTCTATTAAGTCAATTAATTCAACATGGTTGATAGTGTTTAAAAATCTGTGTCATTACTGATTTTCTGCTTACTTGTACTGTTTATTGAGAAAACATTATTGAAATCTTTTAGTAGAATTTTGGATTTTCTATTTCTCTCTGTAGTTCTATTCATTTTTACTTCACATAATTTGAACCAACCTTCCTTCCTTCCTTCCTCCCTCCCTCCCTTCATTTCTCCCTTCCCTTCCCTTCCCTTTCCTTTCTTTCTCTCTTGTGGAAGGGAGGGAAAAAGAGGGGGAGAGAAACATTGCTGAGAGAAAGGAACATCAATTGGCTCTTTGCATACTTGTCACAACCAGGAACTACACCCTGCAACCTAGGCATGTACCCTGACTGGGAATTGAAACAGCAGCCTTTTGTTTTGGGGGATGATACCCAACCAAGTGAGCCATGCTGCCCAGGGCAATTTGAAGCATTCTTAGTTGGTAAATAAATACATTTATTTATTTATTTATTTACTTACTTATTTTAGGATTTTTAAATTGAATTTATTGTGGTGAGATTAGTTAATAAAATTATATAGCTTTTAGGTGTATAGTTCTACAATACATCATCTGTATATTGTATTGTGTGTTCATCACCCAAAGTCAAGTCTCCTTCCATCACCATTTATCTCCTCCTTTACCCTCTTCTACCTCCTCCCCCAACCCCTTCCTCTCTGGTAATCACCATGCTATTGTCTGTGTCTATGAGTTGTTGTTATTTTGCTTAATCCCTTTTAGATTGTTATACTCTCCTGATTAAATGACCTCTTTATCATTATTAAATATCCTTTTAAAATCTCTGGTAACATTTTTTTGCTCTGAAATTTACTTTGATGGAAATTAATCTTTTTAAATTACCATTAATATGATATATTCTTTCCATTCTTTTACTTTTAACCTATTGGTGTCTTTTCTTAAAAGTATATTTCTTATAGACAGCATATAACTGTCTTGCTTTCTACTTAATCTGACAAATTTTATCTTTTGATTGGGTCTATTCTGACCATTTATATTTATAGTCATGCTGCAGAATGATGTTTTGGTCAACAATGGACCACAAAAATGACAGTGGTCTCATAAGATTGCACTGGAGCTGAAACATTTCTATCACCCGGTGATATTGTAGCCATTGTGAGGTTGCAGTGCAATGTGTTACTCGCACGTTTGTGGTGATCCTGGTGTGGATAGACCTACAGTGCTACCAGTCATGTAAAAGTATATCTCATACAATTGTGCACCGTGCATAATACTTGATAATGATCATAAACAACTGTTACTGGCTTAAGTATTTACTGTGCCATACTTTTTATCATTATTTTAGAGTGTACTCTTTCTACTTAAAAAAAGAAAAGTTTGCTGTAAAACAGTATGCCATGTTACACTGGCAGCAGCTTCATACATTTTGTGTTTATGTCATCTCTTGATTGCATCATTTCCTCTTGTGCTTGACTTAATCTAATGTTGTTTTGTAATTTTAGTGTGGCCTAAGTGTACAGTGCATATAAACTCTACATCAGTGTATGGTAATGTCCTATGCCTTTGCATTCATTCACTACTCACTCACCAGCTCACCTGGAGCTGCGTGCCTCATTCATGGTGCCCTGTACAGGTACACTTTTTAATCTTTTATATCATATTTGTACTGTACATTTTCTATGTTTAGATACACATGTGCTTACCATTGTGTTACAATCACCTACAGTATTCGGTACAATTATATGCTGCACAAGTTGGTAGCCTAGGGAAAGTAGGCAATGCTGCATAGCCTAGGTATATAGTAGGCTATACAATCTAAATTTGTGTAAATATACTCACTTTATAATGTTCACACAACAACAAAATTGCCTAACAACACATTTCTAATAATGTATCTCCACTGTTAAGTGGCACATGACTGTAATGTTATTTTAAATGATCATTCTCTTTTTTGACGCTGCAGGCCCTACAGCATCAGGGGTGTCAAACTCATTTTCACCAGGGCCCACATCAGCCTCACGGTTGCCTTCAAAGGGCTGAGTGTAATTTTAGGACTGTATAAATGTAACTACCCTCTAACAGTTAAGTGAGAGCTTGGCCTTGCCACCAGGTAGAAACAAGGTGCCGGGCAGGATAAAACAAGGTGGAGGGCCGGATTTGGCCCGCAGGCCTTGTGTTTGCCACCTTTGCGTAGGGTTTACAGCATATATTTTAACTTTTTTCAGGTACCTTCAAGTGATATTATACTACCTCATACATATAGTATAAGAGCCCTATATAATATTAATGTTGTTGCCATACTTTTACATACATTATAAACCCCACAATACATTGTTATTATTTTTGTCTAAAATAACTTTTAAATAGATTTAAAATTACAATTCTTATATATTTATCCAAGAAGTTATGATTTCCATTGCTCTGCATTCATTTGTGTAGGTCCATATTTTTATCTGGTATTATTATTAATATTATATTTTGCCTTAAAGATTTTCTTTAACATATCTTATAGTGCAGGTATACTCTTGAGGAATGTGTTCAGCTGTTGTATGTCTGAAAAAGTCTGTACTGAGGCTTTGTTTTGGAAAATATTTTTATTAGGTATAGAATTCTAGGCTGACCATTCTTTCTTTTACTAGTTTAACAATGTCACATCATTGTGTGTTCTATTGCATTGTGTCTGAAAAGAAACTGGCTATTGTCTGTTTCTTTCCACAATGTGTCTTATACCCCTCTGGCTACTTTTTAATATTTTCTCTTTTTCACCAGTTTTAAACAATTTGATTGTGATGCACCTTAGTGAAGTTTTTCTTATGTTTCTTATAAGGAGTTGATTAAATTTCTTGAAAATGTGGGTTTATAGTTATTATTGAGTTTGAAAAACTTTAGACTTTCACTTCTTCAAATATTTTTCTGGCATACTCTCTCTTTCCTTGTCTTTGAATGCTCCAGTTACATGTATATGAGGGCCTTGAAATTGTCCTAAGAGTCATTTATGCTGTGTTCATTTTAACCAGTATCTCTTTTTTTAAATTTATTTTTTATTGTTGTTCAAGTACAGTTGTCTCCATTTTCACCCCACCCATTCCTACCTCTCACCCTTGATCCTACCCTCCTTTGGTTTTGTCTGTGTGTCCTCTATACATGTTCCTGAAAACCCTCCCCCTTTCCCCCCATTACCCACCCTCCCACCTCCCCTCTGGTTACTGTCAGTTTGTTCTTAATTTCAATGTCTCTGGTTATATTTTGTTTGTTTGCTTGTTTGTTTTATAAACATTATCTCTTTTTATTTTTAGTTTTGGGTAGTTTCTATTTAAGTTCACTAATTTTTCTTCTACATGTCAAGTCTGTTAATACCATCCAGTGTATTTTTCATTTCATCTATTGTAGTTTCATTTCTAAAAGTTTTAGTGGATCTTTTTCATATCATTCATGTCTTTACTGAAAATTGAACATGTGGCATATAGTTTTAATGTCTTTGTCTACAAATTCTTTCATTTCTGCCAGTTCCATGTTGGTTCCAATTGGTTGAGTTCTATTCATCATTATGGCAAGTTTTCTCCCCCTATGGTTTTTGCCTGTCTGACCAAAGTTTTGATTGAAGTCTGGACATTGTGGATTTTTCCTTACTGAATGCTGGATATTTTTTATTTCTATAAATATTATTCATTTTTGTCCTTGGAAATTACTAAGTTACTATGAAACAGTTTGATCCTTTTTACTCTTTCTTTTAAAATTTATTAGGCAAGGTTGAAGTAGTGCTTAATTTATAACTAATTATTCCCTACCTCGGAGGCATGATCTTTCTATGTACTCTACCCAATGCCTTGTGATTCATCAGGTTTTCCAGTAAGGTAGGTTGGATGGCACACTATATACTCTTCTGTGTTTCTCTTCTCAGCTTGACATTATGTCTGTAAGGTTTATGTGTGGTTTTTCATGTATCAGTTGTTTGTTTTTTATTTATTGATGTTAAACATTCCAACTATGAACAAACCACCTTATTTACCAATTTAATTATTGATGAATATGTAGGCTGTTTTGGGTTATTATGACTAAAATGGCTATGAACATTCATGTACAGAATGGCTTGATAGGTGCTATCACAGGGATATGCACTAGATGCTGTGATCACCAATGGTTATAACTGGGGAAGGTGAAGCTTCAGCTGAATTTTTACATAAGTAAGAAATGACTTGAGCCGTGGCTGGCATGACTCAGTTGGCTGGAGCATCATCCTGTAAGCAAAAGATTGGGGTTTGATTCCTGGTTGGGGCACATGCCTGGGTTGTGGGTTCCATACCTAAGCCACATTCAATCCATGGCCTGGCACCTACAGGAGGCAACCAATCAACGCTTGTCTCTCCCATCACATTTCTCTTTCTCCTTTCCTCTTTTTCTAAAAGCAATGAAAAAAGTCCTCAGGTGAGGATTAAAAAAGTGACTCAATTGAAAAATAAAGGAAAAGTTTCTAGACAGAGGGAAGAGTCATAGGGACTGAATCAGCAAGAAATCGTAGAGAAGTAGACAGAAAGGAGACTAAAATAGTAGGTAGATACTGCCAAAATAAATTAAAGAATCCAAACTCCACTCTGAAGAATTTCAATATGTAGTCACATAATCAATTTTTTTTATAAGAAGAAAAGTATTTGTGGAGATTGGATTGGATGAAGATGAGACTGGAGATTGGGAGACCTGTTGGGCGTTTGTTGCAGTAATTCAGTTCAGAAGCGATGAAGCTTGAACTAAGGCGGTAACAGTATAAATAGTGAAGAGGGGAAAGATTTGAGAAATCTTAGAGACGGATAACTGGGGAAAGACAGGAAAGAATCAAAGTTGTTTGACCTACGTGATTTTATGTGGTAGTTCATTCACAACATTTTGAACATTTTAAGGAAAATTTGGTGAATTATATTGAAAATGCAAAAAGTAAAGGCATTTTTAAAAAGTGTTGTGGAGAGACTTGCCACACCAGGTAGCAAAATATTACCTTATGAGGCCTCCACAACTAAGTCACTATGGTACTCTACCAAAAAGACTTGAATTTGAAATTCATGTGTAGCGATGATACTATGAACAATGTTAAATAACAAACTGGGTAGAAATTACTTGAAAGCATGTAGTAGGAAAAAGGCAGACAAATACATAAAAGACAACAAAACCTAATAAGAAAATAGATAAAGGATATAAAAGAGCAATTTACAGATGAAATACAAGTGGCCAGTGATAGTAAGAAACTGTTAAACCAGGGTCTAAGTGGTTATGGCTAAAATTCAAATAATGAGATGATATTTTAATGTCTCAGAGTACCAAGGGGTGAAATACTTAAGAAAGCAAATGCTGGCTGAGACAAGGAAAACACCCACATATTGAAGAAAATGTAAATTGGTGCAATCTTTTGGTAAGCAATTTAGCACATATTTTTTGGACCTTGAATCTGTTATAGGACCTTATCCTTCAGAAATGTTTGCACTATAAAACAAAGGTATACTTCCAAGGATAATCATTTCAGTGGTGCTTATAATAGTGAAAAATTGAAATAATCTAACTAGGACTTTGATAAATTATTTTACATACATACAGTGGAATACTATTCATATATATTTTTAAATGAGGCAGGTCTATATATGCAAATAATATAAACACATTTACAATATATTGTTGGGTAAGAATGTCAAATTTCAGAAAATAATGAAAGGTATGATGCCGTTTTTACAAAGGAAAATTTATACTGCATTGTATCCAGGGAATCAAGCAGTTAACTAGGGATCCAGCACAGAACAGGAGAGACAACATTCCTGCAACTGTGGAGTTACGAAGTTGTTAACAGTGATTAAAAAAAATACAAACAGTAAAATGACAGCAAACTCACAGTTATTAAAAACAACACCCCAAACAAGAACAAAAGCAAACTAAGCAAACAACTAGGACAGAACAGAACCACAGAAATGGAGATCACATGGAGGGTTATCAACAGGGGAGTGGGAGGGGGAGAGAGGGGGAAAGGTACAAAGAATAAGTAGCATAAATGGCAGGTAGAAAATAGACAGGGGGAGGTTAAGAATAATATAGGAAATGAAGAAGCCAAAGAACTTATATGTATGACCCATGGACATGAACTAAAGGAGGGGAATGTGGATGGGAGGGGATGTGCAGGATGGAGGGGAATAAAGGGGGAAAATGGGACAACTGTAACAGCATAATCAATAAAATATATTTTTAAAAAGTTGTTAACAGTGATTGCCACTAGGGATGATGTAGTTGCGGGTAAGGTACTTTTCACATATTTATACTGCAAAATTTTTGTCAAAAAGCAACTTTTGCTTTTGCAATTTAAAAATTAAGATTTAGAAGAAAAAAATTTATAATTTTAAATTATATTTTCAAATATTTAAAACAGTGATAAAGCTAATTAATATTTTAAGAGTTTAAAGAAATGGGTATTCTCATACTCTCCTAGTGACAGTTACATATTTGCTTAAATATTTTGGAGGGTAATATGGCAATATATTTTTTAAAATTTTGCTTTGGTACAAAAATTGTGCCTCTAGAAATGTAAGAAACAATTTAAATGTAATAAAAAGCTACAGATATGTTCATTGCAGCTTTCTTTATAATATTGTAAAATTAGCAACAACCAAAATATCCTTCAACATGGGATTTCTTAGTTAAATTATAGTACCTACATAAAACTTATTTATTTTTTTAAAAGAGAAAATATAATTTATTTTAGCCTCCTCTGTTCTTTCTTTTAAATTAAATTTATTGTGGTGATAAAATTATATCGCTTTCAGGTGTACAGTCTATAACACATCATCTGTATATTGTATTCTGTGTTCACCACCCCAAGTCAAGTCTCCTTCCATCTCCATTTACTCACCCTTTATCCTCTTCTACCACTCCCACCCACTTTTCCTCTGGTAATCACCGTATTGTTGTCTGTGTCTATGAGTTTTTTGGTTTTCTTTTGCTTAATCCCTTCACCTTTTTCCCTCAGCCTCCCATGCCTCTTCTCTCTGAAAGCTTGCAGTCTGTTCTCTGTCTCTATGAGTCTGTTTCTACTTTGTTAGTTTATTTGGTTCATTAGATTCCACATATGAGTGAAATCTTTTGGTACTTATCTTTCTCTGACTGGCTTATTTCACTTAGCAAGTACATCCATACTATTGCAGAGGATAAGATTTCCTTCTTTACGGCTGAGTAGTATTCCTTTGTGTAAGTTTACCACGCTTTTATATCCATTCATCTCTTGATGGACACTTGGGTTGCTTACATATCTTGGCTATTGTAAATAATGCTGCAATGAACATAGGGGTGCATATTCTTTCAAATTAGTGTTCTCATTTCTTTGGATCCTCTGCTTCATTCAGCCGACTCTTTATTCCTTCTAGCATATTCTACATTTCAGATATTGTATTCTTCATTTCTGATGGTTCATTTCTGATGGTTTCTATGCCCTTTTTCATGCTGTTATAGTTATCACTAACTTCCTTGAACATTCTTATAATCATTTTTTTTAACTCTGTATCTGATCAATTGTTTGCCTCCATTTCATTTAGCTCTTTTTCTAAAGATTTCTCCTGTTCTTTCATTTGGGGACTGTTTCTTTGTCTCCCCATTTTGTCTGCCTTTTTGTGTTTATAATAGGTAGATCTGCTATGACTCCCAGTCTTGGTACTGTGACCTTATGTAGTAGGTGTCCTGTGGTACCCAGTAGTGCAGTCTTCTTGATCACCTGAGCTGGATGCTCCAGGAATGTCCCTTGTGTGAGTTATGTGGGACCTCCTGTTGTAACTTAGTCTTGACTGCTGTTCGTTCATCCATGCATGGGGTAGACCCTCAGGCTGGCTGACTGTGAGGCTCAAACCTAACCATAGTATACCAGCTGCTGTCCAGGTGTCAACCACATGAAGTAGAATTTGCCTCAGCAGGGTCTGGAGCCTGCCAAGATCTCCCTTTGTATATACTACTTGTGAAGCTAATTAGGACCTGCTCTGATGTTGTCCGAGGCTGGCCTCTGGGTGTGTTAGTTCTGGGGCCTCTTGGGAAGGACTCTGGTGCAGACCAATGCCAGTTGCTGCCTGTGACTGGCCCTGGGCACCCTGCTTGGAGCTAAGAAGTAATCCACTGTTGCCCGGCTGGTGTAGCTCAGTGGATTGAGCGCGGGCTGGGAACCAAAAGGTCCCGGTTTGATTCCCAGTCAGGGCACATGCCTGGGTTGCAGGCCAGGTCCCCAGTGAGGGCCATGTGAGAGGCAACCATACATTGCTCCTTCTCCCTCCCTTCTCCTCTCTCTAATAATAAATAAATAAAATCTTAAAAAAAAAAAAAGTAATCCACTGTTTGTGGCTGCCTCTGCTGGGCCTGTGAGTGAGCAGAAAGGACCAAGCTGTGCTCCAAGGTTGGCTTTTACCAGAACTGGGCCTGGGGGATGGTCAATAAAAGTCCCAAGGCACCCCAAGATCTGCCTCTGCCTGCCCTCCCCTGCCAGCTGCCTGTTAAGCTCAGTCACTGAATGAGCCTCTGATGGTACTTGAACTGCATGAGGTAGATTCTCAGTGAGTCACCAAGTAGGGGTGAATGGTGTTCACCAGACTGATACAGGTTCAAACTCAGTGCCAGTGCTAGGTCTGAAGCCACTCAGCAAATGTCCCAGGATGTACCAAGTCTAGCTGCCACTTGTTGGGTGCTTGCACAACTTTGTGTTGGGGCAGAGCCCTAGGGAGTCATCAGGGTGAGGCCAGCAGAGTTTATCAGGCCCAAACAGACCAAAATTTGGTCTTGCAAAGGGAGGGCTCCACACCAGTGGTGTGTGTGAGGTAAAAATGTCCCCTGTTCTAGAGGTACACAACTCAATCTGTCTAAGATTCTGCCCAGAGCATGATTCGGAAGGGTGGGGCCACAGGGAGTTGGGACTAGTGGATTTCCCATGAGGGGGAGATGCTGGTCAGGCTTGGGAGGAGGTGGTGGGAGTGGCCTCTGCCCCACAGCCACACAACAAATGGCTGTTGGCATTATATTTGTTGCCAACCTAACAGTTGGTTTTCTGAAGAGGAATCCATGCCTCTCACCATGGGAAATGTAGCTCTAATGTTTCACGTCTGAGAGAAAGCACCAGTGGAACATGGGACGGCAAGAAGACCCCACGTGTGTGACAGTGGGATTTCCTGTGGGAATCAGGATAGCGTATTTCTTAGAATTAAAGCTTGCTCATGCTAAAAATCTCTCTCTCCCTGGATCAAAAGAATGAATGCTAATGCTTATCTAGCTTCCTTAGACGGATACTAATCCTTTCAAAGTTCAGCCATACCTCTTGTCTTTGCATAATCCTTTTCATGTACCTTCTGGGCTGTCTACCACCTAAAGTGAATCTACAATCTACGCATGGTTAATGGGTACCATTCTGATGTAATGTCCCCTAGAACAGCAATAAAAAGCCAGTCGACACAACACTTGGGGCCTCTCCCATATGATAAGGGAGGGGTCACGTGGTCCCGGATTTTCTAGTCCAGTGTATTCCGTGTGAATTTATTCACACGCCTGCCATGGCATACAAATTCTGCGGGCGGAATTCGCGACAGTTTTCCTATTCTCCCTTGCTAAGGGAATTGGTGTTTTTACAAATATTGAGTGGTATTATGACCAGAGAAGGTGGGCATAGTCCATGGAGTGGATTGTGATGCTGATGGTAATCCTGTACCTATGTGTTTGGTCTAAATGTCAACAGGTGACCTATTCTGGTCAATAAGAAATAGATCAAATCTTGGATAGCTCTTTACTAGAGCTACTCATGATTAGCCATGGACTGTTTACTTAAATTGTCAGAGTCTTAGTTTTCTCATCTGTAAAATAGGGGTAATACTATAGCTTCTATCTTAGAAGGTTATATATATAGTTTAGCACAGTACCTTTAATAAAAGCTCAATGAATATTGGCTATTAATAGAGTAACAATATTGATCTATACTGATATGAGAGAATGTTACACATTCTATTAAGTGATGAAAGGACTATTATATATGGTAGTTAGCATTTTATAAAAATAAATATATATTCTGGAAAAGGCTTGGCAGCATATATTAAAATATCAATAATAATTATTACTATCTTTGGATGTTAGAATTATTGATAATTTTAATTCTGTTCTTTATCTTTTCCTAAATGTTCTAGAATTTTTTAAATGAACATATATTCTTTTTTATATATTTTTAAAAGGTAGTTAAGTTTGGCAAGAGGTGGGAAGAGGCAACGAGAGTAGAAGAACTGCAGAGGGTATTCAGAAGGAGTGAGAAATAGAGATGTGTACTGTTGCAGAAACAAATGCAGGGATCGATTTTAAGAAGGAAGTGGTCAACATTACTGAATGCTCATGAGGATTGGCCAGTCAGATGAATGTTGAAAAGCATTAATTGAATTTCACATGATCCAGCCACCTTATAAATAGTTGCATCAACCAAGAAATCAGAACGTAGTGGAAATAAGAAGTAAATGCTGAATTAAGAAATGCGTTGAGAAGTAAGTGGAGAAGTGAATGTATATTAATCTTTGAAGAAGCTTGGCTGTGAAGAGAGAAAGGAGAGTGTTGTGGGGAAAAGCTAGCAGAGAGGAAAGACTTAAGCTACAGAAGAGAAAGGAGAGTGGCTAGAGCAAGGACACCAAGAGGCAGAAGGAAATGTTACCCAACTGTACTGGTGTGAAAAAAATAACTTCTCCAAGTGAAAATTTTTACCACTTCACTCAGTAGTGGGTTTTCTACTCTTTTGATCATGTATTTTGATGAACAAAATTTTATAATATAATAAAAAATCAATCTTTTTCATTATTGTCAGTGATTTTGACTTAATTTCTTACTTCAAGTTCAGAAAGATGTTCTATATTATTTTCTAAAAATGTTAAAAATCTGCATTTCATACTTAAGTCCATAATTCATGTGGAATTGAATTTGGATATGATTATATGGTAGAGATTCAATTTCATTTTTAAAATATGGATAGCCAATCATCATAGCCTGATTATCTTTATTCATTGGTACTCAGTGGTACCTCTGTCATGTAAATTGTATACAGGAGCCAGCTCATCATAACTTGTGAAAGATGATTTTAGCATCTCTCCCCATCTCTGCCTTCAGTAAAGTTACACTAGTACATTGATATTAGCCACATTTGTAGTATTTACACCGTGGAAATCAGCAAACAACTACAAACCAAGACTGTTTCGCCTGAAAAGCTGGCTTATTCATGATGAATGCTTTTTTAAACAGATTCTAGATTCGGGTAGCAAATATTTTATTTATGATTATTGCATCTATGTTGATGAGTGAGACTGATCTCAAATTTTCCTTCTTGGGCTATCCTTTCTTGAATTTGGTATCAAAATTATACAATCATTATAATTTAGCTGGGGAGCGCTTACTTTCTTTCTATTCTCTGGAATAATTTGATGAAAATTGAACTGAACTCTTCCCAGTAGAACTTGTACATGGATATACACTTGTCTCAGCACCATCCTTTGAAAACACTGTCCTTGGCACCCTTGTTGAAAATCAATTGGCCACAGATGTATGGGTTTGTTTTTGGGCTCTCAACTTTATTTCCATGGTCTAAGGGCCTATTTTCATACTGGTAACACCCTGTTTTGATTACTGTCTCTTTTAGTAAGTTTTAAACCAGAAAGTGTGAGGCCTCCAGTTTTGTTCTTCTTTTTTAAGATTGTTTTGCCTATTTGGAACCCCTTGCAGTTCCATGTGAATTGGGGATTGGCTTTTCTATTTTTGCAGAAAAGGCCGCTGGAATTTTGAGTAAATTTGTAGATTGCTTTGGCTAGTATTGCTACCTAACAGTACTATTTTCCAATCCATAAACACCAGATGTCTTTCAATTTATTGGTTTCATTTCTTTTGGCAATTTTTTATACTTATCACTGTACAAGACTTTCACCTTCTTGGTTAAATTTATTCTGGGCTATTTTTGTTTTTGGAATGCTATTTTAAATGGAATTGTTCGATTTTTTTGTACTAAGTCTTTTTTTTGTACTGTCTTTTTATTGTTATTCTATTACAGTTGTCCCAATTTTCCCCCTTTATGCCCCCCTTACTACTGATTTTTGATTATTGATATTATACCCTGCAACTTTGCTAAATTAGTTTATTATGAATTTTGGGGGGTGGAGGAATTTTCTGTATCAGGTATAATGTTATTTGAGAATAGGAACAGTTTTACTTCTTTCCAATTTGTATGCCTTTTTTTTCTTGCCTAATTTCTCTAGCTAGAACTTCCAGGAGAGTGTTGAGTAGCTCTGGTGATAGTGGGCATCCTTGTTTTGTTTCAGATCTTAGTGGGAAAACTCAATCTTTCTCCATGGAGTACAATGTTAGCTGTTTCCCAGTGGTGGTTTAGGTCTAGATACTGTTTTTTTACTGTATTCACAATATATTAGGCTTTTTGAATCCAAAAATTCATGTCTTTAATCATTTCATTTTGGAAAGATTATAATTATCTGATTCAAATTTCCTATTCATCTTTCAGTATTTTAAGTATTTATTTTTAGATGTTCTCACTGTGTGCTATTTGTTCATCTTTTTATGTATATATTCCATCTCTGGCTTTCTATGTCATATTTTAGATAATTTCTTAAGATCTAGCTTTCAATTTACTAATTTTTTCTCCAGCTTTGTCTAATTTGCCATTTAGTCCACATACTATAGTAGGTTTTTCTAATTTTAATAATTATATTTTGCATTTCTTAAAGTTTTTGTTGGTTCTTTTGTAAATCAGCTAATTTTATTTATAAATTTTAGAGAAAGAAAGGAAGGGAGGAAGGGATGGGGGAGAGAGAGAGAGACATTGATTTGTTGTTGTACATATTTATGCATTCATTGATTGATTGATTCTTGACTGGGGATCAAACCAACAACTTTGGTGTATTGGGACAATGTTCTAACCAACTGAGCTACTCAGCCATGGCACAACTAGTATTTTATAGATGCATTTTTGGCTTTATTATCTTTTATGTAAATATTTAAACATGTTTATTTTACATTCTATATCAATAATTTTTATAACTGAAGCTGAAATTCTGAAATTTTTATGCTGACACTTGTTCACACTTATTCTTCATATCTCATAGTGTTGTGCTATGGGTTTATGTTCCTTGAAATTTTCTTAGTGGAATTCTTTTGAGACCTAAGTTGAAGCTGACTTTCTGAGATTTGTTTTAGTTTTTACTAAGTGTCTGGGAACCACCAACCTAGTATTAATTTGAATGAAAATTTCTGCTAGTACTTTTGGGACCATTCAGATTCTGTAAATTCTGTCACCAAACCCATCTGAGAATGGGTTTTTAGTCTTCACTTATCAAGGATGGCTTAGTTTTTGCCTTCTCTTATCTCCAAGACTGAGACAGGAAATTGTCTTTAACATCTTCTGTGAGGTGAATTGTTTTCTAGTGTACTCACTGAGGATATTGCTTTTTTGGGATTCCTTGCTTTATAATATCAATATAATATAATATCCTGATTTTCTTGGGCCTAGACCACCAAAGATCGACAGATACGCACGGCAGGACCTGGCTCGGATCTCTCATATCTCTCTGGATTCATGGTACCCTCTTTCTTGTTCTTTATTTTGGCTTCTCAGAATCACTCACATCATTCATTTACATCCATATATCTACAAAAATTAAATTTAATCAGCATTTTAAGGTGTTTTTCACTGAGCATTTAAAACATTTTTTATAGCTATTCTGCCAAGAACTAAAATTTTATATTATTTCTGAATAGAGATAACATGTATCAAATATAGTTCAGTTTTTCTCTTACTCTTAAAGTCATGTTGTTTAAGTTTAATAATGAAGTGAACATCTTTATTCTTTGTTTATTTGTTACTTTATTAATATTTAAATTATTTTCTTGGAATAGTTTTTAAGAAGGATTTCTGGGTGAAAATAAAAAAAATATTGGATTTAAAAGAAGTTTAGAATGTAGAATCTACAATGCTTGCATGTAGGTGGTGAGGCAGAAGAAGGAATCTAGAATGAGACTTAAGTTTTTGGCTCAGGTAACTGGGTAGATGATGATGTCATTAACTAAGATTGGGAATACAGGTTAAGGTGGGTGTGTGCGTGGGGAATGATAACAAGTTCAGTTTGGACATGTTGCATATGAGGTGATTATAGGTCATGTAGGTAGAGGAATTTTTAGTAGGCAGTTAGAATACAGGTCAGAGGCTCAAGAGAGGGTTTGGGGCTAGCAATACAGATGTGGGACTCACAAAATTGGAGTTCCTGGATAGCTGGGATCCATCCAATTTATTTTCAGGTCTATGTGTTCACTTAATTGATTTTTACATTCACTCTCTAGTTCTCCGTTTACTTCTATAATAATCTGGATCATCTGGATGACCACCTTCTGATACTGCTAACTTACTTCAGTGTATGCATTTGTATTCATGTTTATAACCTTGCTGGTGCCAAGTATCGCAGAGCCAGGCTCGTTAAGTAAATGATGCAATCAGGTCAAGCGAAGACAAAATGGTGTCATCGTGTTGCTTGCCCATATGAATGAAGGTTGCATAGTAGTCTGAATAGAGAAAAGTGGTGGGAGAAGTGAATCATTACGTGGTACGTACTTCTATTTAAATTAAAAAGAATCTATTAGCAGCCAGCCCCATATTCACATTATGAGTTGACAATTTACTTTCAAGAAAACAATGTAACAATCCATATAAGTTAATGTTTATTTTGTTTTATGAGTTTTTTAGATTTTTAGTTTTATTTAAATTCATTTTATAAAGTTTTTGGTTGTACACTTGTGTAAGGAATTTATATTTAGGTAAGTAAATAATATTATAACAAAATTATTTTGGTCAACATTGAAAACTTAAAAGGTTTTTTTCCCTTTAAAAGACATCTGTGCATTACACAAATTTGTGTGTGAAAACTGAGCCATGGATATAAGTGAAATTTGTCCAGAGAAAGGACAGAATGAGAAAGAAAGGGTGCTGAGTAAAGAACCCCGAGAAGCATCAGAAATTAAGGAATGAATAAAGGAAGAGAGAAAAACTTAGAAACCCAATGTCAGAAGGAGAATAAGGAAGCCGAAAGAGAAGAGATTCTCAAAAGGAGGGAACTGAAATGTCCTTAAAAGGCACAGATTTTCTTGGCCCAAACATTGTCATTTGAATGGTAGTGTCAAAAGTATATTGTTGAAGTTGAAGGAGTGAACAAGAGGTAAGAATGTAGTATCAGTGAGAGAATACCTTTACAAAGATAAGCTTGATTCTGATGAAAAGAAAAGAAAGAATGTTTCTGGAATAGGGTAGAAAGTCATGTTACATGCAAGTCCTTCAGCATATTTATATGCTAAAAAGAAGGGGTTCCCATCCACATGTGTGAGAACAAATAATTGATAGAATAAAGTCTCGAGGAGATGGGACTCACTGTGTTACAGATAACAAATTGCAGGGCTTCCCTTGAAATGTAATGATAATGTTCCTTTGAGATGAGATATGAGGAAATTTAAAAGTGAAAACTGGAGTCATACGTAGTGACTTTAAATTTTCTGTGAAATAGGGGCCAGAGTGATAGGGAGGTAGGAGTGTAAGATTCAGGAAAGCGGTGGTGAAGATTTGTAATAGCTGTTGTGAGAAGTGGGCAGGAAACGTATCAACAATGCTGAGAACTTTGCTGAACTTTGAGTTCTGGTTTTGGCTGTACTCCTCACTAGCTCTGTGAATTGGGCAAGTAATTTAATGTCTGAATATTTGTAGAATGAGGAATTCTGAAGAGCTTTCTAGTCCCCAAATCATATAATCTAGAAGTGAGGCACTACATCCTTTATAATAAATTATCTAACACAATAAACATTATATTTTTCCCTTTTAAGAGTTACTTCGGGAGCAAAAAATTGCCATTTTAGACTACATTTAATTTGTAAGTCCACATGGAATATTAAAAAGCCAGTTAGAATAGAAAGAAGAAAGGAATAGAAGACTTATTTTTTCACCTTTTCAAACACACCAATCATCCGCTGAAGCCAAACAGCAGTCACTGAAAGATGCAGGTACTTAAAAAAAGTGAGAGGAATTGTTGTCAGTATCTTGTTGGCTTTTAGTTCCTTGGAATTTGTAAGTGAATTCCAGCTATGGGTTAAGTTATTGCAAAATTCAAATGAGGAACTGAGGAGAATGAGACAGCCTGGAAAAATTTCTTGTAATACAATCCACTCTAAAGATGTATCTGCTGTGCCTGTTTATGGAAGGGGTCGCTCCGAATAAACAAAGGCTTGACAATGACTGAAAATGAAAATATAATGAGTCTCCTCTCTGTGTTCTCAAGAATTTTGTTCATAATTAAACTTTTTAAAAATATAAATTTAATTTTAAAATGTAAGTATGAATCAACCAAAGTAATTTCCTGAAGATCACATCTGGCCTTGTAAAGAAAGGCATCCATCAACTATGGATACCTAACTCTTCTCCCCATAAGAAAGTTCTTTATATAGAAAAGACCAAAGCAATCTGAGTTGTGCTTGAAATGCCAAAAAATCAGGACTACATAATTCACTGAGCACTTTAGCCCAAATACTCAAGAGTTGCTTTTATGGAGCTGTGTACACCTGCTATGCTCGGCTGTGTCCAGCTCATGGCTAACAGAGCTCCCTAGAGGAAGGTGGAAACCTTCAGCAGAAGGCAGGATTCTGGTCCTGACAACTCTTACAACTGTTTATTAATATTTTGCACTTACACTTTTCTCACCAGACTGAATTCTTGGTGGGCAAAGAAATTATCTAACTCCTCTTTTTATCTCCAGAGACTGTAACAGTGACTTACATATAGTCACTTGCTAATGGTTATAGGATAAATAAATGATGTAAACTATGGTTCGTATGCCAAATAATTAAAGGCAGATCGTATAATTGCCAAATATTCTTTTTTAAAAAAAATTTTACTTATTTAATTTTAGAGAGAAAGGAAGGAAGGGAGAAACAGAGGCAGAGAAACATCGATCGGTTGTCTCTCACATGAGCCCTGACTGGGGCTGAGCCCGCAACCCAGGCATGTGCCCTGACCAGAAACTGAACTCGTGACCTTTCACTTATGTGGGATAATGTCCAACCAACTGAGGCATACCTGTCAGGGCTCCAAACATTCTTAAGGTATGGACAATATGGTTCTATTCAGTTATGTTAACACAAAAAGAAATAGCATCTGGCATATTTGAAACTAAGGTGAGTAAATATGTATTTCTGAATATGTGTATGAGCATATGTTGTTTTGATTATTTCCACACATCAGTGCCAGGCAAACTTTTCTGAAACACCATCTTTATTTTGTTATTCCTCTGATTAAGGACCCATGATGGCTTCTAGTTGCATAATGTATTGGTTTGGAGCCTTAGGACAGTCTAATAAAAAGCAGAGTTTTCTATTAAGTCTAAGATTTCATCAGAATTTATATAATGGAAATTATATAGAATTATGTTATGTGGACATAGTTATTAAGTAGTTATCCGAATGCAAGGGACAAAAATTCAACTCAATTTAGTTTAAGTAAAAACAAAAAAGAAAAAATAATGAGGGAAAGAAAGAAAAAATTTCTTTGAGTACATGGGAAGTCCAGGAGATTGCATCTGTCTATAGGCATGGCTGGATCCAAAGGCTCAAACCAAGTTGTCAGACAGAGGTCTTCATTCTTCAATAAATCTTCTCCTCTATGAAGGCACCAGGCTCATATCCTTCAAGTTTAGCAATCTCCAAAGTATGGGAAATCTTCCCAGTTAACCCAGAGGAAACGTCCTGGGGAGGACCCTGCTTGGACAGAACTGGGTCATGCACTCATTTCTCAATCAATACTGTGGTGAAAGAATGGAATGTTGTGGCTGGCTAAAAAGGGATCACATGTCCCAGCCTTGTGGCCAAAGGAAGGTAAGGTCCCTTAATAGCCATTTCTTTCAAGACCACTTGGAATGGGGTAGGGTGGTTCTCCAAAGGAAAATATGTGTCTATTACCATAAGGGTAATGTATGGGCAAAGGAGCTTGTATGTGCAGGTCCAGTGAACCAGCTGCCAACTATCCAGGTTGCTCAGGGGTCCTATCTAAATGGCTGGTGTACCTGCTGTACTATTGTTAACTATTTTGAACATCATCCCTGCATGATAGCATCTCACCACTTATCAGTTAAAAATACATAATGCAATGTGAGCATTGTTGAACACATAAAAAGGCCATTTATCTTAATGGAACAAAAATTACTTTGCATTTACAAAAGTTTTGGGCAGGTTATTTTTCAGAGCCTGGCCAGATCTGGAGCAGGGAAAGAGAATTGGTGGGACCCCGTGCCCTGTGTTTCTCTTTAAGAAAAAATAAATACCATGTGTATATAGTCCTTCATGAAATATTTGTATCATATTGTCACTGTCTCCAATATCTAAAAGTGGCTTGCCTTTCTGATAATAAGACTGAATACTTCTGTCAGTAGTGAGCTTAGGGAAACATGCTCCAAAGCAAAGCTAAGTCCCAAGTCCCTAAGATGCCCTTCAAAACCAGTCATCCATTTAATTTGATCTATTAAACAAACTTAGCAGTTGGGATGCCCACACAGTGAGAAAGGCTGCTTAGAGATGGAATTTTGGCTTTAATTGGAATCTTCTGTCCTTTACTAGACAACCGTAAGTTTCCAATTATACACACCATCTTTATTTCAAATATGGATTTATAAAACCTTATGACTTTTCATTCTTAGCAACAGATTTAGGAATAAAAACAAACTCCCTTCACGAACAAATATGAGGAATTTTCTTTTTTCCTCCCCCGCCCCGTTGTTTTGCCACCTCCCAAAAGATCATTGATAATTGACCAAGTGCCCATTTATATCCAGAACTGTGTTAGCTACATGGAGCTTTTAAAAGGAAATCTGAAAAATAGTACTTGTCCTTGAAGAATTTAAGTAATATATCTCAGGAGAAAAAAAATTAACATACCTGAAACAATTAGGTACAATTAAGTGACTACTTTGCTGTTTCCACTAATGATATAATGATTTCCCCTCCATTTAATCTATTGAAATTTTATCCATCCTTCAAAGTTTGTCTCCATAACTTTCCTTGATTTAGCTTTACTAGATTGCTTGAATGCAAGGGGGAGCCCACATTCCTCCAAACCATCCATCTAGATACATGACATTTAAAAGGTTTTCAATAGCTCTTCATCATCTACACACTGCAGTCCAGGCTCGGCAGCCTGGTAAGGGGCCCCTGGCCACCTATCCTGCCTCATCTCTCCTTACTCTTCTATTTGGACACTGTTTGAAGGCAGACCAAATCCTGAACCAAATCTGGTTTAGTAAACAGCAAAACAAAGCCAAAGTTACCAAACGCTGTGAATTTCCACATCCAGTCTACAATGCCTAGAGTAGCCCTTTTCCATTCCTTTCCACCAATTTAGCCCCTGATAAATACCCGCTCATCCATTAACCGACCTTAGACATCACTCTCAATGAGTCTCTTCCCTTTCCATCCTCTGGGTGTGCTACCTCTGTCTTTTGTACCTATTTTTATGATTCTGGGTGGGAGTAGTTTTCTTTCAAGCCTGAATTCCCCTTTTAGACTCTTAGCACCTTGAGGGTAGCACCTATACTTTACTTATTTTGGAATCCCAAATGCCTGGTAGGAATGCCTGGCACACAGCAGGTTCTTCACAATGTTTTACAGAAATGAATTGGATTGCGCTGAACTAACTAAAAGTATAAAGAAGACTTGACGTAGCTGAAGATCCTAACAGAGCCCTGGGTTTTATGTCAATGTTGACAGGATCAATGTCCCAGAGGCAAGAATGAGCCTGGCAAAAGCTGGGGACCGTGGATGCTCTTACCTGGCTGGAGTGAATGCGATGGAGTGGGGGGTATTGGGAAATGAAAGTCAGAAGGACCAGGCCGGGCCATGTGCTGGAAGACTTTGTGAAGCAGAGGAGGTGAAATGTGATGCAGCAATTTCTGCAATTCAATAAAAGAAAAATTTAGAAACATCCCAACTATTTGTTGTGTACCAAATGAACCTTATCCCTTCTCCGGTCCCCTATTTCAGAACGTACCATATTGTTACTTTTGGTATGTCACAGGTCCCCGTTGGCCTTGGGTCATCTGAGCATAATAGTGTGGTGGTTCGAAGCAGGGTGCGATGCGCTGGGAATCAGAAACCCTGGAGTTGAATTTCTGCTCTGGTACTAAGCTGTTACCTGATACGGTGAAGTTGCTTTACTGCTCTAATCCCCAGGGTTCTCATCTGTAAAATGAAGGCAAAATGTGGGTGACATGATTCATGAGGCCCCTTTGATCTCAAGGAGCTAATTTATTAATCTCTCTTTGCCCCATGATTTTGTTCATTTATTTACCTGTATTCTGGTCTCTGACAGTCCCACAATCTGCCCTTCTGAGACCATCCTTTGAGGTCTTGATCACCTTGTCACACCTACAAATCCCTTCCCAACCTCTACTCCTTCTTAAAAACCCAGCTCCTGTCCAAAGTCTTTTTTCAAGCTTTTCCTAGCCTTTCCAGGTCTCCAATATTTGCCTGCTTGCTTTTGGTGTTTAAAGATATTTCATTTTGAGTTATTTTTTTTTATTTCATCTTGATTTTCCTCTCTCCAATTAGTCTGTAAACTTCTTAAAATAAAGAACCATTCTATGTAATATTTGTTAATCCCCTACCCTACCCACCCTATCCCAACCCAAAGCTAGGCACAAAATAGACATTAATAAGGTTCTTGAATATTGAAATGAATGATGTACAAGGAATATTACTAAAAATGGAATAACCAACCAAGCCATCCAAAAGACATCATTAGGGCTTGGAATTGAAATAATGTAGCATGTCAATGATTTTATAGATGGCATTCTGTACCCAGCAAAAGTGTGCTTTAAGATAGGGTGATCTGGGAAGTTTCTGGTCTGTGGGCTTGGTTTGAATTAAAGAGTGGGTGGTACTAGCACCGAGAGATATTACAGCCAACTCAAGGAAAAGAGAAAACAGAGAACTGTTTACTGAGTGACTTTGCTGTTGGACGTGTCCCAACTGCAGCTTGAGAACATCGGGCAGAGTTACCACCCTGCTGCCACAACCTCTGCCAACTTGGATAAGAAGCAGCAAAATTGACCTGCCTTTTGGCTCTGGAACAAGGCAAGGGAGCGCACCAGCAGGCATGGGAAGGAAGAAGTTGTGAAATGAAAGACATGAAAAAGAGATGACTGTGATCCTCTCTGTTCTTTTCCCCCTTTACTCGAGTCTCTCTCTTACCTGTAAAGTAAAATAGACCAGATCTTTGCACTTAACACCAATTGGGGCATGGGACCATAGGGACCTAGCTTGGGGCCACAGAAGGCAGTGAGACTCCGTTTTTGTTTTGTTTCCTAAAATGATCCTAAGCTAAACAGCTTGAAAATTCTAGTCTACTCAGGCAATTAGCCTTTAAACAACCTAGAAACAAGTTTTAAAAACTCAATGTGAAATATAAGAGGAAAAATTACTGTTTGATATAGTTGAATCCTAGATCTGGCAGCACTGGGGCTCTCTTGATTATAAATTAGCTAATGGAAAGAACCCGTCTGAGGTTAGGAACTCCAAATCCTGCTTTTGCTCTCAAGTTGCCTCTGCCTGTCCCTGGTAGAGAAGGTCTAGAAACTATGTGTTCATTGTACGTCAACCTCCTCCCCCTGCTTCTGACAGGCCCCAAAGCTGTTGGTGTTTATAACAGAAGAACTCAGCACTGAGTCGATCTGTCTCACTGTGTGCGGAAAATGTAGGAATAACTCCCCTGTGTCATCAACCATTTAGTCAGCACTCATCCGAGTTCCTTAGCAGAGGAAATGGTCAGATTTATTAGGGAAAGTATCTGTCATCCCATATAAATAGATGCACAGTTAAAGCAGATGCAGCAGGCAGGGTGTATATTTCTGCGTGACTAATCATAAGGAGCTTATTATCAAGAGCTATTCAAAAAAATCGGTCATTTGAGAAGATGGCAGACATAAGGATACATTTACATTTTTATGCAAAATATTCCTCAAAACAATAATTTAGGTTCTAAATGCATTGTTGGGGTAAAAATCATTTCAATTAATTTTTTGGCTTTAATTTTTTACTTTTGAGAAAATATATGCAAGTGATAAAAGCAGACCAATAGTAGAAAAATGTACATAAAGTAGGTCTCTTTCCCACTGCTGACCCCCGTCCCCAGCCTCCTGCCCCCTTAGAGATCATTACTGTTGTCAATTTATTTTGAATCATTCAGAAATATTCAATGTGAACAAGCTCATCTTCCCCTTCAGCTTTTACACATGCGGCAGTCCACTCTCCATATTCTTCCGCAGCTTACTCTTTTCCTTAGCAATGTATCCTGGAAATCACTCCTTATCAGTCTGTGCATATGGGCCAGACTCATTGTTTTTAACAGATTTAACTGATGTTGACATCTTGCCATAATGGCTTTAGGGTTTTTGTTTCAACATTACAAATACATTTTACCACAACCCCCACTGCCCAGCTCCCTTACTCTTTACCCAAAGGTAATCACTATTCTGAAATTAGCATGTATCCTTCCTGCCTGGTTTTTTAAATATATTTAGTAGAATACATATTTAGTATTTCATTGTGTGATTCTGGCACCACTTATTCATTCACAATTCTATTTTTGAACATTTAGGTTGTTTCTAGTTTTTTGCTGTTAAAAACACTGCTAAAACAAACATTCTATTCCCTGTTTCTTTAGGATATACCCACAATAGAATTGCTAGGTCACAGGTATGTATTCACCAACTTCATATGATATTACAACAGTGTTTTCCACTGTGGTTTTTAACAATACGCATTAACACCAACTACATTTTAAAAATCTTTCTTTCTTGGCCACATTCTTACCAGCACTTGGGCTTCTCAGACTTCTAAAATGTCCCCAATCTGATAGGTGTGAAATAGTGCCTCATTATGGTTTTAATCTGCATTTATTACTTAAGATATATTTTCTTATTTTTTATGCTATTTAATTATCTCTAATAATTAACAATTGAAAGTTTAACATTTTTTTCTACCATATTATGCATTTTGCCTTGCTGGTTTTTGGGGATCTTTTTTATATTCTGGATATTAATACCCGGTAACATGTATTTGACTTCTCTAAGTCTATGACTTGCATTTTTACTGCTTATTGTATCTTTTGTCTAATGGCATGGTAATATTTTAATGTTCAAACCTCACTGTTAATCATTTGTGCTTTGGGTGTTTTGTTTAAGAAACCTAAAGAAATGTAATGACATTCTCCTTCCTTTCTTTTTAACTTTAAAGATTTTCTCCATACGTTTACGTTTTTAATTAGTGTGGAATGTGTTTTTTGTGATGGCATGAAGTGGAAGCTAAAAAAATTTCCCCTGTATCTGCACTGGTTATGGCCAGCTGTCTTGGCACCATTTAAATAATCACCACTCCCTGCTGATACATATAGCCATCTCTGCCCATATCAAGTTTCCATATATGTACAGGTCAGTATGGACTTCTTTTGTTCACTCTGTTCCTTTGGCTTAGTTTTATGTCCTTGCTCCAATGCCACACTGTTTAAATAACTATAGCCTCACAATTAGCCTAGTAGGGCAAATTTCTATTCCTCAGTTTTGTTTTTCAAAAGCTTCTTTGCAAATTTTGACCCTTTACTCTTCCATATGAACTTTAAGGTAGGATTGTTACATTTCATGAAAAATCTTGTTTGAATTCTGATTAGAATTGCAATGATTTATAGATCCATTATAAATTCATAGGGAGAACTACAGAATCTAACAATTATATCTTTAAATCATTCAGTTTCTCATCATTTATCTAGGGCATCTTTATGCAAATATTATAATTTTTCCCAATATGTATTTCATTAATTTTGGCCTAAGTATCTATTGTAAATGAGAGATGATACACACACACACACACACACACACACACACACACACACACGAGATACATTTTTTGTCTTTTACACCATGAACATGTATTCAGAATGCTGAATTTTCCTATTGGTCTGAATTGTTTGGCCACAAATTCTCTTTCATTTTCTATGTCAGTAATACTATAGTCTGCAAATGAGGAAAATTTTCTTTTACTCTTTCTAATTCTTATTCTTTTTAAAGGTATTGCCCTGGCTAGGACTCTCTATCCAGTGTTTCAGAGAAGCTGTACTATCAGGTACCCTTGACTCGCTCCTGACTCTGAAGAGCCCACCTGTAACGCTGTACCACTAGGCATCATGTTTTCTGGAGGTTTCTGGTAGATCCATGTAGAAGACATTGCTGGTCTTCCCCGCACCTCCCACCTTCCTGTTGGTTCTCCCATTTTTTCCTCAGAAGAACCTTTAAAATGACTGTATTTCTTTGCCACCTTCAAGTAGGTGAGGATACATAACTTAGTTCCTGCCACTGGATGTAAGTAAAAGTCATATATGCAAATTCCAGGAGTATCCCTAAAAGGGAACATAACCATGTTCCTCCTTTCTGCTACCTACCACCTGAAATGAAGATGTGATGACAAATTCAAGCAATCATATTGGACTTGAAGTAATTTTAGAAATAAAGATCACACAAAACATAATACATAAGAGAGAAAGAAAATTCTGTGAAGTTGGGAGTTTTCTGCCACTCACAGCCAAGCTCAGTCCTACAACACATTTTTATCAGGACAATGAAGTTGTAGTTCATTCCCAGTTTCACAATAGTTTTTCTTTCTTTTTTCCCCTATAAGTTGTACTTTCATGAACTGCTCATCTATTTAATGAGATGAAACACACTGATAGATTTTTAATGTTCAACCACCCTTGGGATTCTGCCATGGTATATTTTTAGAGGTTGCTGATGTTCAAACATTTTATTTCTTACTTTTCCCAAGGTTCTAATATGAAAAATTTTAAGCACACAGAAAAGTTGATCTGTACAGTGAATAGCCATTTATCTACCACCCAGATTCTATAATTAACACTTTATTATATTTGCTTTGTGTCTTAGCAATTATGATGTGTTTTCAATGCATTACTTCATTCAGTTAGCTAATATTTTAAACATTTATGCACATGTGTTCATAAATAAGGATAACCAACTTTTTTTTCATGTTTTCTTTGGTTTGAGTGTTAAAAATATACTTATTTCATAAAATAAAGCAAGGGGATCTTCTATTTTTATCTTTACTGAAAAAGTCTGTCCTGTACAGCAAATAAATTTGAAGATTCAGTAAAACTCACCTCTTTGGGTAAGCACTTAGTTGGCATGGTGCTTTATTATTGGGTACAATTTTTTAAAACTACAGGTTTAACTCATTTAATAGGCATAAATAAATATATTGATTGCCATTTCTTTTTCAAGTAAGTTTTAGTGATTTATATATTTCTAGAGAACTGTTTATTTCATTAAACTGTCCAATGTATTAAGGATATTCATTGTATTCTCTAGTACTTTTAATAATCTAGACTCTATTTATACTTATATCATTTTTTCCAAATCTTTTCTCTTTTTCTCTCAATCAGTTTTGCTAGGGTTTTCTATTTTATTAGTGTTCTGAAAGAACTAGCTTTTGGATCTATTGATTCCTTACTGATTATTTTTCCTTTCATCTATTTCTCTTCTTTTTGTTATTATTTCTTCTACTTTCTCTGTTCTTCTTTTATTTTTTAGGATTTTATTTATTTATTTATTTTTAGAGAGAGGGAAAGAGAGGGAGAGAAACATCAATGTGAGAGAGAAACAGTGATTGGTTGCCTCTCACACGTGCCCCAATCTATGGAGGACCAAACACACAACCTAGGCATGTGCTCTGACCAGGAATCCAACCAACGCCCTTTAGCTCTGTGGAACAACATCCAGCCAGCTGAGCCATACCGGTCAGGACTACTTTCTCTGCTTTGATTTTCTTTTGAGGTATATGCTTCCTTCTTTTCTGTTATATGTATTTGAAGCTCTAAATTTTCTTGTAAATACTACTTAAATGGCATACCACACATATTATTGGTACTAGCATTTTCATCTTCTGGGCAGGGCAAAACATGTGGTAATTTCCATTAATTTGTTTATCTTAATTATTATTTAGAGATTTGCAAAATTAATGGGGCAATGTAAATATTATATTGATTTCTGATTTTATTGCATTGTTGTTAGAGAACATGTTTTATGTGATTAAGAGTCATTGGGTATTTGTTTGAAATTTATTAGTTATTTATTATAGTCAGCTTTAAAAAATATTTCGTGTGTGCTAGAAAGAATGTATTTCTTGTAATTTGGGTATAGGATTAATTAGGTTGTTTACATCTTCAACAGCTATCATGATAGATTTGTACATGCACACACATATTTGAGGTTCCAAATTACTATTTCTTCAGTGTGAATAAATTTATTTATCTTTGTATTCTTATGTAATGACTCTTTTTGTCTTAAAGTTTTAAAAGTTGATATTGTCGTATGAGTTTAACTTTTATTAATATTTTTCTAGTAAATTTTATTTTGTTTATATTTCTTTACATAATGACCTCCCCATCATGATGTTTTAGATGTGTCTCTGATAAGCAGTACATAGTTGAATTTTATAATATCCTTCTGAGAATAGGTGTTTTCATAAGCAAGTTCAATATATTAATATTTATATATACTTTGAATATTGACCTATTTGGACTTACTTCTACCATTACATCGTGTCTTCTCTTTACCATTCTTTAAATTTTATTCTTTTTTTTCCTCTTCTCTACTTTCTATTAGGTTGATGCAGTTTTTAAATGTATTTTCCCCTTTCCTCTCTGCTGGGAGTTTGCTATCTGCCTAGGGTTGGGATTAAAATGTAAAAAGTCCCCTGTGAGAAATTAAAACCCTAGGCTTCCATTCTGTTTTCCCAAGCTAGGTGGCTAAACTTTTCTACTTCTTTTTTCATGGCAGGGATAGCTCTTCGAGGGCCTTTCTCCAAGGACATCTCTTGGGTCCCCAGGATCTTTGTCTCAGGGAGCTCAGGCAGATCCTCTATGCAGCTTCTGAACTTCAACAGAGAAGGTGGCAAAGAACCTGGCCTGGGCACAGAGCCAGGACTTCTCTGCCCAAGACTAGGGGTCAACCTGAGATACAAGGGCACCTGAAGATAAACTTGAGCAAGAACTATTTAGACCATTAAATGAATCAGAGAGTCAACTCTAACTGAACCCACTATGGCTTTCTTCTTACTATTCATTTTGAAAACTCTTTTTTTATTTTGAGCTCAGCTGTTCAGTTAAAAATTATTTTTATTGCATTTTAACCGGCATTTCCATGAGTAGATACCAATCTGTGATACTCTAAAAAGCTGTGGGAGTTTATTATTTATTTTACAGAATACTTACAGGTTCTAAGTCGTTTTTTAAAGATAATTTTATTATTTTTTTTTACAGGTTCTAAGTCTTACCTTCCACCTCAGATCATTTCTTTCCTTCTCTCTTTCTTTCTTTCTTTCTTTCTTTCTTTCTTTCTTTCTTTCTTTCTTTCTTTCTTTCTTTTCTTTCTTTTCTCTTTTTCTCTCTCTCTCTTTCTCTCTTTCCCGCAGTTTCTGATTAGTCAACTTACAAGCAGATTCTTTTTTTTCTGTCTTGCTCCTTCGCAAAGATGATTCATTTTGAAGTGCTGAGTGGCTACTGTTTTGGCCTTTCCTCAAGTGCCTTTGTCTTTCTAATTGAGGCAGGTAAGCTCTCTCCTGTGCACAAGCTCCTGGGCACCATGCTGCGTTAACACCCACAGTCCGGGAATGAAAATCGGGTGTACTTTTCTGTAGTAAAGTTCCTGGGTGTGTTGTCTTTCCTTCATCCTCCAGCAGTTTCTAAAATGATGGCCCTGACAGATCTCAGCCTTCCCGTCTGGACACGCCCCTGGCTGTGATGGAAACATACCCAGCTGGAGGCAGCTGACATGCCCAGACCCTCCAGCATTAGGCTTTCTAATACAGCATCTTAGGGCCCTTATTTCCTATCACTACTTTCTGGCTAGGTGGCTCCCTTCAGCCACAGGCATTTCCTGGGCAGCTGTCTGAGTTAACATCTGAGCTTGGCCATCACTAGTGCAGCTATGGGTCCCGGCATTGCCTCTGGTGAGTACATTCCCCAGTGAGCCTGAAAAGCTGCCTTGATTTCTCTTTCAGGTACGATGATATTATAACAAAGCCAACTTGGCTTTATAAATGTGAGATGACATGTATGCAGTTACATTAGGCCCCACACTCAGAAAAGCTAGTACTTCCGTTACTACTCTGTTGTTGCTCTCTTGAAATTTTAAATAACTTTTGAATAAAAGTTCAAAATTTTTATTTTGTACTATATTCCACTACTGCGTAACCTTTGCTTAGGAAAAACAGATGATATCACTGATGCTTGAAGAAGTGGGTGGGCTTACTGACTCACCCAGCTTCTGAGGAGTCTTAGGCAGGGGTGTCCAACCTTTTGGCATCTCTGGGCCACACTGGAAGAAGAGTTGTCTTGGGCCACACATTAAATACATTGTGACACATAATCGCCAGAAAAAAATCTCATAATGTTTTAAGTAAATTTACGATTTTTGAATTGAGCCACATTCATAGCCATCCTGAACCACGTGCAGCCCATAGGCCGCAGGTTGGACACTCTGGTAGGGTAATAAAAATTAAAAGTAATTGTTTAAAAATATATTTTCAGATGTAGTGCCATATCCTGTAAAACTTATTTTTATGGGAAGTTTCCATATAAATAAAACACTTTAGTCCTTCAGTAAAGAGAGAAGAGCACAACTCTAGAATAGCTATCCAATAGAACTTTCTGCAATGATAATTTTCTGTATCTTTGCTGGCCAATATAGTGGCCACTAGCCACATGTGACTGAGGACCTGAATTTCTAAATTTTAATTAATTTTAATTATTTAAATTTAAAGTTAAATTGCCATATGGGGCTATTGGCTACCATAATAGTACAGACCTAGAACAAAGTAATTTCTGACCTTCTGTGCTTTGATTGTATTTTGCATTGATTCTACATCGAGACTTGATATTAAGCTTTGTCTAGAAAGAATTTTCAAAATTCAGATTTAAGGCATATCTAGAACTGGGTGGGAAAACTCAACTCACAGTGTTTTTTTCTTAAGTGTAGGAAGATATCCTTTCCACTTATGAAAGCTAAGCCATGCGGCTCACTGACAAGGGAGATATTACATGGACAAATGAATTTCCTGAAGACTGCCCCTTTCAGTTGTAAGGGATTATGAAAGAAACAGGGAAGACAAAGAAGAGCCAAGGTCAGAGGCCAGAGTCTTGGCAAGGACTGATGGTGAGGAGGCGTAGTGGGAGGTGAGTTGATAGATGAGCTTGAGCCATCCCTTCTGGGCCTCCGTGGCCTGGGTACACACGTAACCCAGAAAGTTCCAGGTGTTCTGATGAGACATGGTCTGGAGAGCACAGAGATACAGCAGAGGGCTCTAGTCAAAACAAAGAGGTGGCTGAGTAGAACTTTGAGAGGGCCAGAAACACAAATATCAGAGGAAGACAGTACTTCATCTCAAAAAGCCACACCAGAAAAACTATACTTCAGTATCAGCCCAGGGAACACAAAATCCAGTCACTGCACTATCCACCAGTGAAGATCCGGATAACACCGCCTCTGCTGCCATGGGTCATTACTACTCTGACAGACCTCAGTACACACAGATGTTACCTTAGAGGAGACCAAGGAGATGGAGAAGAAGTTTGAAAGACAACATTTTTCCCAAAGAAACTCAAGAGAATTCGCATAAAGGGGTTGTCTGAATTATTGAACTGAACTAAGTTTAACTGAGTGGGATAAGTCTAGGGTTCTTCCCACTTCCCTATCAGTGAGCAGTGAGTTAGGGAGAAACAAAGAAGCTGCATTTTCTTTGCACATCAAAGTGCAGAATGAATGATATTGTGCCCCCACTACAAATATGTATAACTCTCTGCCAAGCCAGTTATAGATAGAAATTCTATTCACAAGTGTTAGTAGAGGTAGAATATGGGACAGGGGTGGGGCAGTGATGCTAACTGACTGTCTTGAGTCTAGGAGCCAGCATCATGACAGATGCCCTCTGGCATGACAGAGGTCTCTGACCTCATAGGCAGATGCCATCTCTTCAGAGGTACTAGCAACCTCACATGGCTAGGTCATTTGGGACTTATCTGGAAGATAGATTTTCTCTTATCACCTACCTGGATTATAGAGGAGGTTGTACCTACTCCAGCCTACTAGTCCAAGAACTTTGAGATTAGTGGGAGACGGGCAGCCTGGCAGATTATGGTTCTTTTGCTTGTACAATGCTCTAGTCATCTTCTTGTGCTGAATGAATCACATCCGGGATCAAGGAGGCAAGATCTACTTGGACAAAATCCTAATATACTTATCTGGATCTAACATCCCATCAGTCCCTTGTCCATACAATCCTCTGTGGGCTACACCACCACCTGCAGGCCAACACTGAAAAGTACAAGTCCAAGAAAATGGGAGAAGTCCTGGTTTCTACTCTGTACAATCAAGATATCTATCCACATTTTGCTTCAAGTATTCATGGTTCTAGAGTAAGAACCCACATGGTTCATAAAGTCTATTTATCAATTCCTAGAATTCATTATAAAATTCACTACACATTTCTTCTCAGCTGTTACAATAACTGACATTCTCAAAAGCAAAGGAGGCTTTTTTTTTTTTTTTGGTTCTCAGAGGTAGATGCAGCCTCCAAATATGCCTTGCTTAATTCTTCCAACCTCCTCCTAACCTACCTGACCCAGCCAAACCCAGAGTGAACGTGGCCAACCACTGAGATGGGAAATATTAGACCCCAGGAGGACCCCAGCCCTTGTGCCTCCGTCCCTTGGGTTTTGGCTTTTGGAAAAATTCGGTTGCTTATCCTTCTTGGGAAAATAAATTGCTTGTCACAGAAGCTATAATAGCTAGGATAGATGCAGAAATTCAGTTTGCACAAAGGTCATCTTTTCCAAGCAGTTTGGATTTACTGTTTCACACCCAGTCCTGGAAGCCACAGGGTAGACTACAGCACCAATCCTAGAAATCATCTGGCTGGGAATTCCAAGGACATCCAGGTCTAGCCATTATTAATTTATAATCAGGCACAGACAGGGGTCTATACAATTGGATTTTTATGTTACCTAGGTGTAAGAGGAATAAAGTGGTTAAGAATGAGCTTTAAGTTTATATCCTGAGCTACTGGATTTTCTTAGTTCATTCAGGCTGCTATAACAAACGGCCATGTGAGAGGCAACCATACATTGCTCTTTCTCCTTCCCTTCTCCTCTCTCTGAAAATAAATAAATAAAATCTTAAAAAAAAACAAAACAAAAAAAACACCTTATACTGAAAGCCAGACACCTAGTTCGTCATGTGTCATGACTGACTCAAAATTATTTGGAATTTCTTCTTTGGAAGTACATCAGAGCTCTTTGTACAAATAGGGTGACTAACCACCTCAGTTTATCCTGGACTGAAGGGTTTCCCAGGATACGGGACTTCCAGTTTGAAAACTGAGACAGCTTTGGGTAAACTTTCCTGGTTTACCTGGAATGTAGGCAGATCTTTTGTCCTAAAACTGCTAGAGTCCAGGCAAAAAGGGTCTAGTTTGGTCACCTTCTTTATAAACTATGTAAGAACCACCAGCTTGTTGCTTTGTAGTCATACCATAATCCTCAACTTGATCCTCTCCTTATTTTAAAAACTTGGCCCTAAATGTCTTTTGGCTGTTTTAAAAGATCAAACTTATCTTCCACAAATATGTGACAGCACTGAGAATAGTCTGAGTTTGGATGGCAATTTGAAACAGTTTTTCCTTCCCTCCCTACTCTCCTTCTTCCCTCCCTTCCTTCCTCCCTTCCTTTCTATCTTTTCTTCTAGGTCTTGACCTTGACCTGCATCCTGTCTTTGGCTTGTCTAGCCCAGTTTTAGCAAAAACCCTTCTAAGTCAATTTAGCAAGAATCCCACCACCCATGATCACCTTCAATATCTGAAGAAATTTTTCATCTTCCACTCTTAATATCTGATCACTTTGGCTTATCTACAGCAAGAATCCTATTAAGGTGGTTTAGTAAGAATTCCCTTACTCTTTATTTTTAAGATTTTATGTATTTATTTTTAGAGAGAGGGAAATAGAGGGACAGAAACATCAATGCGAGAAACATCAATTGATTGCCTCTCCTACATGCCCCAACTGGGGTAGGAATCCATAACCCAGGCATGTGCCCTGACTGGGAATTGAACCAGCGACCTTCGCTCTGCGGCACAACACCCAATCAACTAAGCCACACCAGTCAGTATTCCCCTTACTCTTGATGTCTTTTCCGAGTAATCTTTTATTCACTGACCCTCTATTCATTGGCTGTAAATCCCCAGCTATCTTTGCTGCTTCGTTGTAATCTCTCCCCTAGTACAGTGCTGTTATTGCAACAGTCCTGAAGAAAGTCTTCTTTGCTATTTTAATGTGTTGGAGTAATTTTTTCTTTAACATTTATGGTTTCATAACTCAGACATGATCAAATACATCATTGGACACCTGAATCTCTTATCCAGGACCACAAGTGCTGGTGAGGATGTGGAGAAAAAGGAACCCTAGTGTGCTGTTGGTGAGAATGCAGATTGGTGTATGGTGAAGCCACTGTGGAAAATAGTATGGAATTTCCTTAAAAAACAAAAAGTGGAACTGTCTTTTGACCCAGAAATTACTATAGCTGGGAATATACCCTAAGAATCCCAAATCACCAATTCATTTGCACCCGTATGTTCATAGCAGAACTATTTACTATAATCAAATGCTGGAAACAGCCTAAGTGCCCATCAGTGGATCAAAAAACTGTGGTACATTTACACAAAGGAATGTTATGCAGCAGAAAGAAAGAAGGAACTCCTACCTTTTGTAACAGCATGGATGGAACTGGAGAGCATTATGCTAAGTGAAATAGGCCAGTTGGTAAAAGACAAATACCATATGCCCTCACCTATAAGAGGACTCTAATGAACGAAATAAACTCATGAATAAAATAGAACGACAGGCATGGAAACATGGAACAGACTGAAAGTGACCGGAGGGGAGGAGGAAGGGAGATAATTGTGGAAAGAAGAGGAAGGGACTAGACAAACATGTCTGAATGACCCATGGACATGGACAACAGTGTGGGGATTGACTGTGGGAGCAGGGGGTGGGGAGGGCAGAGGAGGGCAAAAGGGGAAAAATTGGGACAACTGTAATAGAATAACACTAAAAAGTGATTTAATAAAAAAAGAATGTTATATTTCATATCATTAACAACAGAAATAGTATCCAAATACAGGGTCTAGCACAAGTAATGCCCCTTTTTTATTACAAAATCATTTATTACAAAATCATAAGCATATAATTCCATAACATAAAATATCACATTCAAGCACACCATATGCCATTTTAGGTGAAATGTTCAAAGTAAAACTATAAATTACTACGCCCGTATTATTACCCTACCAACCATACTCAAGCAGGTGTTACTTCTGCCAGACCCTGTATATTAAATTATATAGTTCTAAGTATGACTAAAGATGGTGAAATTGGCTCATTGACACATGTTATTAAAAAGTGTATGTAAGACAATGGGCACAGTTTTTTACCTTAGGGGGCTGAAATTCATGGATTGAGGAAGCCAAGTAAGAAATAACACAGGGATAATAAAATTTGGATTTTTCTTGAGAACAATAGAGTGTTCTGCCTTCTTTCTTCAGCAATGAAACAGTGCTAGTTTGTAGAACCTGTCATTAACATTTTAATTTCTGTTTATTTTATTTATTTGTTTGTTTATGTATTTATTGACGCTGTTACAGATGTCCTCATTCCTCATTTCCCCCCTCGACCCAGCCCTGCCCCACTCCCCCTCTGTCCATCACCACCCTGTTGTCTGTGTCTAGGCTCCCTGGCTCTTGAGTGGAAAATTCCTGACTCCTTTTGAGGCCTCTACTCTAGAAGCTGGCTAGAGTCCCAAGCTTCTCTGTTTATAAAGTACCATGAGTTAAGAACCCAGGAGCTTCTCATACCCCTGCTGACTATGTGCCCCACCACCATGGCACTGACTCTGTCCACTTCCTTTCATGGTGGAATGATTTTACTAAGGATAATTTGGAACTTCATATGACTTCCCCAAACTGATTCCCCTAAGACATCATGAGGATTCCTCAAAAAATTAAAAATAGAACTACCATATTGGTCTGCTTTTAATAAAAGATCATAAAAAGGCTTTTCTTTACCTTTTAAGTAATTTTAAGTCTTTTGTCATCAGCAGATAGTTTTTGTTTTAATCTGATTTTTCTCTGAAAGCACTTCACATCAGCTATAGGCAAGAGTGCTTCACCCTGAACAAAAAGAGACTGTCTCTGAGATTCATTGAAAGGTCCAGGACAGTCTCTGGGATCACAGGTTTCTGATGGCATTGCTAAAATAATTCTGAGATCATTTGACTAAGAAAGGGTTTGCAGAACTCCAGTGGAGAAGTTGATGGATTTATCAAACTGCTAACCCAAGACCAAGCAGAACAAGAAGTAATTACATGAGACTCAATGAACTGATGAAGTATGACTATGCTTTTTGTTTTGGAATATTGCTGCTGGATTTAAGGGACCATTTTCCCTTTTCTCTTAACCCATTTCCTGTTTAGAAAAAAAGGTGCAGCTTGCTACCACTACTAAAAACAATATGCTATGAATAGGATGATGTCATTTATTTCCAAAGACTATCGATATACTGGAGTAATATGAAAACAATAATAAAAGTGAGATATTTCATGGGTAAGGTTAGGACTATAATCCATGAGTGATAACTCATGGGTAAATGCTGCAGCCCCAAGTGCTGTTGGTAAATATTCTTGGGCAAAAGGGAAATGGGTTAAGTTATAACTCATGACCATTTAGTAGATAATACTTTTATAAGCTGAAATGAAACATTTTTTTCTTCTGTCCTGATCTCTCCAGAATTCAGAAACACTTTTTAAAAAATATTTTGTTTATTTATTTTAGAGAGGGAAAGGGAGGGAGAAAGAGGAGAGAAACATCAATGTGTGATTGCCTCTCATGTGCCCCCTTCTGGGGACCCGCAACCCAGGCATATGCCCTAGACTGGGAATTGAACCAGTGACCCTTTGATTCACAGGTCAGCACTCAATTCACTGAGCCACATCAGCCAGGGCAGAATTCAGAACTCTTATTGAGTGTTCTCATTTTCATGGCAATATAGTTATTTGCATAACTTCAATAAGAATTTGTCCTCTTTGCCCTGACTGCTAAGGCTCAGTTGGTTGGACATCATCCTGCAAAGTGAAAAGTCTCAGGTTCAATTCCAGGTCAGGGCACAAGTCTAGGTTACAGGTTTGGTCCAGGGTGGGGGCATGTATGAGAGGCAACAGATGGATGTTTCTCTCTTTCACATGAGTATTTCTTTCCCTTTCTTTCTCCATCCCTTCCCTCTTTCTCTTAAAAAAAAAATCTGTCCTCCTTGGAACAACATAATTGGAAACATTGGTTATATAACCAAGTCTCTGACTGAAATGTCATATTTGAGAACGATGTGCACAGAATCAGATACAACCAGATAATTTAAGAAACTAAGGTTGACTTTATGGAGCCAGTGCTTACAAAACCCTTTTAGGAAAACAGAGCTGGAACCCGGCTTACAGTGTTCCCAGCCTTATAGGTGAGCAAGGAAGGTCATTTACTGGCAGGCCCAGGAAGCTTAGGATAATTTAGGGACTTAGAAAAGAAAGAAATTCGCTCAAATATATAGGTACCACAGATAAAATCTGATGGTAGTCCTTGGCTTGGCTTTCTAGTTTTAAGAAGCTTTTAAAAATCTAATTTGAGATTCCTTGTGAAAAGTTCCAGCAAAGCAATCTTTCGAAGGTCTGTGTGGTCAGTTACTATTGTTGCTGTGCTTACGTAAGAAATAGGCCCAATCTAATGAGATGAGAATTATTTTATAAACAAGAATAATCTCATTTTGGTTAACTTTTGATGCAGAAAGGGTAGGTGTAGAGAAAACCTTTGTGTCAGTAGATAACAGTAGCACATCCCAGTGGGCTCTCAGACTCTAGTCCTGCCTGTTACCTCTGAGGTGTTATTACCTACTCAGAAATTGGACTGAAGCCTGCATCTTGCCATCCTTACCAAATTCTCAGTTCTTCTAATTTCCTCCAATATCTGGCTACAACTCTCCAAATTAACATTTCCCATTTTTCTCCCACTTTGCTAACGTGGTGTTACTGAGAACTAAAACTAAGCCCGGATCTTACTGGGACTCTAGGTTGTCTTTCAAGCTGAAGGTGGACGACAGGAACCGTCATGCTTGGAGCTGCTGACGTGTGAGCTGCCAGGAACTTCACTGCGCATTTCTCATCTTACTCGCTCTGCTCTGGGAAATAACCACAACTGTGACGCTGATATTTATGCCATCACCAACGACATTCAAACCGGAAGGAAATCTGTCCAATTGCCACTACTGTCCTTACTCCACCATCTAAAGACGCTCCAAGTCAAATATCTAGAAATCTCGACTGGCTGCCCTCTGGACTTAGAAACTAGATTTATAGGCTGCTCCAACCATTAATCTTTGTTGTAGGTGTTTTTCTTTTCCACAGAAATTCTCTTTCTTAAATGTCTGATGATTTGCACACCTCCCCCCCAAATATCCTCTAGTCCCAACAGATGGCTCATCTAATCCTTCATGAAAGAAAGGAAACTGAACAAGAAATGGATTTATATTGTTCAGAGGAAAGAAGAATGTCTCTACTTTTGACTCTTCTTTCCTTGAGGAAGAGGAGGGACCGACAAATTCTCAGCCTTCCATCATGCCATGCGTAGCCCAGTTTTAACAAGAATCCTGCTTAGTAAGTTTAGTGAGATCCCCCTTAACAATGAATAATCTGACAACCCTTGAAATCTGGTCAAGTGTCTCACCCCCTACCTTTGAAGTAGAAGTGCTTGACCTGCCTTTAGCAGGAGTCCTGTTGAAAACCTATCCCACTACTCTTGGTGTCTCCTCTTAGTAATTTTCCATCCACTGACGTCTCACTCTGCCTCCCGGCCTGTTGTATTGGGAGGGGAGCCCAACCTCTCTCTCCTGTTGCCACAGTGCCAGGTCCTATTGCAATAGCCTTGATAAAACCTTCTTTACCATTTTAATAAGTGTCAGAAGATTTTTTTCAGACACATCAGACAAGAGGGGTTTCCTAGTCAGTAGAGATATGTAACCACAAGAGATATGAGAATCAGCATCTCCTCTTTTAAAGGTCATTTTGTCCTAACTCCCAACTCGTTTTGGAATCCCCTGCCCCTTATTTTTGGCTGCTTAACACATTTCATGGTAATCACTAATTCATCACATGGCACTGAATAAGAACCATTTAATATGATTATCTTCTCCATTAAAGCTGTCATCATAATTAGAGCTGCAGTGAACTGTTTGCCAGGAATTATAACTCTGCCAAGAAAAACTTGGGTGTCATTTTAGAAAAATTCTTCAGTGGGGGAGGAGATCAGGACCATCTGTGTTGGGATCCAAAGCTGAACGATGAGAAATAAAGCCCCTTTCCTCTGCTATCTGCCAAACTCTGGCCGGCCCTCCAGCTGGACCTTGCCAGAGACGTTAGAATGATTCAGCTTTCAGGGCAGTCCAGAGAGCACACCCTCTCAGGCAATCACGGCCTTGGAAAAGTCACCTGTTAAGAAGACAAAAAAGGCAGCAGCAAATAAAAATTAGGCCTTTGTGCATGAGGCTTCCTAAAAGTTGTTCCAAATGGTTCTGTTTGCCGCCCCACTGTTTCCAGGGCAACCACCTCAGCCAGGACAGAAGTAGAAGGAGACATGAGGCTAGAATGGGACCACCCACTGCAATTCTCATTTTATCCTGATGGCAAGAACCTTTATATCAACTCAGAGTGTTTGTCAGGCCGCTCGCTGTGAATCACTGGAATAACATTTTACCCTGATGGAACTGTGTCACAGGCTGCTGCTCCCACATCCCCCCATATTGAGGTGTTTTTAAATGGAAGCAAATATCCCAGGGGAATTTTCTCTGCACTACTAGCTTTGCTTTGTCACACATTTTAAATTACACACTGTAAATTATAGATAAAATGCATTATGCTAATTTCCTCCTATATATCTTTTAGTTATTTTTAGGAAAAATGTCTTTGACATTTAACTTCTCAGGTAAATGTTTAAAATGAAAAGAAAAATAAAGCCAAGGCAAAGGGAAGCTCGAGACTGAGACCGCAGCCACATTACAGTCTGGCACTTCGTAGTGAGCACAACACGTGTTCAGCACGGCTTTTAGCTGCGGGGAGTGGAAGCGTCCCTGTGCTGGGCATCATTAGACTTGGTCGTGTCTTCTGGTTCTGCGAATTTCATTTTTATTTCATATTCCTCAGTCTTAGTTTCCTCATCTATGAAATGAGAAGTGTTTAAGATCTCTAAGATATTGTACATTTCTCGCTCCCTATGACACTCTGCTAAACTGAGTAGAATGCTCTCCAGTCACATAGAGATTATTTTGACCAGGCTAACAAAGAATGAATGAATCCACATTCTTTATGATGTCTAACTGCACTGGGTTGTGGATTTTTTTCACTTGCTGTGCTGGGTATGTCCCATTTGCTCTTCGGGTCGACCCTCCATTGCTTTCTACAGTGAGGAGGTTGTCGTGTAAGGACAACAACACAGGCTCTTGTTCTCTGACTCCCAGGTGGGTTCAAGGAATTGAAGGAGTGAAGGAGGGCAGAGTGTGAGGTTGCCATGAGTGAGTTGCATCCCTCAACTGAAAGTCACAGCTCCTGGAAAGCATCCTCTCTACATAACTGTCTCCAGGTTTTCATAATGGCTCTCAGTCAGTTTGGGCTGCTATAACAAAGCACCGTAGCTTATAAACAAAAAAAATTTCTTTCTCACATTTCTGGTGACTGAAAGTCTGAGATTAGCATATAGCTGCTTCGGAGTCTGATGAGGGCCCACTTCTCGGTTGCAGACTGCCAAATTCTCACTGTATCCTCACGTGATGGAAGAAGGGTTAGAGGGCTCTCTGGGGTCTCTTTTATAAGGGCACCAATCCCATTCATGAGGGCTCCACCCTCATGACCTAAGTGCCTTCCAAAGGTCCCACCTCCTAATACCGTCACACTGGGGATTGGACTTGAAAGATACGATTTTGGGCAAGGGACACAAATATTCAGTCCATCACAGGCTCTCTTCTCTGGCTACTTTACATCTAGGGGCACTGCATGACAACTGTGGTTCTGTTTGTCCCATGTTTATCTTTAAAAATTGGTCTTTATTCACCTCCCCACATTACCCAGTGTGAATAGTCATCTAGAGCTTGCCTGTATGCTGACTGACACACTCATTTTCTTGAGATACAGGTATGGCAAGATTGAAAAGGCCGCGGTTCTTATGACTTCAATATATCAATTTACCTTGAATATATACTTTTCTCCCCTCTTAATTGTGACTCTGAGAAAATATGAGAACTTCCATGCAGTCCTAGTTGGTTATGTAGTACTTGACCTCTATACATGCTTCTATGAGGCAGGATTCAGAAGCAGATACTAGAAACCAGGTGTCTAGTGGTTTAAGTAGAAAAGTGTCAGGTACAGGGAATCAGCTGCTCAGAGTCAAAAGGGCTGGAGGAGTCGGCTCTAGGCTGGGCCCCTAGTAATGGCTTCCTCAGCACCACCACAGAGCTGAACCGTCTAGAGAATTCTCTCTGCAATAATCAGGAAGCTGGGGGAATCAAGGAGTCCTGTGCCACCTGCCAGCTCCAAGATCAGACTACTTTTGCCACAATTCAGGAACCATGAAACTGGAGCCTCAGTTGTTGGTCTCAAACCATGTGTACTTGGTTTGTACCATCGGAATGAAAGCCTGCCTTCCTTTCTACTCAACTCACTTCTAAATTCAGTTTTCACACAAGTGCTTCTAATTGGTGGAGTCTAAATCATGTTTTAACTTGCAAACAAGCCTGGGAAATGTCAATTTTAGCTTCCCAGCCTCTGTTGTATGGAAAGGCACACTAAAAGGGTATTGGGATGAATTCTGAGCAAGCTGATCTATTCTGTCACAAGATTATTTCTAAAAACATGCTTCAAATGGCATATTAAACAAACCATGAACTTTGGAGAATTTTTAACAAAGGGACTATAGAATTCAAACCTCTGCTCTAGGATTCACCAGCTGCATGACCATTGGCAGGATGCACTTATGTTATTGGATCTATTTTTTGTCTGCAATGAGAATAATAATGTTTACCTCCCAGAACTGTCATTAATTTATTGGATTTAATACTTGTGTTGCAGCCTATCAGGGCCGGACAGGTTCATGGTATTCGGGCAGGCAGAAGAATATTCATGGAGCTCTTGGGATGTCTGGCATGCTCTTATTCGAGGGTGGGAGATCCAAGCACGCTGCAAGCTGCATGTCCCCCTGCATGGCACCTGTCCCCTTGCATGGCACCTGTCATGGCCCTTGTCCCTCAGTGTGGCCCTTGCCCCCCAGTGTGGCACCCAGCTGGGAGTCTCTACCCCCTAAAATACTAGAGACAAATAAAGCCGGCAGGGTGCCTACAGATCTTTTGTAACAGAGCTTCATACTACGCATGCGAGCCCACTCAAGGCTACGGGACCAGTTTGTTGGACCCACTCTCTAGGCTATGAGGACACTGCTTATTAGGCTCATTCTCAAGGTTATGAGAAACCTTTTCCCTTAGTTGCCTAGACACCTGGGTGTGGAAGCCAGACTGCCTCTGTCTACCCTACAATACTATTAATCAGTATAACAGATTTTTACTGATTGTTATATTAATACCAGAAATTTTAGTTGAAAGTGACAGAAATATAATTGATCGGTTAAACCAAAAAGAAATTTATTAAAGAATATTTGGCAGGTCACAGAATTGCCAGCAGGGCTAGAGAGCCAGGCTAAGGCTGAACGTCTGGACCACTACCTGGAACAGGCATGAGGATTAGCCCGAGGACCATGCTCCTGCCTCCACAACCCCTCCCAGCGCTCGGTGCTGCGTGTCTCACAGCCAGCAGGAATTTTAGAGGTGCAGGTGCTACTGCTGGCTCCATTACCAGAAACATAACAGTGCCACCACTGAAGGCCAAGTGACGGTAGTGTCACTCTGACGGGCAAAAATGGATTCCATGTGGCATTATTTCTTCTCATTAGACTCTTCTCAAAGGAAGTTTCAACAAAGGTGTCGGGGCGGGGGGTGGCACTAGGTCACATACTTGTGCTCAGCTACGAGGAGGGCTAGGGAAGCACAATTTCTGACTTTTAACTTGGGGAGCAAGGAAACTCTCTAAGCAAAGGGAGAGTGTTCACAAAGTGCTGGACCTCAGACAGGTGCCTCCAAATGGTGAGGCAGGAGACACTGTGGGTCTAAATATTGGGAAACAGAGTCTGAATGGCATTCTTAGGTCATCCAACCATAATACTTACCGTCTGTTAAGGGAGGGCAGGGCATTTTGCATGATTGCCTCACCAAGACTGGAAAGGAAATTGTTTCAAGATGTTCTTAACAGAAAAAGATGGAGTGAAGGCCAGACAGACAAAATTCAAAGATATCCACTATTTGTTCACTATATGCTAAGCACTTTCTTAGTTTCTTTAGACTCAAAGGTAAATAATGGTGTTGGCTAACATTTATTAATCATTTAATTGGTGCCACAAATTTCCAATGTATTATTTCAGGTTTTCTTTATAATAAACATTGTAAGTAGGTACTCTTATTTCTTATGTCAGTGTTCTTGGTTGGTGCCCTCCAACTTCATATTCATAAGTTGAAGTCCTAACCCTCGTACCTCAGAATGTGACCTTATTTTGAAATAGGGTCACTGCAGATATAATTAGTTAAGATGACATCATTAGAGTGGGCCCTAGTGTGATATGACTGGTATCTTTATAAAAAGGAAATATTTGGACCCAGAGATATGCACACAGGGAGCATGCCATGTGAAGATGAAGGCAGAGACTGAAGTGCTGTCACTACAAGCCAGGGAATGCTAAAGATTGCCAGCAAACCAGCAGAAGCTGGGGGAAGGCATGGACCAGATTCTTCCCTGCAGCCCTTAGAAGAGAGTTACCCTATCAACACATCAGTTTTGGATTTCTAGTCTCCAGAAATGTGAAACAACAAGTTTCTCTTGTTTAAGCCACCCAGCTAAAGGTCCTTTGTTATGCAGCCCTTGACACTAATGTAATCAAGTTTCCTAGAAGCAGAGCCCAAGGTGGAATTCTTATGCAAGAGACCTTAGGAATACTTTCTAGGTTTCTCCTGCATTTTTCAAAATGGCCACAGTGTTATTTCTGGTTCCATCTACTCCATATTTCTCCTCAAATTGCCACTGTTCCATCAAAAAGTGAAGTATTTGAACTTGGGAGGACCTCATGAGTGTCTTGACTAATAGAATAAGGCAGAAGTAACACTGTGTGACTTTCAAGTTTAGGTCATGAAAAGCAATTTGGCAATCTTCTTCTAGATCTTTTTTAGGATACTTGCCCTTAGAACTCAGTCACCATAATATGAGGAAAGCCAAAATTAGCCCATTCATAAAGACCACATAGAGAGGGACTGAGGTCCACAGTAAATGGTCTACACTAACTGCCTGACACATAAGTGGTGGGACTTCAGGTGAGTCCAGTCCCTGACCTTCGAGTCCCTCATCTCACAAATATTATGAAACAGAGGCAAATCACTTCCACAAAGTTTCTGACCCACAGAATATGTGAGTATAATAAAGTTGCTGTAAGCCACCAAGTTTGGGGGTAATTTACATTGCAGCCATAGCAACTGAAGGTACATGGGAGTAGGGTGTAGCTGTAACAAAATTCCAAAAATGTGGAAGAGGCTTTGGGACCTGGGGGCAGTAGATGGAAGGTGAAAGGGCCTTGAATAGACTGGTGACAGAATCCAATCGCCTTCAGGAGATCTCTCAGAACATAAAAGAAAGGACAATGTTAATTGGAGAAAGAAGATCCTTGTTATATATGACATAGTGGTAGCAACATTGTAACCTGTGATAGAGCAGAAAGTAGAAAATATACAGAATGAGTTGGGTATTTTAACTGAGAGTCCCTGAAAGAATGTTGAAGGTACCTACCACCTGGCTGCTTCTTCTTGCTTTTAGTAAAATGTGAGAAGTCAGATAAGCTAAATAAAGATCTGAGTTTGAAAATAAAGCTATCGTTTCCAGGCTCTTCAAGATTGTTACTTAAGGAAAAGCTTCACAGCAAAGATCAAATTCAGGGAATAACTGTAAGATTCATTGTTATGATCTCAGAAAAATCTGAAGTGGTTTCCTCTGACAACAATTTAGTCAGACAAAAGTCCTCTAAGAACCCTAAGGGTGTCTGTATTTGAAGAGGATTTCTAAGAATCATAAAGGTGTTGTCCCTCAGGAACAAAATAGGAAGACTGAAGTAAGAGAACCTTATCTCAAAGAGATCCATGGATATAGATTTTATTTAATGGAGTGGATTATAAATTGATTCATAAAAAAATCAACAAAGGTTTGAAAATAATTTTATTAACGGACTAAAAAATACAGAGATAACACAAAATGAAAAGAGGTCTTTGGACCCCCAACTTTCTACAGGCGGAAAATTACTCAGCTGCAAATGTGGACTATTTTCTACGGGAAATGAAGAGGGCAAGAATATAGAGGGTAGAGCCAAGAGCCTTGGCAAACATTCCCAGACAGCAGGACTGATCCTTTCTAATCAAGGAACTGGCAACAATATGAACAGCTGGATTTTAGTATTGCTCTGCTCCAGTGACTTCTGTGTACTTCATTTCCTCTTCTTTTTGAATGACACTGTCTATCATAGTTATTTTGTGCCTGTCCCATTGCTGCATTTTGGGAATGTGCAGAAAAGATATTTTTGTCTTTTTAGTTTGTAGGTCTACAGATTAAAAGGATCTGCTCCCAGGGAGCTGTATTTGAAGAAATACTTCCAAGGACACTTATCTGCACCTAGACCTAATCTAAATGGCACTATTTTTCCCTTACCCCCTAAGCACCTACATAGTGCCTGACATATAGAAGGTACTTAGAAAATATTTGGTAAATGATGGCATCAATAAAAGAATATGTTACCCATTATACTGGAAAAGTAGGCGTTCTAGTGAGTAAAAATAATTATGGCTGGCCTAAGGAGAATAAATACATATAAAATTGAGAATCCACAAATCAACCCATATATTCATGGGCAATCAATTTTTGACAAAGATGCCAAGACAACTAAAAGGGGTAAGAAGAGCCTCTTCAAGAAGTCGTGCTTAGAGAATTGGATATTCATACACAAAAGATGAAGTGGCACCCCTACCTCACACCATAAACAAAAATTGGATCAAAGACTGACATATAAGAATTAAAGCTATATAACTCTTGGGAAAAAATATAGGCTTAAATCTTTATGACCTTGAATCAGACAATGATTTCTTGGATGTGACACTAAAAGTGCAAGCAACCAAAGGAGAATTGAATTGGACTTCATCAAAATGAAACATTCTTATGTTTCATACAACACTGTCAAGAAAGCGAAAAGACAACTCAAAGAATGGGAGAAAAATATTTGCCACAGCTGGTCCTCTTCCACAACACCCACTATACTATCCATTATAAGTGCCCCTAATGAGTAAATATTACCTCTACTTGTTTCAGTGGCTGACCTGATGGTATGAACAAAAAGCCCACATTCCCAAAGGATCTGAGTCACACATTTGGCTTTGATTACTAGCGAATGGAGGTAACAAAATGTAAAATATATAGACAATATAGTAAGGCCTTTTAAGCACTTGTATTGTGACATAAGGCAAGGGTTGGCAATCTATTTCCTACAGGCCAAACTCAGCCTACCACATGTGTTTGTAAATAAAGTTTTATTAGAAACAACTACACATTCATTTGCATATTTTCTGTGGCTATTTTCATGCATCACAGTAAAGTTGAGTGGTTGACACAGAAACATAGTTGTCTCCAAAGGCTATTCATTTACTACCTGGCCCTTTACAGGAAACAATTGCTGACCCCCTGCTCTAAGGCAATCCTTGTCAACAGAACATGGCAAGTTAAAGGGGTGAGTCCCTCACAGGGATATCTCCCCAGACTTGACCCTTGTTCTCTTCTTATTAATTTTATACTTTGAGAGACCTCTCAGCCTTCAAAGGATTCAATTCCTGTTGGGAAAATAAGTGTGGCAGAGTCAGATAGCTCTCCAGCATTCATTCATTCATTCATTCTTTTTCAATAAGGGAACACTTGAAATTTATTTAGGCACAGGGCTGCCAAGAATAAAGATTATATTTCCCAGCTTCCCTTGCAGGCCATATAACTAAGTTATTATCAATTAGACATCATTTCCAGAAAATATCCCTAAAGTAAGGGTTATGCCTTTTGGATTATATTTTCTTCTTCTTGCTGATAAGAATGCAGATGAAATGACCAGCTACCCAGCAGCCACTTGGACCATACCTATCTGGTCAAATCCTCATGTTGATAAAAAAGAAAGCTAGAGGGAACCTGGTTCCTGCCAAATAGACATTTTACATGAGATAATAACATCTTGAGTGTTAAAACCACTGTGAAACTGGGTTTTATATCACAAGCTACATCACCTAATTCTTACAAATACAATATCATAAATAGTAGAATTATAACTGTTTGAAGGCAGGGAACTTGTCTGCTTGAGTCATAGTTATAGCCCAGCATCTAGAATGTTGCATGGTGCATGACATACTCAGTAAGATACTCAGTAAGTACGTAGAGAGAAATGTATGAATAAAATATAACTAAGAAGAATGAATAACCAGTGCAAATAACTGGGGCCAGAGTTTCCCACATCTAGAGACTTTTTTATTAATTTTGGTAAAATACACAACATAAAATTTATCATCTTAACTATTTTTAAGTATACAGTTCTGTGGTATGAATTGCATTCATATTATTAGCAAGCATACCTCATATAAGTGGAATCATACCGTATTTGTCCTTTTGTGAATGGCTTATTTCACTTAGCATAATGTCCTCTAGGTTCATCCATCGTACAGTATATGTTGACCTGCGTTACTCTAAGGTTGAGTGATATTTCATTGTATGTATATTCTTCATGAATAGACACTTGGTTGCTTCCATCTTTCAGCTATTGTGAATAATGCTGCTAAGAACATGGATGTACAGAGAATGTTTAAAAATTTCTAGGATATTTTAGCCCTGGCTGGTGTAGCTCAGTGGATTGAGTGCAGGTTGGGAACCAAGGGGTCCTGGTTCAATTCCCAGTCGGAGCACATGCCTGGGTTGCATGCCAGGTCCCCAGTGAGGGCCATGTGAGAGGCAACCATACATTGCTGTTTCTCTTCCTCTCTTTCTCCCTCCCTTCCCCTCTCTCTAAAAATAAAAAAAAGATTTCTAGGATATTTTAGGTTCCTTGATTTACTCAGTCAAATCTTAGAAGTCGGAGGAAGAGTTTGGAAGATGTATTTTATGTTCTCCAGGTGATTTGTGATACAGACAATGTAGTCCTTGGATTGACAGTTGGGAGTTCAGTGATCTCACACATTGATTATACTAATCTAGAAGGGTAAACAACAATAACAACAATAGCAAAACAACCTGTAATAATAAGATTATAAGGTGTGAGTTCGGTGTGTTGTTAAAAGCTGAGGAGAATTTGGATCATTCAACAACAACCCAAATAAAGCACTATGTGTCAGGAACTGTAATTAATGAGGAAAAATAGAGTTTCTTACATGTAGCTTATAGATAAGTGAGAGAGATAGACTTTTATGAGAGAATCTCACAAATAGATGTATAATTTTTATAATTTCAAGTAGCACAACTCATTCCATATCATGCGTTGAGAGTGATTAACAAGGATCTTGTCTGTTCCAGGACTCATGGAGCTGAGTTAAAGAATAAGGAGTAGAAGAAGCATAATATTGGATATGTAGGAGGCCAAGAGGATTTAACAAGGAAGCAATGGCATGAGCAGAGGTTAAAGGTCAGCCTCTATGGCTTGAACCCAGGGAGCAAGTATAAAGGTACTTCAGGTTGTTTTAAGGACTTTTGCCTTTATTCCATATGCAGTGGTACATTAGCTTGGATGTCTATTAGCTAAGAATCTTCAGCTGTGAGTGATGGAAAACACAGTCTAACCTGCCTTAACTTCCACCCCACCCCAACCCCAAATCATTGGCTTATGCAATGGTGAAGCTCGGAGGTCAGACCCTATCCAAGCACAGTCCTATTCATAGCTCTGGCTCTCTGGGATCTCTTGACTCTGCTCTCATCCTTGTTCTAGCTTAATCTTCAGGCTGGTTCCCATCATGGTCACAAGAACAAATGTCCCTGATTTGGTTTCCTTAAATGCCCACCTTGAACCAATTCCTTTGGTTAGGGGAACACGGTACTTTAAGTGGTTTAGGTGTGGGTCAGTGTCCTTCTCTAAAACAATCTCTGTGGCTAGGGGAGAGTATGCCATTTAGAGAATGCATAACTCTGGAGCTTGAGGTGGGGGTAATCCCAAACTACTTGGGGAAAAGTGGTTTCCTAAAAGAAATTTATGGTGTCGTTATCATAGGGACAGAGGGAATTTGCCGGACAGAAGCCATCAGGTGTCCAATAGATATTTGAAGAGTTTTAAGCAGGATAATAATAGAGGAAGTAACATACATAGATCTGCATTCACACACACACACACACACACACACACACACACACACACACAGATGGCCTTCAGAGTAGAAAGTGGATTGAAATGAAATGGCAGGGAGCAAGAATACACACAGGGAAGAGCAATTATAGGTTGGAATAGCAGTCCAGTATGATGATAGCTTGAACAGAGAAGTGGCAGCAGAGTTAAGAATAAGCATAAAGATTCAAGAGACATTTGGAAAATAAAATAAGTATAACTTGGTTATTAATTGGAAATGGAGGAAGTTAAGGCAAAGATGTTGTTAAAGATAACCCCGGGTTTCTGACTTACACACGAATTGGATAAATGATGGGGACATTACACTGATAGGGGTATTAAAAGAAGACCAGCTTTGGGAAATACAGTCTCAATTTCAGATTAATTTCAGTTCCTTTAAAGATATCCAAGTGGAACAGACCAGAAGACATTTAGATTATTTTTGATTTACTTAAATACATTTATTAAAGGCTTTGGGACAAATCACCTTTCACACTTGGCTATATTTCCTTAACATTCTTCCTATTACAAAAAAAGTATAGTAGCTCCCCACCCCCTACCCATGGGGATACGTTCCAGGACCCTCAGTGAATTCCTGAAACTTTGGATAGTAACAAACCCTATGTATGCTATGTTTTTTTGTGTATATTATGGATGAAAAAGGGGCCACATACTAAACCTGACAAGCTCAGGGAAACTCAGAGACCTCAAGTAATCACCTAGGATGCTTGGCAATGGAAACTCCTAACTACAACCAAGTCATGGTGGGTAGTCCTGTCCTAGGCCAGTATCTTCCCTGATAAAGGTCAATCTTTACCTTGACTGAGCCTGTTTATTGTCTTTTTTGCATGTATGATAACACCTTTGGAATGTCAAAGTAATACCCCTGTTTTCCAGACCCTTCAGGGCACAATCTCCCACTAGAGCACGAGACCATGGAACCCCTCATTGTTATCTTGTTGCCCAAATACTATCACCATGTGCTGCAAACGTTGTTAACTATCCTGTGCCCACCAATGTAAAAGATGTATTTGTCCTTTCATTTTACTTTTTATCCAATCTCAGAGATTCCCCCACTTGGCTGTCTCCTGCCTCCCTAATCTACCACCAGTGAATTTCAGGTAACCCTCCTCACACCTCCTCCTTTGACTATAACATATAAAATAAATGGCAAAACTGCCATTCTCTGGAGCATTTTCTCAAGTTGTTCAGATTTTGTTTCCCAGCAATTGTCATCAATTTGGCTCAAATAACCTCATAAAAATTGTCTCTAGGTTTGGATGTCACAACATACATACATTTCACTTAAAGGAAGCACTTCACAGCTTTTCTTTGGCATATCAACATTACTAGCATCACTACTCTTACATTTTGGGGGCATTATTAAGGAAACTATGGGTTAATTGAACACAAGGCCTGAGGTAGCCTGACAGTTGATCTGATAACTGAGAGGGCTACTAAGTGACTAATAAGTAGGTAGTATTGAGGCAGGCTAGTAAACCAAGCCAAGCAGAATAGGGAAACTGAGATAGACAGTTAAATGGCCAAGCAGTTTATAGCCATATAACAAGGATACTTGAGAGTGAATGGTTTACACTTCTCCCCAACCAGAGGGTAAAGACCTTAAATCACCCCACTTCGGGAGATACATGGCAGAAATCCAATTAGTGCCATTTGCCAACCACAGATGAAGTTAAGGGAATAAATCTCATTTTGGCATATCGGCATAAAAGTGATGAATATTCTACTGAGATCCTCCCCTAAGACCTCCCCTAAACCCCTAGTCTTTAAAAACCCTCAAAAAGAAGGCCCTAGAGTATGCTCTCCCTTCCGGGAGCCACCTGCACCTTTCCCTTCCCCACCCCTTCTTCTTCCTTCATAGCCACGTGTCTCCTAAACTCTAAGGGAACCCACAAGACTTGCAACTAGGGGAGCAATGAGCAATGGCAGCTTGCCCTGGGCTAAGCCCCTGTACCTGTCCCCTGGACCCCCTTTTCTCTGACTTTTCAGTGAGACAAACCAGCCCAGCCTAGACTCATTTCCGCACCTAGTTCCTCTCCTGTTGCTTTTTCTCTTCCTAGGCCCTTCCTTGTTTCACTGTGTCTAGCTTTAATAAAAGTCCTCTAAAAATCACCTGGTTTGCATTGTGAAATCTTTCCTGCATGAAGTCAAGACTCCAAACACTAGCGGCTGACTCTAGGCAGACCCACGCAGGGCCAGGTTCCCTTTCTGATAACAGGATACGCAGTGTAGATATGCTGGATGACGAAGCAGGAAGGCCTGAGATTTTATCACACTACTCAGAATGACGCAAAATTTAAATCTTGTGAATTGTTTATTTCTGACAATTTCCACTAAATATATTCAGACTGAGGTTGACAGTGGATTACTGAAAACACAGAAACTGAAACTGTGGCTAAGGGGAGACTACTATAGCTTTCCATTCCATTTAACCCCTACAAAGAATTATTAACATTCCTCCCATAATTTTCCCTTTATGCATTACATAAGAATCATCTATTTTCTCTCTTAAATCCTAGTCTCTATTAGAGAATCCCCTGGTGCACAATAGTCCCTGCTGTGGGCTCCCAGACATCTACCACACAGTGCAACGGGAGGCATGGAATCATGACCTTCATTGATGTACTATTATGCTCTAAGGACTGAGGCACTGGAGCGGAAGGGTGTGGCTATGCACCATGACCTGTCCAATTAGGAATTTATGATCAGATCACCCTGTGAGGTTACTTTTGGTTAGATTTACAGCAGCACCCCCTTCTTCATCCTCACTATTCAGTGTAGTAACATGCTGTACAGGTTTCTAGCCTAGGAGCCGTAGGGAAACAGAATTTGTCACCCCAAAATGTCTTTTTGACATAAGGATTGTCTTAGGTGGGCTAATTTTAAGAAAGAGCAGGTGCGGGAGAAGCTCTGAAAAGCAATAGAAGTTACCCTTTGTAAAAGACATTTAAATTTGTAAAGGAAATCTCCATCTGTGAGGGTGTCTCCCTGCTGTTCCAAGGAGAGAGGGATGACCTTATCTCTAGAAACTCTTATCAATGCAGAAGCTAAAGACTTAACTCTGTATAACAACCTTACCCTTTTTTTCCTGACACCTCCCATAACTGACTCGCAACCCCAACTTCTTCTTTTTCTTCAGATGATGATGGTATTTAAGGTGGTGGGTTCAGCCATTTTGGCAAATTCCTCAGTTTTCCTGGGTCTCTTTCTTATGTATAAAAGAGTTACATAAGCATTAAACCTTGTTTTTCTCTTTTTTTAATTTTCTTTTTTTAAATTGATGTTCAATTACAGCCCCAATTCCCCCCATTACTCTCCCCTCTCCACCCACCCCCACTTCCCACATTCAACTGTTACCCACCTACCCCGTCTTTATCCATGGGACCTTTATATATGTTTTCTCTTGTTAATCTGTCTTTTATTATAGGGATGGCTCCAACAAGAACCCAGAAGGGTAGAGATAAAATTATTTTTCCTCTCTGTTGATTTAAGAATGCCAAAATTTTTATAAAAATTTGTTTGAATCAAACAGAGGACACATCTAGAAGCAAGATTTCAACAGTCTGTGATAAATGCTTCAAAGAAACAACAGTTTGCAGCTTATTTTATGCAGATGAAAGTGAGAGAAAGCAAGGCGAGGATTAGATTATAGGACAGTTAAGATTATGTGCTGTTTTGAGGGTGGTTGTGCTTAAAAAGTATTAGGTAGGATAGATAGGAAACCAAGGCAGGGAGGAAGAGGGATACAAGTCCCATTCACTAACTCTGCAGTCCTTGAAATTCTATGTATCTTTCCAATGATCTAGGAAAGAAAGCCTTTGAAATTGTGCTTTCATCCCAACAACTGAAAGTCTAGAAAGGGCCCTTATTGCCTAAAGGAGGAAGTCCCTTAACACCTTTGGGTATTCGTGCGCCAAAAGGGAAAGCTAGCACAGCCTTTACTTGTCAATCAATATGTAACGTCTACACTCTCCCCAATCCCGCTAAATATATAAGTCCTCAGAACAAAGGATCTCTCTTGCTCTTGCCACCCCTGCCCTTGCCACCCCTGCCCTTGCCACCCTTGCTCTTGCCTTTCTCTACCACCTTGGCAAGGCCCGTTCTCTTCCATGAGAACGTATCAGCAATAAACCCTGCTTGCATGGTAATAGACTCGCTGATCTATAATTCTTTACTACCCTGGAGAGAAGAATCGAGTTTCTGGGAGTTTCTCCCATAACAGAAGGAGAGGTCTGAAAAGAAGCATTTCAAAAGTGTGTTAACCTAGATGCACAGAAACAATGGGTAGGGCTTTCTTAAGGCAAAGATGAAACTTGTACTAAAGAAGTCATATGCCTGAAGTGTGACTATGCACCATGACCTGTGCAATGAGGAATTTATGATTGGATTGTCCCTGGAAAGGGACCAGTACCGAGTTGGTTCTGCTGTGGTACCATCTGGAATGTGTGGATTCTTGCCTTTTTGCAGGTAAGATTGTATGACACAAGTCCAGGTGATTTTGAGAGCACATTTATTAAAGCAGGGGACAGTGAAACAAAAGAAGGACCTAATAGGGAAGAGGCAAGATCATAGTAACAGGAGTGAGCCTAGGCTGAGCTGTCTAGATGCAGAAAAGGAGCCCACAGTAACAGGAGTGAGCTATGCCAGGCTTCGTGGACTTAGGATAAAAGGTACAGAGGAGAAAAGGTACAAGATGCCACTGCCTGCTGCTCCCCTGGTTCCAAGTCTCCTGGGAAGCTTTAGAGCTTAGGAGAAAAGAAAGCAAAGAGATGTGCCTGGGGAAAGAAGAGGGTGGAGGAAGGCATGGGTGTGCTCAAGGGAGAGTACATGCTGGGTCCTTTGTCTTAAGGGTTTTTATCTGTTTTCTAAAGGTGGAAATTTTAGGGGAGATCTCAATCAGGATATTCATCATCTTTCCAGGTGTGTCATTTGATATGCTGATGAATCAAAATGAGTGTATAGAGGGGTCAGGGTCATTCTCTGGTCAGTTCACCATCACTGGAAAGGGTCTGGGACTGAGGCGGGTCTGCCCCTGCACAGTCTGGACTGTGTAAACCATTTGCTCCTAAGTGTCCTTGGTTAGGGAAGATAAGACCTTGCAATTTGTTAGTTGTCTGTAAACTACTCTGCCTTATTCAGCTATCTGTCTCAGTTTTCCCATTCCACTTGCTAAGGAATTTTTATAAATTTTTACTAACCTGCCGCAAGATCACCCTGTGAGGTTATTTTCTGTAGAACCCCCTTTTGTCCACATTCCCTACAGAGCAATAGGCTTAATCATATACCTCAGGTGTGCAGTAGGCTATAACATTTACATTTCTGTGACAAAATTACCTAGCAGCAGTTTTCTCAGAAAGTATCATTAAGTTGTGGATGACTCTTCTTCCAATTTAAATACCTGAGAAAAGACATCTTTTTTGGCTCTACTGATAACTATCATGACATTTGAGCAGTTTCTTAGGTTGGATTCCTACAGAAGCTGACTTGAAGGCACAAATGCAAGAACTGATAGCTAACTTGGGATGTGGTTCCTGGAAGCACTTTTCAGCAAGCAGGGAATTGAGACAATGGAGGGAAGGAAGCCAAGAAAGGATTCATTATTGAGCAGGTTATTGCTATGTGCAACTGTGCCAAGAGAGAACTCTAGAAGACAGTGTAGAATATTCCTCAGAGTTAACCAGGCAAAGAAGTTTGGGTATTTGTCCTTTAACTCCCATCTGTCATTGGCTGGGGCTGATTCCGGGGCAGGGTTAACCCATGTACATCCAGCCTGCCCTACTTCCCTTAAGTAGAAAGTGGCAGGTGCTTACAGCAGGATGCTGTCAGCATAATGTGGATCAGGGACTGTGGAGGGGATACAGGCGGGGAACCAACAGCATCTGTTATTGGCAGAACTCTATTCTGGTCAAATCATAGGTTAATGGCCTTTGGGTCAGTATCTAATCAGCTTTGGCTCCTATAAGGGTTGGGGTTATGTAATATTAAGAATGTAATAGGATACTTTTACAGGAGGGATGTGGGCATGGCAAGAACAATTGATTAGCATTTTTAAGTACAAGGAGATAGGAAACATGAAGATAATTACAATGGCAGATCATTTATCTGGAAGCCTAGACACCATAGCAACCAAACAACAGAACTATTAAAAATAATATTGTACATTAACCAGTCATAACAATAATGTAACAACTATGTCACTGGTAATGCATATGTTCTTATAGTACTTGGTTATTTGTAGGTTTAGGCACACAAAAACTGTTTCTAAAGCTTTGTATTGCAGGTATGTAAATATATTTTATATAGGCCCTAAACCAAATAATAGAGAGAAATCAAGAAAAATTGTGCTCATTTCCTTCCTTCAAGGTTTAGCCCCAAAGCCAGTGTAGGTGGCTAGGGTCAGGGGGATGAGCAGTGGCTGTGGTGGGCTGGCACACAGTGTTGCACCTGAGCAACCTGAGAGGCCATCCATGCGGGGAGGGGGCAGTCTGGAGCAAGGTGTCAGCGTGTGAGTGGAATGAGAAGAGTGTTTACATGAGGGACAGCAGTGGCAATTCGAAAGTAGTTATACATAGGATTATTGAACAAACACGTCAGTACAATTCACTCTTTAACAATGTGAGGGATATGGGCACCAAGCCCCTGCGCAATTGAAAATCTGTGCATAACTTTTGACTCCCCCCAAAACTTAACTACAGTCCCTCAGTATCCACGGAGAAATTGTTCCAGGACCCCTGAGCATAGCAAAATTTGCAGATGTTCAAGTCCCTTATATAAAATGGAGTAGAACGCTGCATAGTTGATACGGATGGAGATCTGATCAGATCACTGGGAGGGAGAAAGGAGGGGCTGTAGGAGGAGGTTGCCTGAGGCAATGCTAAACAATCTAAGACAGGATTGGCTGAGAAGCTAAATGCCTCCAGAGCACATGGAATTATAGGGCAGAAGATTTAAAATAAGAAGAGGGCAGAGACTGGCTCTTGGGCTCTCACTGTCAGGGATGCCTGGACGATCTTGCTACAGCTGCCTGCATTTCCCAAAGGGTGGTATTTTGGGTGGGTTTTGGATGGGAGAAGAAACTTTGGGTGCAGCCTAGGATCAGGCTGGCCTGGCAGAGGGTGAAAGGGTTATTCTTCTTTGGGTATTCTAGAAGGGATGAGCTCTGAGGCAGACGCTTGCCATTCTTCCAAAATTGTGTAGCTTTTGTATTTTATGTTGTTTTAGTTTGTAAACTAATCTTATAGAAATAAGAAAATTAAAAACTAACAGGTGGAATGATAGGAGAACTCAGGTGTTAGAGCTTAACCTTAATTGATAGGTTCAAGTGATTAAAGCTATAACTAAAGAGTTAAAAAGTTTAGCCTTAATTGAAAGGCTTAAGTGATTAAAATTGTAATCAATGAGTTAAAGATTTTAGTCTTAATAGATAGGCTTACATTACTAATGCCTATGGAAAGCTGTTATTCCAAAATTGTGTAGCTTTTGAATAAAGATTCCTTTCCTTTATCACCAAAACTTTGCCTCTGGAATTTTGCCTAGAGATTGGCGGTGGGCAGCAGGACTCCACTGGCTGCTCAGTAACGTAGTCAGGCCTGAGCATTGCAGATTCCCAACTGCAGATGGAAAATCCTGTTTTCAGTCCACAGTTGGTTAAATCCATGGTTGTGAAACGCAGGAATATGACGAGCTGACTGTATACATTGTATTTAAAGAAAAAAAATCAGCCCTGGCTGGTGTGGCTCAGTGGATTGAGCACGGGCTGGAAACCAAGCAGTCCCGGTTCGATTCCCAGCCAGGGCACATGCCTGGGTTGCGGGCCAGGTCCCCGTGAGGGTCATGTGAGAGGTGACCATACATTGCTGTTTCTCTCCCTCTCTTTCTCCCTCCCTTCCCCTCTCTCTAAAAATAAATAAAAAAAATAATAAAAGAAAAAAAATCACATATAAGTGGACCTGTGCAGTTCAAACTTGTGTTGTTCAAGGGTCAGCTGTATATTGAGGATATGGTTGCCTGGATTCTCATTGTTAGAGAAGGTAAGGTAAGTACAAATAAGAAAACTAGAGAGCCCGGCTGGTGTAGCTCAGTGGATTGAGCGCGGGCTGGGAACCAGAGGGTCCCGGTTTGATTCCCAGTCGGGGCACATGCCTGGGTTGCGGGCTGGGTCCCCGGTGAGGGTCATGTGAGAGAGGCAACCATACATTGCTCTTTCTCCCTCCCTTCTCCTCTCTCTGAAAATAAATAAATAAAATCTTAAAAAAAAAAAAACTAGAAAGAACCCTGTGTTTTTGGATTGGCAATACCAATGAACTCATGGATTTCAATAGGTGGGTGGGTATTTAGATAGATGGGTGGATAGATAAATATGGTTTTAAATGTATATATAAATGTATATACATTCCCTAGCTCTGTCCACTGTTATAGCCTGGAAACAGCAATATCCCAATAGCAATAAGCACATCTAGGTATCCAGATCTTGGTTTCTTAATTCCATTCTCCATTTAAAGGAACAAGGTAGAGAGGAGGCAGGGAATGCACAAGATGAGCCTGGAATATCATGTGCCAGAAAGTAAGAAAGCATTCAAAAATGATGAGAAAGATATTAAAAGAACAGAGAAGCCAGTTTCTGGAGACTCCCACTGGCCAAGTCTGAGACAATTTGATCATCAAAATCAGTTACAATGATAAGAATTATAAAATTAAATTGAATAGGAATTCATGACTCCATATCAATATACATAAATAAATGAGAAAGATTTCCCTTATAACTAGTAAATGTAGAAAAAATGATGGAATTTTAGAAAATCACTATCTGGCAATCATAATAATAATTGAGAAAAAAAACAATGCTAAAACCAGTGGGATGAAAAACCTCCCAACAAAATATATTTTAATTAGAAAGTTAAAGAGTATAATTTTACAGAGGAGAAGCTTGGACTTACCTTAATCAAATGTAACTAAAGACCCATTGAGGGGAGTTTCCTAAAACAAAAGGAGTCACTCCAAAGGAATGCTCTTTTTACTTCCAAGGATCAAAATTCTAACCATCCCTGTTTACTACCTTCCACATTCTCCCTCATTATCTCCTTTTCAACTGACCCTTTTGACCAAGTGCCTTATTTAAAAATAAAAATGAGATCATTCCAGTCTGAGCCTTTAAAAGATCTCCTTTATTTTCATAGCTGCTTTGTTTTCACAAAAACTTCAAGATAGTTTGAGTGGAAATTGTGATTCATTTTTATTTCTTCTTTAAGTTGTGGCTATGTGATTTACAATGAGAACTGTGCCCACAATACATGAGGTTTTGAGAGGTTTTTCAAAGTCAGAAGGTTCTTGGTGAAAGTCTTACAGGAATTAATAGCACTCTTTTGACAGAATTTACTCCATGTAGTGAATTTAAAATGGCCACTAATTCTTTGCTGCTCCTCCCTTCAAGAGGTAGAGTCTGTTGAATCTGGGCCACCCTTATGACTTTGACCAACAGAATATGGTGAAGTGACATTCTGACTCTTCCTGGCTGAGGCCTCCGAAGTCTTGATGTCTCTGCTTTAGCCCCACTGAACGCAGCTGCCATGGGAGAGCCCCCAGCTAGCCTACTACACAGGCCCATGTGGAGGCAACCAGGGATGCCTAATCAACAGCCACAATCAACTGCCAGACATGTTACATGAGACTGATCGTGACCATTGTGCCCCCAGCCAACTTTCTGATAACACATGTGTTAACCCATCCAACCAAGAAAAGCAGAGGAAAGTCGTCCCCATTGAGAGCCCTGTCCAAAATACCAGTCCATAGAATTATAAGCCTTAATAAACCAGAAGTCAATACACTTTGATCTGTGGGCCAAATCTGTCTCACTGCCTCTTTGTAAATAAAGTTTTATTAGAACATACTCACACCCATTTTTTTACATATTATCTATGGTTGCTTTTCAGCTAAAACAGTAGTTTAAGTAGTTTTGACACAGATTATATAGGCTACAAAGTCTAAAAATTTCTATTTGGCCCTTTACAAAAAAAGTTTGCCAAGCTTTATTTTATGCCATTAAAATTTGGGTTTGTTTGTTATGCAGCAGTAGATAACTCAAACACTCCCTATATAACAGAAAAGCAGTCAAGTCCCTGCTTGAACTATAATTAATTTCTGTAATTCCATGTATACATGTTGAGGCCTGTGAAGGTATTTAACTTTATCTAGGCCAACATCTGTTTTTGTGTGAATAACAATGTCGTTTTTCTAAATAGAGTATGTTAATAATGCTGGGCATAATACCCACTTTCTTAATACAAAGCACTTTTTGAATTTAATAACCAGATAAAATCTAATATGCTTCTTTTATACCCTCAGAAAATGTTTTATTTAAAAATTATTCCTGCTAAAATGATTTTAGCTTGATGTCAGAAATGAGCCTCAGTAGCATATGAAAGTCTTTCAAAGTGTAATAATTCACTGTAGAAAGCCAAGCTCTAAATATTACTGCTACATTTTCACAACTTTTGCCTGATAGCTCTTATCTTATTTTTTTTAAAGAAAAGTAAAATATTAACCTGTCTTTAACCTTCAAAGAGATGAGCCATATTTTCTGACTTGTACAAGGTATTTTAAAAAACTAATTTTAGGGATTGGCAGATATACTATATAATCCTGGCTTGTTGAAAAGTATATGAATAGATTTCTTTATGAGCTTGGAAATATGAATAAATATAATGTGTAAAGCACTGTCAAACTCAGATATTTATCTGTGTACTGCAGAAGTTTACTATCTATTCTTCTTTGCTTAAATACATGGTCAATCAGTTAATGCTGATTAAATGTTACTATTTCTGCAAAAACTATAAAATAAAATAAACATAAGTAAGGAAAGTGGGAACTGTAATGTATTTTTCCATGCAGCTTTAAAGAGATATAAAATGTACAGCAGGACATGAGTGTACATGCTTAATTGTCCCCAGACAGTTTTTAAGCATATACAACCATGAGAGAAGACAGTGGTTACGGAAACAAAGTGAAAGTGGGAGCTTGAATTGTAGTCAGTGTGAGTTACGATTCCGAAGGCCGAACTCTAGGGTAGCGATCAGACTTAAAGGATTTTCTTCCAAGATATTTTCAATTGTCCATTTATATTTTAAGAAAACCTTTCACAATTCCTAACTTGATTTCTGGCTTTCCTGCATGCCCGTTATTTATAACATATATCCAATATTTAAAAGTTATACTTAACAACATATATTTTATTGTCCTTGAACTGGAATTGTAGGATTTGGGGACTGGAAGAGACTTCACAGATTTTCTGATCCACTTGCTTCATTTTGCAGAAAAGGAGATTGTTTCTTTTTGAGTGTGTGTGTGTTTGGATATTGTATATATGATATACGAAGGACCAATTTATGTATCATTCTGCATATGTCTAACAAACTAGCAAATGATAAAAACTTTTGAGCGGGATAGAAATAGTATGCATCCATATCAGCCAAGTGAATTTACTGATTTTAACAATAATTTAATGAAGAAGTTGAGACTATTCTGGTTGTTTATAAATTATAAGAACTTAGGTAAGAGTCCTGAAAGGCCAGCAATAAAATTCAGAGAGATCTACAAATGAGAATAAAGAGAATTTGTCAATAGTCTTATGATTTGATCTGCATTGTGTACCCTCGTTGAAGTCTTCACCCCAATACCTCAGAATCTGGCTAATTGGAGATAGGGTCTTAATGAGGTAATTAAGTTAAACGAAGTCCATCATGGTGAGCTTTAATCCAATACGACTGTCTCATAAAAAGAGGAGCTAACACACCCAGACACACATGGAGGGAGGGCCATGTAAAGACATGGGTAGATGGCCATCTACAAACCAAGGAGAGATGGATGCCTCAGAGGAAAACAGTCTGGTCAATTCTTTGATCTTGGACTTCTAGACTTCAGAAATGTGAGAGAATAAATTTCTGTTGTTTACATCACCCATTCTGTGGTACTTAGCGATGGTAGCCCCAGCAAAATGTGATACCCAGGGCTTGTAAAAATGTGATACCCGGGGCTGAAAGTGACCAAATGACATGACTTCCATCTTTATTATGGTGAACACCATAGTTCTGTTGATGTGCGATAAGATTTTGTAAACTGTATACAGTTTAGATACTCTATGACAGTTTCTCAGCTCAAAGTTCCATAAAAAGACAACACATTCTAGATGTCTAAAAATGAATGGAAAATGTTTAAATTTTACTTCTGTCTCTTAGAACACACATAAAGTGATTCAATATTTATAACACATGACAACGTTTCCTTTAAAACCTCTTTTCTCATCTAAAAACCTCCCTTGTCACAGCAGCTAGTCCAATTTCTTTCTCTCTTCTCTCTTTTATAAACTTCCCAAACTCTCGCTCTTAGCCAGTGCTTATTGGCTTTGCCTTTCTTAGTGCCTCCTCTTTCATCTTCAGCATCTCTCCAGCTTTTCCAATAGATCAATCAAACCTCTTTCCTCTTACCTACTCCACCCATCTCTTTAAAAGGCCAAGAAACTGACTTTGCCAAGAAAGAACTTTCCTTGACTGAAAGATGGAGAGGAAAGGCTGTGTACAGACATCAGTTTTTTTTGCCTGTCAAAACTCTTTTTGGCAGCTGTTTCACATTGTCACTGATACTAAGTTTACAGTAAATTAAAATGTTTCCAAGTTTAAGCGTTAAGTGAAATCATCTCTATCCTAGAGTCAGGTCTTTTTTTTTTCCACATTAAATGCAAAACTTCTCATTTCTTCCTAAGTTTCATCTTTTGGCCCAGTGTTCCAAAATTCCAGGATCTTTTTGAATCTTTTTTCTTTCATCTAATGCTTAGACATTTTTTCTAGTCCTATGAATTTGATAGCATGGGACCACCAGCTGAGAATGAGTCAGCAATACAGCATGGCTGTTTTCACAGAGCTAACTGTGATAGTGAAATGTATTAATAGGTCTATGACATCCAAGAGCTAGGAAAGTATCCCTCTGCTAAACTTAGAATTGGTCACACCCTGAAAGTATTGTGCCAAGTTCGGGCACTGTCGTTTTCACATACATGTGAAATACCATGGAGGATTTGAGAGTAGAATAACAAAAATGAATCAAAAAATGAAATGAAATGTGGTTAAATGAGTTGAGATTACTGAAACCAGAAAAGAAGAACTTTTACATATTTCCATAAAGCCTCTATAAACAGTACATTGACCTATTGTTTTTCAGTTTCTCAGGGTGTCCAGGACAAAAGCAGAGGGCGTGGCCTTCAGAAAACGGGAAACAACATAAAGGTCTAATAATAGAAGATTGCTTGTGTGGTGCCTCAATATAATAAAAACCAGGATGAAATACTCAATAAAACATAGTGAACATTTTTTTTATCATCTCAGAGTAAGGACAGCTTTTCAAAGAATCACATAAAACTCAGGCCACAAAATAAAAGATACATATAAATATAAAATTTCCATTAGAAAACTAATAAAACTAGAAAGTTTAAAAAGTCAAAAAGTAAATAATATGCAAAGTCCTAATTTTTTCAATGCACCTAAGAATTGAATAATTCAATAAAAAAGACTAATAACCCAATAGAAAAATGTACAAAGAATTCAAAGAAAAAGTTTATATTAAGGTAAATGCAAATGACTAATAAAAATACTAAAAGTTACTCAACCTCACTAGTAAAGAAGTACGTGCTATAACCGGAGTTAGATACACATGTGAAAGTCCTGTTAAACCGCAAAGTTGGAAAAGTTTGACAATACCCAGAATTGTTAAGGATATGAGAAGGTAGTTGTATGAATTGGTATAACCTTCTTGGAGAGTAATTTGGCAATATTGATAATATCCGTAAAAATTTTAAATATTTATACCCTTTGATCCAACCATTATACTTCTAATAATTGATTGTACAGATATTCTTGCACAAGTACAGAAAGATTGTACAAGTAACGATTGCAATGTTGTTATAGAAAAAAATACCCAAATGCCCATCAATTAGAAATAATTTAAGTAAATTATGGCTCATATATACTATGAAATTCTAAGCATCCATTTTATATTCCTATGCATTCCTATCCACACAGAAATGGGAAGATGTCTTGGATGTACAAGGGGGATCCTCAAACAAAACCCAGAACTATCTTCTGGAGGGCAGGCCCCTTGTAGTGAAGGTTTCCCCCGCCAAAGTGAGTGTTCTAGGAACCCATCTGTATCAGAGTACCAGCAGGCATTGTTGTGAGAGGCTGCAGTCCGCTTCAGTGAATTTTTTTGAAGACTTTTTCACTGGGTTTGTACATTTCATGACGGGTGATTTACGAGTGCGCCTGCCCACACTGTGCTGAGTGTTCAGCAGTTTGTGACCAAAAACAATGACCCTAGTGCCCCACCCTCCCTATTCACCCAATCTTGTCCTGAGTGACCTTTTTTTTCCCTGATGAAAAAGTCCTCAGAAGGAAACATTTTGCTGATATGGAAGAGGTGAAACAAAAAATGGCAGAAGCACTAAAAGGCATCAAAATTGACAAGTTCAAAAACTGGAGCTGTGGAAAAAATTCTCGATAGGCGTATTGCATTAAATGGAGGATACTTTGAAAGTGATGGAAGTTTAAACATGTGAGAATAAATACACAATTTTTTATAAATAAATCTGGTTTTTTTGGTCTCCTTTGTATTGTTAGATGAAAAACACACTATGGAAAACATGATGCCTAGTATGATATCACTTGTGAAAAATTGTATACATACAGTATATGCAAGGCTACTAGACTGGTGGGCAGGCCTATATCCCACAACAAGAGAGTGGAGGATTCTCCTCTATCAAAATAGATCAGTTCAAGAGACAGTATTGCAGTTAGTTTCCGCAGGCTTATTTGTTCTATTGCAGAGAACTCATCAGTCAGCAAGGACCACTTAGGCACACAGAGTTTCTAACCAAATCAGTTTTTTAGTGATTTCTTAAACATGAGCAGAGAGAATTTCCAGGTATTTGCAGAATGTTTCCTATAAAAAGACCAAAACAAACAAAGAAATTACAAACACATACACATACACACAAACACCAAAAATAACAACAATAACAACTCAGAAACAATACATGGAGAAGGAAAAAAATTAAAAAGTCATTAATAGCTTCGGTTTTCATGACACACAAAATAATTCCCTTTTATTTAAAAAAAAAATAAGGGAAAAACTAGGAACTTTTATGGGTAATAAACCATCATGGAAAAATTCAATAGAAGAGCTAGAAGATAGTTGAGGAAATCTCTCAGAAAACAACATGAAAAGCAAGCTGAGTTAAATAGGAGGAAGGAGGCAGGCTGCTGCCCCCTCCTAGCCTCGAGGGCAGAAGTTTGACTGGATGGTTAAGCCTCCGAAGAAACTCATCTATTGCAGGTGTAGCCTGGGTTGCTGCCTTTGAAAGCAAGGGAAGGTGGGCAAATATCAACCGCAACACAACATGGAATTTCCAGAGAGGCCTTATTTCAAAACTTTATAAAGAATGAGAACCACATGGACTTCTTTCTACAAGGGAATTGAACTGGCCTGAGTTGGAGGGAAAGGGCAACGTGTGTCTAACCTGTAACTGACACCAGGTCTTGTATGAGCGACAGCCCTTTCCTGATCAACTATGTGGACCAGCAATTCCTGGAAGAGCTTCGGAAAAAATCTAAGCAGGGAAATATCAATACTGAGCTGTGGTGTTTGCGACCAGCGTGGCAACACAGCAGCTATGTAGTGTCTGTGTTTTTGTGGTCACCTGGTGGTATATGGACAAGGGTCTTCTGGCCCCTGGTTGGCTTTTGGGATGACCTGGCTTCTTCACTGACTGGCTCTGTTTTGTTTGATTTCCCTGAGGGAGTGGAGGACTGAGGAAGAGCAGGCAAACCCAGTGGGTTGACTTCGTTAGTCTCACATTTGGTTTTTCCCCAGTACTGAAGACCCCGAGAGTGTGTCAGCACTGACACCTTCTACACCATGCCAGTCTTCATGCTCTCAGGCCCCTCCCCCCGCCCATCTTCTTGGACTATGGTGCCAATGCTGCCATTGTGTCCAGTACATTGTCCTTGAACATGGCCATCGTTGCTTCTGCCTGCCTTGACACACGCCTGCCCCAGTTCCTGCATGCCTTCACCATGGTGACATTTGCCATGCAGATTTTTACCCTGTGACCTGTGTTATAGAAGAAATCGAAGGCATGTGCGCCCTGCAGCTATATGGGTGGGAGTCACTCTTCTTTTTGTGTTTGCGAGGCCTGTGTCCATCGATGTTGTGGAAACCAGCCTCTTTGCCCTTCCACGGGTGTTCGTCTCCTGCCTCTGCCCTTTTTACCTCATTTGCCTGCAACTTTTTAAAGAAAACATTCATGGGCCTTGGGATGAGGCTGAGATCAAAGAAGACTTGTCCAGGTTCCTCAGTTAAGTTTGGGACCTCCATTTTGTTATCGTGGTAAGCTGATAGAACAGTCTCCCAAACAGGATACGATTTGAAGGAAGAGTTCCATTCTGGAAGCGGCGGACTGCTGTGGGTGAGTGACGCAGCCCCGCACCTGCACAGGGTGCGTGTGTTGTGGCTGCTGCAAAGAACAAATACACACGGACTACAGAAGTCCTGTGGAGAAAAAGGGAAGGCACAGCCACTCTGTAAGGGAGAGAGAGGGCCCCCACCCCTGCCTGGACAGGCTTTTTTTGATTTTCTGGGTACATTACATTGAGGATGGTCCTCATTTACTATGTACAGGTTTGCTGTAGGTGATTGCCTTTTACAGATAACAAAGGAAAGAATGTTGCTAATGACTTCAAAGAGAAGAATGTTACAGATTCAGGGAAAAAGTGGTTAAACTGGTTACACGCCATACTTGGGAGGTTTAGCACAGACTTTAGAAAGTTACTTTAGAGATATGCAGTAAACATTTGTTGCCTTAATCCAGGGTGAGGGAGTTTTAGCAAAAGCAAGTCTCATAGCAGCCTAGGTACAATGCAGGCCTGATTCCCCACGAGAGAACCTATCCATGGGCACAGGTCCTGCGTGCTGGACCTTGTTCCCCACTGGTCTTTCCGAGTGGGGGCTGGGCTACATTCCCACACCACTGGAAATGGTTGAGAGAACAGAGATCAAAAGAAAAAGTTAACCAAAGGCTTGGGTGGTGAAGATGCTTATCTTTCTGTTATCTGGTGGATGAAAAAGCTTTCTGGGGCCCTCATGGATAATTGCCTCCCATTATTACTCACTGTAACAAATGAAATGATGTGGTTTCTATTTATTAAAAAAACAATATATCCAAAAGAAGAAGAAGAAAATACAAGATGATAAGACTGTCAGTACATCAAGGCCAAAACCCGAATAATAAAAGTTCCAAAAATAAAAAAAAAAAAAAAAAAGGAAAATGGCAATGATCACAGAAATACAAAATTTACCCAGAACAAAAGGATACAAGTTTTCAAACTGAAAGAGCATGAAGAACATAATAAATGACCAGCACACTGAATGGATAAAGACCCATACCAAGCATACCATTGTGGGATTTCAGATCTCAGGTATAAAAAGAAAATTTTACAGAGGAAAAAGCACACAAACAAAACAGATAACATACAAAGTTTTAAGAATCATAATGCAGGTTTGTCAATAGCAACCGTGAAAGCAAAAAACAACAAAACAGGCCTTCAAAAATCTAAGGAAAAATTATTTGCAATGTTGAATTATTTATCCAAACTACCAATCAGGTGATTGTAGTTTATAATAAAGGCATTTTCAGTTATTCATGAAAATTTACCTTCCATGCAAAGTTTTTCAGGAAGTTACTCAACTATGCTTCATCAGAGGCTGCAAAGCAAGAAAAATGTACTGGGATTCAGGAAATAAGAGATCCAAGATAGAAAAGAAGTGAAAGGACTTTCCAGAAATGGAAACAAAGCTAGATTCAGCTTCTAGTTCACACAGGAGTAAGATGATGGAGGACTCTAAAAGGGATATTGTAAAAGGATGAGAGAAAGAGAGAGACAGAGAGAAGAAAGAAAAACAAAAACAAAAACTTTTGATGTAGTTATACTGATTTAGGTTTTATAGCTCTGTTGGAGGGTTTGGGATCAGTTCTATAAATACTGAGCAAATAGAAAAAAAAACACAGGCAATTACTGACTCTAGAAAAAATAAAAGCAGTGGCAAAAGTGAAATGCGATATATAGTATATTAAATGACTAATTGTGAACAATATTGATATTACTTATTTTTTATTGCTTGTGTTTTTTTAATTTATACTGAAATACATATAACATAAAATTTACCATTTTAATCATTTTTAAGTGTACAGTACAGTGGCATTAAGTACACTCACACCATTGATGTAATTTTTTATTTGAAATAATTTTTGGTTTCAATTATAATTGATACACAATATTATATTAGTTTCTGGTGTATAAACCAATGATTAGACATTTTACAACTTGCTAAGTGATCACCCAATAAACCTAGTACCCCCCTGACACTATGCATAGTTATTACGATATTATTGACTATAGTCCCTATTTTGCACTTTACATCCCTGTGACTATTCTGTATAATTACCAATTTGTATTTCTTAATCCCTTCACCTTTTTCACCCATCCCTCCAACACCCTTCCATCTGGCAACCATCAAAATGTTCTCTGTATCTATGAGTCTGTCTGCTTGTTTGTTCATTTTGTTTTTTAGATTCCATATATAAGTGAAATCGTATGGCATTTGTTTTCCTCTGTCTGACTTATTTCACTCAACCAATATCCTCTCAGTCCATCCATGTTGTCCACATGGCAAGATTTCATTCTTTTTTTTTTATGGCTGAATTGTATTCCATTGTAAAAGTACCACTTCATTATCCATTCATATTTTGATAGACATATAGGTTGTTTCCATATCTTAGCTATTTTAAATAATGCTGCAATAAACATCTGGATGTATATGTCTTTTCAAATTAGTGTTTTGGGTTTCTATGGGAAAATACCCTGTAGTGGAATTGTTGGGTCCTTCTTTGTCTCTTGTTTAAAGTCTATTTTGTCTCATATAAGTATTGCTACCTCAGCTGTTTGTTTCCATTTCCATAAAATATCTTTTTCTAACCCTTTACTTTCAGTCTGTGTATGAAGTGAGACTCCTGTAGACAGTATATATAAGTGTCTTCTTTTGTTATCCATTCAGCTTCCATAGGTCGTTTAATTGGAAGATTTAATCTATTTGCATTTAAAGAAATTGTTGATAGATACATATTCATTGTCATTTTATTGTTCATTTTTTATCTTTTTCTTCTTCTCCTCCTCCTTCTTCTTCCAGAAGACTCTTTAACATTCCTTGGAATACTGGTTTGGTGGTGATGATCCCTTAGCTTTTTCTTGTCTTGAAGCACTTTATCTGTCCTTTGATTTTCAGCAATAGTTTTGCTGGGTAGAGTAATCTTGGTTGTAGGTTCTTGCTTTTAATCACTTTGAATATTTCTTGACAATCCCTTCTGGCCTACCTTTGTTGACAAATCAGCTGCTAGTTTTATGGGAACTTTATTGCAGATAACTAACTGCTTTTCTCTTGTTGCCTTTAAGATTCTCTCTTTGTTTTTAACCTTTTGCATTGTAATTCTGATGTGTCTTGGTGTGGGCCCCTTTGGGGACTCTGTGTTTCCTAGATTTGTATATCTATTTCCTTCACCAGGTTAGGGAAGTTTTCCACTACTATTTTTTCCGCATAGGTTTCAATTCCTTGCTGTCTCTTCTTCTGGCACCCCTATGATGCAAATGTTGGTATGCTTCAAGTTATCCCAGAGGGTTCTTATACTATCCTCATTTTTATTGGATTCTTTTTTATTTTTGTTGTTCTGATTGGGTGTTTTCTGCTTTCTTACCTTCCAAATCTCTGATTTGTTGTGCTGCTTCATCTACTCCACTGTTGATCCCCTATAATGTATTCTTCATTTCTGACTGGTTTCTTTTATGTTTTCTATCTGTTTTTAGGTTTTCTGTCTCCTGGTTGAAGTTTTTTTTAAGTATATTTTATTGATTATGCTAGTAGAGTTGCCCCATTTTTCTCCATTTATTCCCCTCTGCCCTGCAACCCCCCTCCCACCAGCATTTCCCCCCACCCTTAGTTCAAGTCCATAGGTTGTAAATATAAATTCTTTGGCTTCTCTATTTCCTATATTATTCTTAACCTCCCTCTGTCTATTTTGTACCTACCATTTATGCTTCTTATTCCCTGTTCTCCCCCCTTCCCCTCCCTGCTGATAACCCTCCATGTGATCTCCATTTCTGTGATTCTGTTCCCATTCCAGTTGTGATTCTGTTCCTGTTCCAGTTCACAGAGCCACACTAGCCAGGGTCAATTTACTGTTCCTATTTTAGATCTTCTCCTTTTTCTTAGTAAGTCCCTTTAACATTTCATATAATTAGGGCTTGGCGATGATGCACTCCTTTAGCTTTATCTTATCTGGGAAACACTTTATCTGCCCTTCCATTCTAAACAATAGCTTTGCTGGATAGAGTAATCTTGGATGTAGGTCCTTGCTTTTCATGACTTTGAATACTCCTTTCCAGCCCCCTCTTACCTGTAAGGTTTCTTTTGAGAAATCAGCTGATAGTCTTATGGGAACTCCTTTGTAGGTAACTGTCTCCTTTTCTCTTGCTGCTCTTAGGATTCTCTCCTTATCTTTAATCTTGACTAATATAATTATGATGTGCCTTGGTGTGTGCTTCCTTGGTTCCAACTTCTTTTGGATTCCCTGGGCTTTCTAGTCTTCCTGGAAGTCTATTTCCTTTGCCAGATTGGAGAAGTTCTCCTTCATTATTTGTTCCAATAAGTTTTCAATATCTTGCTCTTCCTCTTCTCCTTCTGGCACCCCTATGATATGGATGTGGGAATGTTTAAAGTTGTCCTGGAGGTTCCTAAGCCTCTCCTCATTTTTTTGAATTCTTGTTTCTTCATTGTGTTCTGGTTGAATGTTTATTTCTTCCTTCTGCTCCAAATCGTTGATTTGTCTCAATTTCCTTCCCTTCACTGTTGGTTTCCTGTATATTTTTCTTTATTTCACTTTTCATAGACTTCACTTTTTCTTCTATTTTGTGACCATACTCAACTATTTCTGTGAGTATCCTGATTACCAGTTTTTTTAACTGTGCATCTGATAGGTTGGCTATCTCTTTGTTGCTTAGTTGTTTTTCTGGAGTTTTGATCTGTTCTTTCATTTGGAGCATATTTCTTTGTCTCGGCACACCTGATATGTTGTAAGGGATGGAGCCTTAGGTATTCACCAGGGTGGGGCAAGCCACTTCCCTGCCTTGTGGTGCTGCTTGTGGGGGAGGGGTCAGAGAGGGAACAATGATGCTTGCTTGGCTCTCACCCCATTTTCAGTCATTTCCCCTGCTACCCACAGCAAATTGGGCTCTTCTGGTGCTGATTACTGGGTGGGTAGGCTTGTGTACATTCTAGGACCCTGTGGGTCTCTCCAACGCACCCTCCTGTGAGGCTGAGAGTTCCTTCCACCACCGCAATTCCCACAGATTTTTACAGCCAGAGGTTTTGAGGCTTTCTTTTCCCATGCTTGAACCCTGGGTTGCATGGTCTGTCTCGCTCCCGTTTTTCTTCCCAGTTTATCCACATGCAAATGTGGGACTGCCAGCTGCCTCACCCGCCTGGTCCTCCAGCTGCTGCTTTGTCATACATCCTCTCCACCCCAGCTGCCTGTCTTTGCCCCTCCTTCCAGTCTGGATGAATGTTTTTTTCTTTAACTCCTTGGTTGTCAGACTTCCATACAGTTCAATTTTCTGGTAGTTCTGGCAGTTTTTTGTTTTTAAATTTTTTTTTTTTTTTTTTTTTTTTGGTTGTGCAAGGAGACAAAGCGTATCTACCTACACCTCTATCTTGGCCAGAAGTGTGAAGTTTTCACTAAATTCATCTACTCTTCCCCTAAGTTCATTGAGCATTCTTATAACCAGTGTTTTGAACTCTGCCACTTATAGATTGTTTGTCTCCTTTTTTATTTTTTAGTTCTTCTTCTGAAGTTCTGTTCTGTTCTTTCGTTTGGAACATTTGTCTTTGTGTCCTCATTTTGGCAACCTTCCTGTGTTTGTTTCTATGTCTTAGGTAGAGCCACTACATCTCCTGGTCTTGGTAGAGTGGCCTAATATAGTATGTGTCCCATAGGGTCCAGTGGCATACCTTCCATATTCATCTATGCTGGGTACTCCAGGTGTGCTTCCCATGTGGGCTTTATACACCTTCTTGTTGTAGTTGAGGCTTGACTGCTGTTGGCACCTCAGTGGGAGGGATTTACCCCCAGGATGATTGGCTGCAAGGTCTGGCTGTAACTACCATTGAGGATCAGCGGTGCAGGGGCCAGCCGACCCCAGGGAGCAGGACTTACTTCAGTGGGGTTCTGGTGTTTGCAGGGTCTACACCTTGAGTGTGTTGTTTGTAGAGATAGTTTGGTGATGCTCTGGCCTCTGTCTGCTGTGTGTGTTGGCTCTAGGACCTCATAGAAGGTACAGACCAAGGTCAGTTACCACCCGTACCCTGCCCTGGGCCACTGGCCCAATCTGCTTAGATGGCTGCTACTTGTGCTGGGCTTAGAGGTGCCCAGGAGATGCCAAAGCATGAATCAAGGCCAGCTGCCCCTAGTGACAGGCCTAATGCCCCTTTGTGAGAGGCACAGCACACATCAAGGCTAGGTGCTCTTCATTTGAGAGAATTTAGAAAAGTTTGAGGCATGAGCTAAGACAGGATATTTGTATGGAAAAGCCACTGGAAAGGGCTTGGGTGGGCCCACAAGTTAAGTGGGGCCGGGGAGTCAGGGAATCACCAGGACAAATGAACAGAATTAGCCAGGTTGATGGAGACACAGATATGGTGCCTGCCTACTGGCTCTGTTGAGGGAGGGCTCAGCACTTCTCTCTGGGAGGAAGTAGCCCCTGTAGGTCTCACTCTGATGCCTAACAATTTAATTTCTCCTCTTATCCTCCTTTGTCCCTGGTGCCTTTGGAGCTGTTGCCCCAGCACTGGAGCTCAGAGCAAGTGAGTCCGAGTTAGTCTATGCGTGGGTATTAAGAAGAATGTGCAGGAATCCAGCCACCCTCTGTCTCACTCAGCCAGAATCTCCCATGGTTTTTAATAGCCAAAAGTTATGGGGACTTTTATTCTGGCACTGGGACCTTGGGCTGGGGGTCTGGTGTGGGGCTGGAACCCCTTGCTCCTCAGGTGGGACCTCCTCAGCTGAGATAACCCTCCCGATTTATAACCGCCACATGTGGGTGTGGAACCAGCCCTTCTGTATCTTTGCCCCTCCTACCAGTCTTGATGTAGCTTCTTTATATTCTTAGATGTAGGACTTCCATTCAACTAGATTTCAGGTGGTTCTGAAGGATGGTTGTTCTGTAGTTTACTTGTAATTTTGATGTTGTTGTGGGAGGATGATAGTACTTCATTTACCTACACCACCAACTTGACCAGTACCCCCTCATTAATATCATTTTAATGTAAACACCAAATGACAATTTAGTAAACAGTGTCATATAACTCCAAGTAGAGGGAAATATGTGTACGCTTTGAGGTAAGAGTTCATGAGTTCAAAGTAATATATACAGAAAGATACCATAAAAAAAGTACATAATCTATATGCATAACTGAAAGACTAAACAGAAAGAACATGAACCAAAGTGATAGTAGTGAGTATTTTTGCGTGATTGAATTATGGATGAGTCCCAGTTTTTTTTTCTTTTTTTTTTTTTTTTGGTTGATCTGTATTTTTCAAGGTCTTTTTTTTTTTTAAACAAATAAACAAGTATTACTTTTCAGATGAGAAAAAGAATCATTAAAATATACTTATATCCACAATATAGGGTATAAGTTTAATTTGGTGGAAGGAGGGGTTTAGTTAGATATTAGAAAGACTTAACCCCACAAGCACCTTTCCTGACATTTCTTTCTGCAAGAATGCATGTGTGCCCAGGAAAGAAAGGAGTCCAGAGGGAGAAAACAAGTGTGCTGAAAGGGCAGCTGCTGAAAGCTCCCAGAAAGAGGGGAGAGGACTCGCGTCAATGTGACAGAATGATGGAAAGTTAAAATATATATATATATAACAAAATTAAGTCTCAGAAACCCTGGCGCCTAGATTGGACTCTGCCTGGCTTTCAGTCAGGGCTGTGGAATCTTGTTGAAAGCTCATTAAGAGGGAGAAGAAGTGAAGTCACTGGGCCACACACTAGTGTAAATTCCAAGCAAAAAGAAGAAAGGAATAGAAGGACAAAAGAAAACAAAATATTGTTGGCAGTGGCGACTTTTATCATTAACAAAGCACAGGGAAAAAAGGAATCTTATGCAACATATGCAAAACAACCAGTATTTCCTGCTGGAACCCTGCCCTTGGCGACATTTGTAGGATTTGGGAGGTTTCTAATCAATTGGCCAGAATGTGATGGAATAATTAACTTTCCTTTCCTACTGCTGTGGCTGTAGCCAGGCACATGTTCCTGATATCCCCTCATGAAACTGTGGATACATTTTTCCATAAAAAAATTGTACATATAAACTCTTAGTTCTTTCCTTGGTTCAGTTCTTGCATCTCCAGCCTCTCTGAAGTGCCCTCAGCGAACTACACCCTTTGCAATCCCCTGAAAATGCTATAGCAGAGGCCATTAGTTGCTATAGTCTCCCCTTTCTTCATTTTTAACAGAATTTTGATTTTGTTGGAGTTAGTTTTGTGCCCAACTTAAAAAAGAATAAAAGTAAATAAAAGGAAACCTTTGTTTCTCAGCTTCCTGTCTAATCCAAGGCAAACAGAACCTCAAAGACCTAGTGCCTGACATCCTTGAGTCACTAAACCAATGCCAGCAATCACTAGATTTCTTGGTATGTAGAAAAAATGAATTTCACCTGTGTTTAAACCACTGTTATTTTTTAATTTTCAGTTCAATGGGGCCAAATGCAATCCCTCCCTTCTTTACATTTTTTGCACCCTATTTCCCCTGCCTGGTATGTTATTCTTCCACCTGAGTAGCGGATGAACTACAACACTCCAAGACTCATCTGAAGGGGTTGCTTCCTTGTCAAGCTTTACATTTCCTCTGCAAACTTAGATAGTTATGTCTTCTTTTGTGTCTCCATAACACTTTGTATAAACGTTTAGCATTTATCACAAACCTTTAAAAATGTCTGTGTATCAATATGTCTCTGTTAGTTGACAATAAAGTTCTTCAGAGCAGGGCTGGGTTGTATGGGTTTTGCATCTCCTCGCACAGTCACAGATCCATGCAGGGGCTCAATAACTGTCGGTTAAATGAATGTTGAATAAACTCAGACTATCTTGAGAACCCAAAGTACCTGGTAATTTCCTGATTGTAATTTTATCCTCCCAAATGTAAATGTGATATATAATGTTGCCTTTTGTGGCATAGACTTTAACATCATCTCAAATACTGAAATGAACTGTGTGGGTGGTCACTAACTCAAGCAATATTAACTGATAATTAAATAAACAAAACTTTTAAAGTCTGAATTAGGCAGAAAAGGAAGGAAACAAATGTTTATTTAGCATTTATGTGCAAAGCATTGTGTTTTGGGGCTTATCTCATTTACCAAAGTAATTCTACAAGATAGGTATTAATTTCACTTAGAAAAAGAAACTGAGGATACAGATATTAAGTAACATGACCAAGGTCAAAGCTAGTAAGAGGTACAGCCAGAAAATACTTTCTGACTTCAAGTCTAGTGATTTTTCTACTCTACCAAGCTGTTACTCATGTAAGACTAAGGAAGTGAACCTTAAAAAGCAGTCTAGTATTGCATTATCCCTGTCTCTAATCTTCCCTATTCCAATTCGGCCAACACATTGTGATCAAATTCATCTACTTGGAACACAACTCTAATTATGACATTCATCTGGATAGAAACATTAATGGTTCCCTATAGTCTAGTGAGAAAAGACTCCAATCCGTGCTCTATTTCACTCAAGTAATTGTGTCCTAGCCAGACTCTGCCTATCATTTTGTTAACAGTTCCTGAAGCCTGGACACAACTTCCTACATTAGTGACATATTTAAATCTTCCCTGCTGACAGAGACTTTGCTCAAATTTTTGTTTCTACCACCAAGACTTTCCCAATTCACACAATTGGAGTGAATATTTCTTTTTCTCTTGATTCCTACTTCTCTCATATCACTTTTTCTCATTTAATTTTACTTTCTTAACTGCTTATTTTTTCTCTTCCACAGTAGGTAGTAAGCTCCCGCAGATAGGACCATCCACTTTCATTTCTGAACCGTTCTTAGTGTCTAGTATGGAATCGTAGCAGGTGCTCAATAAGTGAGTGAATGATAAAATGTCCAAATAATGACACCTTGCCCATCACTCCTTTTTTGTTCTCTACTTTCCCTTCATATGTGGTGTTGCCTTAGTTTCATACATGACTGAAAGTAGGCTTCAGCATTATACTTTCAAATTTTTGAGTAAGTCTATTTCACCCCTCTATATTTCTCCTCATCCACATTATGTATTATGATAGAAGAACATTGAATAAAATCATACATTTTAAATATTTCAGCAGCTAAAAAAGTTAAGAATCAGTGCATTATTCTGAAATAGAAAGCTTAAGATTTATTTACTTTTCCCACTATTGAAAATATAGTGCCTTTTAAATAGCTCAGCCCCATACAATTTCTTTAAGTTCATAATGGCCACTTGACATCCTGTGGCCGATAAATGATGTAGAATGACTAACACCAAAAAAACAAAACAAAACAAAAAACCACCCCCAAAAACAAAAACCAAAAACTTTATCCACTTCTTCAGAAAGGAATGTACCTGAGAAGGTGACCATGAAGATGCAAATCCAAGTCATTCCAGAAATTCCTTTCAGAATTTTGTTAAAAAAGCAAAGCTTAACATGTTGCGGACCAAACTCTGACAAGCAGGGGACGAGACCCAGAGAGTGAGCTGGAAATCAGAGTTTGAGTCTCTCACTTCTGTGAATGCCAAAAAACACGTGCATGTGATAGAGAGAGAGAGACAGACAGGCAGAGACAGAGAGACAGAGAGGCAGAGAGAGAGATCTGACTAACACCAGAAACTTGAGTTGCCAGATACCCAGTCAACTACCTCATTGAAAAATTTAGGAGAGTTTGCTGCCCAAATACCACAGGATGCCAGCACCTTTGGCACATGGCAATCAGCAATGATTTCTAAGCTTCTGTGCTACATTAGGCTAGAGCTGAGGATGGGTGTACTGACCTGTAAATCAGAGTTTCTCAACCATGGTGCATGATATAATCACAAGAAATAAAATATAAAAAAAATTAAAAAACAATGGCCAAGAGAAAGAAGAAAGGAGAATTATTGTTTAATGGGTACAGGGTTTTAGTTTGGGTTAAATTAAAGGTTTATCAATGAATATTTGTGCCTTAAAGGATAGTCAAGCAGGATGTAGAAAATGCTAAAGGAATTTGGAGGGAAGAATGATCACAAAAGGATGATGTATATGATAAAACTTCAGAATGGACATAGCTTTGGAACTGTGCTTTGAAGATAGTGTAGCATGCAGATGAAAGGTGAAGAAAGATAAAACATTTTGAGTAGGAAAAATGACATGACTCAGAGGGGAGGAAACACATGTGTCACGTGTGGGGAACCTGGGCTTGAAGAATGGAAGGCTCCTTCTAGGAGTGGTACAAAAAAAGGCTGGAAATGAAATTGGTGACACAGTTGTGAGAAGGATAAATTTCAGGCTGAGGAATTTGATCTTATTCTGAAATCAGAAGACAATTATTAAAAAAATATTGGGAGTTGTATTGACGGTATACATTGTTAAAATAAAACGGTATTTTTGAAAGATTTATTAACATTGTGGAGAACTGACTGGAAGGCAGAGGGACCCATGTGGTGGAAAGAGCAATTAAAGGATCTCAGTGATTATGTAATTCTAAGGCAATGGGGGCCTTGACAAGGCAGGCAATGGTGACATTAAAACATGAGAACAGATTTTAGCCACATAAGACATCTGGGTAAGGTGGTGTATGGTGATGGATGTATACTTGTTAAAAGGAAAATACGACATATGCCCTACTAAAGGAAAGATCAAAGCAGGAAAATATGTTTAAAGACCTTATTCTATTCCTACATGCTGAAGTTTTTCATTTTTATGACCCAGCATGTTCCTTTTAAATACTGTTTAGCCCTGGCTGGTGTGGCTCAGTGGATTGAGCACAGGCTGCAAACCAAAGGGTTGCCGGTTCGATTCCCAGTCAGGGCACATGCCTGGGTTGCAGGCCAGGTCCCCAGTGGGGGCCATGTGAGAGGCAACCACACACTGATGTTTCTCTCCCTGTCTTTCTCCCTCCCTTCCCTTCTGTCTAAAAATAAATAAATAAAATCTTTAAAAAATAAATGCTGTTTAAAAGCCGATCTGTTTAATGCACACTGAGTCAGGCAAAGGTGCTAGTGAAAGCTGGTTCTTCTCTCACCCTGTGCTCTCCTGCTGGCCAGTTTTTTGGCCAGTTGGGTGATCATCACTAACTTTGCTAAACCTCAGTTTCTTAATCAATAAAATGAGGGCAATGATGTTAGTTTTGCTTATCTGAGGGTATTATGAAAATCAAATTTAAGTGTAAAAAGTCTAGTTTAAATTACATTTAAAAGTATTTATTGATCATCTACTGTGTGTAAGCTTCATGCTAGGTACAACAGGAAATATAAAGATGAACGAGACAAAAGGCCCTCTCTACAGAAGACTAAAACAAACACAAAACACAAGATGGTAAAACAAAAATACAAGATGGGATTAAATAAGGGTCTCTTAGGAGACAAAGTCCTTAAGCATTCAGGAGTCCTGGAGGATAAATTCAAGAATGACTTCATAAAAGAGTAATCGTCTCAGGGAAGGCACCAATAGATGGAGAATGGAGGATAAGGGGAAAGTAATTCATCCATTCGTCTACTCATCCATCTATCCATCCATCCCACATTTGGGAAGATTCTCTTCTGTGACAGATCACACAGATAAATAATACTCTGCCCTTGTGTAGCATTCTCTAGGAAAAAGCTGATCCATAGCGTTAAATGGAAAATGATTAACGTGGTATTGAACAAACTAAGACAAGGGATGTAAACTGCACAAAATCTAAAGTAGAAAAAGCCTAAGATGAATGCAGTAGCTAAATACTGTGTCAAAAGGTAGGGACTGCCTGTACTAGAAGATTTCTTCTGTTTGGAGAGTAGGGGGGTTTCAATCACATTTGGAGAGCAGAGACGAGATCTGAGAGAAAATATTTATATAGTTAGTGAGCAATTTGAACTAAAGGATAGTTATTTGCACATATATTCCATTTATGGGGTTCTTCTCTTTTGGTCATCCTTCATACATCCTGCCCAGAGTTCTGAAACATGGAGCACCAGTGAAACTCCAGGCAGAGCTGTAGCCATCTGGGTTGCACAGGTCAGCTCCCTCTCAGTTGTTTCCTGTCTATAACCATCAATGTAGAATTCTTTTTTCTTTTGGTGCATCTAGATGTTTTCTCTCTCTCTCCCTTCACTGTACATCCATGATGACTGGTCCTCCTTTCATGAGGAAGATAGAGTTTATGAAGAAAACTATGGAGGCAACATGTATTCAGAGCATGCTTATAAGAGAGTGAGAGAGGCAGAGGCAGAGGGGGAGACAGAGGAAGGAGGTGAGAGGAAGAGAGGAGAGGAAGGGGAGAAATGTAAGAGGGGAAAGAGGTGGGTTGTCGAACTGACTGGCTTTTATGTACAGAAATGCTGTGTAATGTGAGTTGAGAGCTAACTATTGCTATTCCTGTTCCTACAATGAAAAAAACAGAAATTATTTTTGCAATAGGAGGACATAAAATTTAAACATTTGAAAGCTTAAACAAGTCAGAAAAGAGGTATTTGCCATTGTAATCTAGGAATTCAGAAAAAATAAATAAAAGACCTGTTTCTTCCTGATCCCTAAAGCCTGTGTAAGCCTCCTCCATCCTTCTCCTTTCCATAACTTATAGAAATGGCATTAGTTCTACCTCTTCATTAAACCAATTATATATTCTCCCCTTAGATAAAGAGGGGAATTTTCCCCCATCCCAAACATCATCAGATATCAAGAGGAGTTAGTCATCTGCCTCTATCACATACCCTTCACCTACCCTGCTCCTCTCTTAATATTCTTCTTTGAGTGCACCCATTTGGTCTCCCATGACAGGAACATTAAAGTTATCTTTGAATTCTAACACGCCTACATCCCTGCTAACTCAGAATCCTTAATGATGCCTTTCCAAACTACAGCCTAATTACAGCACCCTATAAAATGCCTGCAGCACTGCTCGAGGGGCTCCGGAATTCTGACTTTTTCCTCTCACTGTCAGGCTCATGTTCTGGTCTGAATGTATCCCAGTGTGTTCTGTTGCCATACACTTGGATTTTGTATGGAATGACTGGTGTCTTCAGAATGGTATATCAGTCCCATGTACTGCCTGGCATTCTGTTTCATTTTAAACCATGGTTGTGTTTATCAAATAGACCTGGGCTCCTGAGTATGAACTCCAGTTCTCCCCTACACTGACACTGAACCCTGGTATGATCATCTCCTGCCCACCCTGTTCTTTTTACCCTCTGTCCGACCTCTGGTGTTTTTTAGAGACAGAAGGGTGTGGTAATAAAATGAATACCGGAATTGGAATCAGCAGACAGTTTTAACTCTCAGTTTTAGTCTTTCCTAAACATGGAAATCCTGGAAATTCACTTAGGCTTTCTGAACTTTGGTTTTCTCACCTGTTAGGCATATGTGGTGGATGTATAGAGACTGCAGCTGGGGCTGCCAGTCAACTCTGCTCCCTGCAGCAGCGGGTCTGAGTGATATGTTTCCACAGATGCCACACACTCCAACCAGACATTGGTGCCTACTCCTCCTCTGAAATTGCTTTTGTTGAGATCTCTTGTTGTGATCACTACTTTCATCTTTCCAAATCCATTGACAGTCTTCATATTCAGTCTTCATATTGCTCAACTTTTCAGCACCATTTTACACAGCTGATAATTATCTTTCCAAAATACTTTCTTCGTTTGACTTACAGAAATCCACAGCTCCTAGTTTCACTGATACACCACAAGCCTTTACTAATTCACTCCTTGTTGAAATACTCCAGGACTCAGTTCTCATCCTCACCTCTCTCTACACTCCCTCCTTTGATAATCTCTTCCAGATCTCAGTTTTAAATACCATCTATATGGTGATATTTCCCAATTTTATATCTCCAGTCAAAATTTGTCCCTGAGCTCGGGACTGAAGATTCATCTATGCACTAGACAACTACTTGAAATCCTCTAGATTGTCTGATAGGGATATCGAACTTAAATTGTACAAAACACAACTATTGATTTTTCTGTGAGGATAATTATTTGTAGTAGGCAAGATTAGAACAATAAAGACTAAATATAAAGCTACTCTAATAATACAGGTGAGATATGGGTGAGAGATGATGCCAGCTTGAACAAGTAGTACAGATGTGATTAGGCTACAAACCTTGGGATGAGGAATTATCTTGGATTATCAAGGTTGGCACAGTCTAGTCACAAATCCTTAAAATCAGAGAATCTATCCAAGAGAGAGAGAGAGAGAGAGAGAGAGAGAGAGATGAAGGTGGAAGTATGGTCAGAGAGATGTGCTATTACAGGCTTTGAAGATGAGGGAGGGGGCCATGAGCCAAGAAATGCAGGCATCCTCTAGAAACTGGAAAAGGCAAGGAAACAGTTTCATCCTTAGGGCCCTCACAAAGGAACATAGCCCTGCTAACACCTTGCTTAGCCCATTGAGACCCATGTAGGACATCTCACCTTCAGAACTGTAAGATAATAAGTTTGTGTTGTTTTAAGACATTAAGTTCTTGTAATTTGTTATAGCAGCAACAGGAAACTAATATGGCATGTGCTTACTGATGCTTGTATTAAAAGCAGGTATGGGTGTTAAATGAAGTAAAGAATTATGATTATTTCTGAATATAGATTTACATAGTTGCCTTAATCCTCTCAATTTGTCCTCTCAGTATGAGGCTCCTCCTCCTTTCTGGGCTCCCTTTTTTTCCCTCAAATTTTAAAAGTTTATTTGAGCAAAAATCAATTGAAATCAGGCAGTGCCAAACCAGAAGTAGCTAGGAGCACTCCACTGTCAAGAACTTAGGGTAAGACTTTTGTAAAGAAAAGGTGGAAGCATAATAAGGAAATTATTGACTGTGTATAGCGTAAAGAGCAGCTGGCTCTTTGTGACTGATTGTTCCTTAGTGAGTTTTTGTATGTTTGTTTTGTTTGTTTTTAGAGAGAGGGGAAAGGAGAGATAAAGAGAGGGAGAGAAACATCCATCGGTTACCTCTCATATATGCCCTCACCAGGGACTAAACCAACACAGGTATGTGCCTTGACTCTGAACTGAACCAGCCACCTTTTGTTTTGTGTCCAACAAACTAACTGAGCCACATTGGTCAGGACTGTTCTTTAGTGTCTTGATTTCATAACCTTGAGGCATTTACAGGTTTAGAGTTTGGTTTGCTTATATAGACCATCAGGGCATTAGAGCCACCTTAGCCTAATGGCCTTCTTGTTTAATTAATTTAACAATTCCACCCTTTTGGTCATCCTCATATGTGAGAGATTGACCAAAAATTGGGTGTTAGCACCACTTTCAGTCCCCATCAGTTAAGTTGCTCTTGTCTCAATGAGAAATCCATAAGTTGTAATGTCAGATCTGTGAAATGATTGTTTTTTCTGTTCATTTTGTTTCTGTTTCTCCAAGAGCAGCGAGACCATCAGATGGCTATGAACATGCACATAAGACTGTTGAGAAAACACTAGGGAAACTACAATGATGACTATTAATAGGATAATACCAAGAGACTACAGTATACTTCTTAGCCATGGCTCCCATGAACCAGAGCAGTTGGTATCAAATAAACCAAAGAAAGTACCTGAAGAGGCACCAAACTGTTTTAGCCAACCACCTTGTTTTTTAATTTCATGTATTTTTTTTTTATAATACCAGAGGTGTTGATCAGATACAGCAGAGGTGTTTGCTATGGCACAGACTCCTGGTTCAGCCAAATAATAATCTAAAGCAATTCTATCTTCTAAAATATACAGTATCAAGAAAATCTAGGGATTTTTGTTGTGCAGCTATGACTTCAGCAGTAGATTTAGCCATAGTTGCCAGAGTTTAGGAGCATTGCCTTCATCTGCATTAACAGAGAAAAATCAAGTCATAAAAAGGCAAAAGGAATAAGGTTTTCATACAGGAGATGAAGACATTGATCTGTGATCTCAAGAGAGCTGTTTACTTCAAGATGCCATCATGTTCTGAGGAAAAACATTTATGCAGATGAGGTGTGAGTTGAGTTAGCAGCTTTTTTTTTTGGTGGAACCACATTTTGACTTGAAAGAATAACTGATAGACAAACTATGATTAGTCAGACTTGCATTTATGATGGATTTTTTCTCAAAAATGAATGAAGTGACCTGTCATTTCAAGGAAAATGACTGAAAGTATTTGTTACCAATAATAAAATTTGACTTTCTACCAAAAGTAGAATTTTGGAAAGCTTTTATCGACCATCATAAACTCGACAGTTTCTCAGTATTTAGGGATTTTTCTAATGAGATCTATGATGATAGAAACTAATGTGGTTTTTGATATTATATAATGAAATATGTCAACATTTGGAAAATCTACATAACTCAGTGAACTCATATTTTCCAAATGATTAATGCATGATTTTTAAAAGATCCAGAGTTCAAGATAAATTAAGGGACTTTAATATAACCATACAAATGTTCATTTATATGGCTTCAGATTACATATCGTAACTAACATTTAAAAAACTATTAATTGTCAAATTTTGGCATAATATCAAAGAAGCATCTGCAAGAGACTGCTGGTCAAGATGGCAGCATAGGTAAACACAACTCGCCTCCTCACACAGCCACATCAAAATTACAATTAAATATAGAATAATCATCACTCAGAATCACCAGAAATTGAGTTGAATGGAACCTGACAACTAGGAAATTAAAGAAACCACACCATCCAGACTGGTAGGAAGGGCAGAGATGTGGAACAGGCTGGTCCCACATCCACGCACGGTGAATAAAAATTTGGGAGAGATATCTCAGGAGTGAGGAGTCCCAGCCTCACACCAGTTACCCAGCCCAGGGTTCCAGTGCCAGGAAGATAAGTCCCCATATTTTCTGGCTGCAAAAACCAGTGGGGATTGAGTTGGTGGAAGAAACTTCTGGAGTCCCGAGAAATTCCCCTTAAAGAGCCCACACATGGACATACTCAGACTCACTCCCTCTGAGCTGTAACTCTGGGGTAACAACTTGAAATACACCAGTGGCATATAGGGAGAAACTGAAGTGTCTGGAATCAAGGCAAAGCTAGGGGACAGCTTTCTCCCAGACAGAAAGGCAAGCACAGGTCATTGTCCCTTTTCTGAACCCTCCCCGTACAGAACCACAGAGCCACAGGCAGTTGCAATATCTGAGACTTCATCAACCACTTCACCAACCAGGCTAATACTGTTTGCCCTGTCCTGGAGGTCCCCTGAGGCTTTGTCCCACTCAATTTGTTTTCCCAGGCTTCTTTTCCATATGAATGGCTGGTCTTGGTTCATGCTTCACAACTTCCTAAATCTTCTCAACAAGCAACAGCAGGCCTCACTGAGTCCCCAGGCCCCATACCTCTTGTTAAGTGGCCACAGACCCCACACTAGGTGTTGCAAGCCTAGATTTACAACTTGGCTTTGTCTAGGAATCTCCAGGCCCAGCACAAGTAGCTATCATCTCAGATTGCTGTATAGTTTAGGCAGTGTGGCCCTGGGAAAAACACAGGTGGGGGCTGACCTTGGCCTGAACCATCCAGGAAACCCCAGAGCCTGTGCACCCCGTAGACAGGGACAGACCACACTGGAGCACCATCAGCATGCCCCTGCACTGCTGATCCTCCACAGAGGGCAGACCTTGGTGGTCACAGCCAGTCCTCGCAGCTGACTGGCCTGGGTAAATCCCTCCTATTGACCTACCAGCAGCAATCAAGGCTCAACTACAAAAGGAGGGTGTACTCAACCCACATGAGGGGCATACCTTGAGTACCCAGCTTGGGTAATAGCATAATCAATAAAATATAATTAAAAAAAAAAGAAACACATCCACAATTTTATGAAAAACAATTAAATACATCCTCTCTCAGCTTTTAAAAAATGCAGGTATGGACATTAAATGAAGTTAAGAATTGTGATTATTTTTGAATATGTGAGACCACATTTATGTTTAAAATGACACAGATGTTTCTAATACCTTACAGTGGTCAGAAAGGGGATGAGTCCTAGGGATGAGAGGAACACTACTCACTGTATCTCACCCCCACTGAGTAAATTTTTAAGGCAATAATGAATAATAATAAGTACTTTTTTTCGTAAACAAAATGAAGACATGGACTTAAAGGCATTAAATCAAGGTGGAAAACAATACAACTCAAAAGAACAGGTGAGTACATTTTACAACATGAGCACACAAAACAATTTAATCACAAAACCATAGACGGCTACGGGCAAGTGGAATAGAAGGTGTTTAATAGTGTTACACATGGTACAATGTAGATTCCATGAATTTTACAGTGTTTAATCCTTTGTCAAATTCTATTTGACCTGGAAGTTACTCTTTTAGCCAGAAGCTGAGAGGGAAAAGTGTCAAAAGAGAAACAGACAAGGATTGTATACAGCAGAAAGTTGACACACAGAAGCAAAGAAACCATTCCATTAACAGAGTTCTATGTAGCATTTCAGAGAAAGGCTATTTGAGAGTGATGAGAGAGAGTTACTGTGAAAATCCCCGATAGGGCCTAAAAGTCCTCTGGCAGCAGCTATGGAAAGGGGATAATAATATTATAACAACTGCTTTTAAGCGTGGTAAGCCAAAGTTCACCGAGCAATATCTGCATGTTTTCATGGAAGGAATAATATATGCAAATTCCATGCTTAAAGTCCCCTTGTTTAGAAATCTGGTTTGCTTCATTTTGTCTCCCTAATCTACTTACGTGGAGACCTTTCCTTTTGTTTTAATGTCAAATAGGCTTTAGCATGGACAGCTCTAATGGGACTTTGCCATTGGTGGAGGCTTAAACAGGGCATTAGGAGACTGTAAGTAAATTTCATTAGAAAGCTACAGTCTCTACTTCATGAAAGATCATATATATATTTAAATGTAGGAGGTCAAGCTATCCCTCCAATTTGCTAGAGCAATAACCTAGAAATAACCTGCAGGGATTACCTGCAGGTTTCTTATACCCCCTCCATAGTCTACTTCCAGTCATGAGCAAGCCACGTAGACTCAGACCCCTGCAGTGCTTAGACAGCTGAAGTTTTCTGCTCCCAAGCAAACAGTTGAAAAAATTATAGCTAAATATATTTTTGTTTGAACATTGGATTTTATAGAAAACAAAGTGCATATTAATCATTTTTTACCAGTTTCTGCTTTTTATAGTCCAATTCTCCTTGTTATAGAAGAATAAAATATGAGAGAACAGAAGTATTTCTAAATTGGCAGACTCTAAAAAAAAGAAAAAGAAAAAGAAACCTCAAGTTCAATGCAATTAGAAAACATTGTTAGGACTTAATGAAGACGTGTATAAAATGTGAATTTTCGAGTGTTTGCATGTGAATAAGAATAAGAATTATTTCAAATCTTAAAAACCTTGCTGTAAGGAAGCACTATTCTTAGTGGATACCATGGGAATATAAATAGGATGAGACTCAGAAGAAAGTAGTAAATAACCTGAAAGTGGGTTGTTAAAAAAGAGGCAGCGCACGGCCCTTCCCTCAGCCACACGTGGCTAAGAGGATTCACAAATTCCCCAGAAAAGATATTAGACATAAGCAACAGAATCACACATTGCTTTCTCATGTGTGTCTCTGTGTGCATGTATAAATAAGTAATGAATTCATGTTTCAAAATTCAAAAAGGAACTCATTCTCCAAACGATGAATGCATGATTTTTAAAAGATCCATTCAGAGTTCAAGATAAATGAATGGAGTTTATTAGAACAATACGAATGTTCATTTATATGGCTTCAGATTACATATTGTAACTAACATTTAAAAAACTATTCATTGTCAAGTTTTGGCATAAGATCAAAGAAGCATATCCAAGAGACTTCTGGTCAAGATGGCGGCATAGGTAAATACAGCTCGCCTCCTCTCACAACCACATTAAAATTACAACTAAGTATAGAACAACCATCATTCAGGACCATCAGAAATTGAGTTGAATGGAAACCTGACAACTAGGGAATTAAAGAAACCACGCCATCCAGACTGGTAGGAAGGGTGGAGATGAGAAACAGGATAGTCCCACATCCTTGTGTGGTGAATAAAAATTCAGGAGGAACATCTTGGGAATGAGGAGTGAGAGTCCCAGCCCCACACCGGTCCCCAGCCCAGGGTTCCTGTGCCAAGAAGATAAGTCCTCATATTTTCTGGCTGCAACACCTTCAGGGATTGAGTCAGTAGAAGAAACTGCTGGAGCCCCACAAATAGACTTAGTTAGACTCACTTTCTCTAGAACTCCAGAACCAGAGTAGCAGCTTGAAAGGCACTGGTGGCATAGTGGGAGGAACAGAAGTTCAAAATAAAGATGGGGACGAGCTTTTGAAAATACATGTATACTGGAAATGGGGAGAGTGGGATATCTTTGCCTTTCTCATAAACCAAAACAATCTCAAAATCTTTGATAATAGTACTTACACATCCCCAAAGCTTCACAATTGTCTCCTTTCCACTCCATTTCCTTACTTTCTGTATCACAATACATTTATTTCCATAAAAGCCACAAAGGTGTTCTTTCTTCCTGGCAGAAGTGAGTAGTGGTTTATGGCTGTTCTCACAGGGCAGTCTCTGCCCCAAACCACGGCCTTCGCACGGCAGCATGTGAGCAGCTTGGGCAGAGCAAGTTGCAGGTTGGGCCTTTCAGAACAGCTTTTGGTAATGTATGTAGTCAAGGTTTTATTTATTGCTTGTTCTTACAATAAATTTTTTAAATTTTAAATGTTCTCTGATAACATAGTGATATGTATTAGTCTTGACCTTTCTCCTGCTCTCCAGAAAAAAAAATATCCTTATAATTACTCATGTTACATAATGTCATCTTTGTTTTTTTTTTTTTTTTTTTTACAATGCTTCAGTATCTTTAATAGTTGCAGGACAGTTTAAGCTTTTACTTTCTTCTTTAGTCACTACTCATAAGGTACATATTATATCCTAAGAATCCTGAATCACCAATTCAAAAGAATATATGCACACCAATGTTCATAGCAGTGTTATTTACAATAGCCAAGTGCTGGAAACAGCTCAAGTACCCATCAGTAAATGAGTGGATCAAAAAATTGTGGTACGTTCATACAAGGGAATACTATGCAGCAGAAAGAAAGAAGGAACTCCTACCCTTCAAGATAGCATGGATGGAACTAGAGAGTATTATGCTAAATGAAGTAAGCCAGGCAGTGAAAGACAAATACCATATGATTTCACCTATAAGTGGAACCTAAACAACAAAACAAACAAGCGGGCAAAATAAAACCAGAGACGTGGAAATAAACAAACTGACAGCAACCAGAGGGGAGGAGGAAGGGGGAATAACAGGGGAAAGAAAGGGAAGGGGCAAGTCAAGGAACATGAATAGAGGACTCATGGGCGTGGACAATGGGGTGGGGATTGACTGTGGGAGTGGATTGGGGGACAGGGCAGTGGGGAGCAATGAGGAAAAAGGCAGGACAACTGTAATGAACAACAGTAAAAAACAGGAATACAATTGCGAACCTTTAGAATGTACATTTTCATGTGACAATTTACTAGTTAAAACAAAATGGCCAAATTAATTTAAAAAAGAAACTTTCCTATGCTGTTTAAATTTTCAAAATTGCTATCATATGGTTGCTGTGTTTATAGTTTGAAAAATAAGAAGCTTTATAGATAAAAAATTGACACTTTGATCGTGATATGAATTGCAAAAATTTTCCCATTATTTCCAGAGTTCATGAATATTAAAAATTATTTGTTGCCTCTATATTTTGAATGACAATTTGAATGATATAAATTTCTTGGGTTGCATTTCCTCTCCTTGAGGATTTAAAAGGAGGATTGTCTTGTTTTAACTTTTTATAGATGACTCATTGTTTTTGCCTAATTGTCCAAAGGATTTTTCTTTAAATTCAACATTCAGCAATTGTAGCAAGATGTCTGTGTTACCCATTATGTGTCAGTTTTTTCTGAGACCTGAAATGCGCCTTCTGGGATCTGTAGTGATGTCCCCTCTTTCATTTCTGATACTGGCAGTTTGTGTCCTCTCTCTTTTTCTCTAGTTAGTCTTCCAGGCCATATCAATTTTATTGATTTTTTTTTTCAAAAAACCAGCTTTTGGTTTTGTTAATCTTTCTCTCTCTTCCTTTTTAGGTATTTTAAATATACTGTATGTACATATGGGCTTTTATCTTATAGATGAATTGCTTTGTTAACTGTTTAAATCCATGGCAAAAAATTTATTCAAAATTTTCATCTGTTTCACAGAAATACTGCTTCAGTTGTTGCTCATCTGCATTTTTCTTGTTCCTTTTCTCTTTACTTTTAATAATGAATATAGATCCTAGATGGTTTATTTTTGATTTCTCAGGTTGGATGAGCGGGCTTTTCCTTGACCAGTTATTTGCAAATGGTTCATATGTTGGAGACACTAGGGCTGTGTCCAAAGTTAGCAGCACCTATCTCTGAATGGTGTGAGTCCGTGTAACTGTTACCTCTATTCAGCCAACAGAGATAGGCAGCTGTAAGATTCACACCATTCAAACTCTTTCTGATCAGAAAGAGTCTCACCAACAGACTGTTTCTTAAAATATGGCTTGTCATGAGTCTTTTTTTAGTTTTGTTGCCCCTCCTTCTCAGAGCCAAACTAGTGTATGGATGCTTTTGTCAGTACTCCACACCCCCGTCCCTGTTTGGATATAGGATTTTTGCTTTGTGTCTTGGGCATGCTTCTCACCTTGGGCCAGTGCCAGCTTTCTCGGTGGTTTGCATCCCCTTCTGCTTCCTCCCACATACTGTTTGATCTTCACTGCCTTTGGCAGCCCTTCTATTTGTGGCTTAGGGTTTCATATGCAATCCTAGTTATGTTTCTTTTTTTAACCATTTTTAATTTTTCATTTATAGGTGACATACTATATTATATTAGTTTCAGGTGTATACCCCAGTGATTATACATTGTATAACTTCCTAAGTGATCATCTTGATAAATTTCATACTTTACATCCCCACTACTATTCTGTAACTAACAATTTATACTTAATCTCTCCACCTTTTTCACCCAACCCCCCAAACCCCCTCCCATCTGGCAACCATCAAAACTTTTTCTGAATCTATGAGTCTATTTCTGTTCTGCTTGTTCACTTATTTTGGTTTTTAGATTCAATTGTTAATAGATATATATTTATTGTCATTTTATTGTTTCTTCTCCTCCTCCTCCTTCCTCTTCTTCTTCTTTCAGGAAGACCCTTTAACATTTCATTTAATAGTGGTTTGATGGTGATGAACTCCTTTAGCCTTTTCTTTCCTGGGAAACTCTTTATCTGCCCTTCGATTCTAAATGATAGCTTTGCTGGGCAGAGTAATCTTGGTTGTAGGTCCCTGCTTTTCATCACTTGGAATATTTTTTGCCAATCCCTTCTGGCTTACCTTTTATAGGGAACCGTTTCGCATGGTGTGGAAAATGTAGCCCAGCCCCCACTTGGAAAGACCAGTGGGGAACAAGGTCCAGCACACAGGACCCATGCCCACGGATAGGTTCTCCCGTGGGGAACCAGGCCTGCATTGTACCTAGGCTGCTATGAGACTTGCTTTTGCTAAAACTCCCTCAACCTGGATTAAGGCAACAAATGTTTACTGCATATCTCTAAAGTAACTTCCTAAAGTCTGTGCTAAACCTCCCAAGTATGGAGTGTAACCAGTTCAACCACTTTTCCCCTGGATCTGTAACATCCTTCTCTTTGAAGTCATTAGCAACATTCTTTCCTTTGTTATCTGTAAAAGGTAATCACCTACACCGAACCTGTGCATAGTAAATGAAGACCATTCTTGATGTAATGTACCCAGAAAAGCAAAAAAAAAACCTGTCCAGGCAGGGGTGGGGGCCCTCTCTCACTCAGAGAGTGGCCATTCAGTCCCTTTTTCTCCAGAGGACTTCTGAAGTCTGTGTGAATTTGTTCATTGCAGCCACAACACACGGACCTGGCTCAGGCCAGGGTCCCCATCAATCTTTGTTGAGAAATAAGTTGACAATCTTATGGGAGCTCCCTTGCAGGTAACTAACTGCCTTTCTCTGGCTGCATTTAAGATTCTTTCTTTATCTTTAACTTTTGGCATTTTAATTATGATATGTCTTGGTGTGGGCCTCTTTGGGTTCATCTTGTTTGACACTCTCTGTGCTTCCTGAACTTGTATGTCTATTTGCCTATGTCTTGTTTGTCTAGGTTAGGTTAATTCTCTGTCATTATTTTTTCAAATAGGTTTTCAATTTCTTGCTCTCTCTCTTCTCCTTATGGCACCCCCATGATGTGAATGTTGGCATGCTTGAAGTTGTTCCAAAGTTCCCTCACACTAACCTCATTTTTTTGGATTCTTCTTGTTGTTCTGATTGGGTGTTTTTTGCTTTCTTATATTTTAAATCACTGTTTTGATTCTCAGCTTTATCTACTCTGCTGTTGATTCCCTGTACATTATTCTTCATTTCAGTTAGTGTATCCTTCATTTCTGACTGGTTCTTTTTGTGGTTTCCATGTCCTTTTCTATGCTGTTAAAAATCTCCTAAGTTCATCTACTCTTCCCCCTAAGTTTTTTGAGTATCCTTTTATCCAGTGTGTTGAACTTGGCATGTAATTGATTGCTTGTATCCATTTTGTTTAGTTCTTTCTCTGGAGTTTTGTTCTGTTCTTTCATTTGAGACAAGTGTTTTTGTCTCCTCATTTTAGCAGCCTCCCTGTATTTGTTTTCATGTATTAGGTAGAGATGTTATGTCCCCCAGTCTTGGTAGAGTGGCCTAATGTAGTATGTGTCCAATAGGATTCAGTGGCACAGCATCCCCAATCACCTAAGCTTGGAATTCCAGGTGTGTGCTCCCTCCATGTGGACTGTGTACACCCTCCTGTTATAGTTGAGCCTTCATTGCTGTTAGCGCCCCAATGGGGGGCATGTACCTCAGGTAGATTGGGTATGAAGACTGGCTGGTACCACCATTGAGGATCAGCTGTGCAGGGGTCTACCCCAGGGAGCAGGACTTACTTCAGCACTGCTCTGGTGCCTGCTGAGTATGCTTCTTGAATGTGTTGCTTGTAGGTGGTGCTTCGACGTGGTCTGAAGCTGTCCACTGGGTGTGCTGGCTCTGGGCCTCCTAGGAAGTATAGTTCAAGGTCAGCCACTGCCTGTGTTCTGCTCGGCCCACCCAGAATGAGCTACAAAGAAATCTGCAGATGGATGCTACATGTGCTGGGCTTGGAGATGTCCAGGAGAGGCCAAGCTGTACACCCAGACTGGCTGCTGCTTGTGCCAGGCCTGTAGCCTCCTAGCAAGAGGTACGAGGGACCTAAGGCAAGATGCTGCCTATTTGAGAGGTGTTAGGAAAAGTCTGAGCATGAGCCAAGATGGGCCATTCATATAGAAAAGACACTGGAAACGGGTTAGGTAGGCTCAAAAGTTGGTGGGATGGGATCTCAGGGAATCACCAGGGCCAGGTGAACAGTGATAGCCAGGTTGATGGTGAATCAGATATGGAGCCTGCCTGCCAGTTCTGTGGGGGAAGGGCTCAGAAAAGGAACAGTGGCCTCTGTCAGCACTTCTGTCTGAGAGTAAGCTGCCCCTCCAGCTCTTGCTCTGATGCCAGACACTTTACTTCTTCCCTATATGTCCCTGGGCTCTTTTAAACTACTGCCCCAGGGCTGGAACTCAAAGGGAGTATGTCCAAGTAACTGCCTGGGACTCCAGAAGCCCTTCGTTTCACTCAGCCAAAATCCCCACTGGTTTTTATAGCCAGAAGTTGTGGAGACTTCTCTTTCTGGCACTGGAACCCTAAGCTGGGGTGCCTGGTATGGGGCTAGGACCCCTCACTCCTCAAGGGAAACTCCATTGCCTAGATATCCTCCTGATTTTTATCTGCCACATGTGAGTGTGGAACCGACCCATTCTGAGTCTCCACCCTTCCTACCAGTCTCAATGTGACTTCTTTATATCCTTAGTTGTAGGACTTCCATTCAGCTAGATTTCAGGCAGTTATGAATGATGGTTGTTCTATAATTTAGTTTTCAAACTGAGAGTCTGTATCTAATTCTTCCTCCACAGTTTAGGATATCATTCTCAAATAAATGTTGTATTGTTTTTATAAACTTGCAACTTAGAGAATGCTCTCAAGTAGTGTTATGGCTATTTGAACCAAGGAGACACAGTGGACAATTGTAATCAAGAGCATTACGATGGGAACAGTAGAACAGGAAGCAGCGACACTCATAGAAAGTTGCCCGAACCAATCCATTCCTAGTTGTGTATGTTGCATGCAACATCTTCACATCCCATGAATCATCAATGCCTTTTCTATCACCCAATCTTTCCCACAAGTTTCAAATTTGAAGGAAAATAGTTGTTCCTGGCTATTACTGGGATTATAACCTAAGAACTCCACTTTCATTAGCTATTAATTTGTGTGTTGCTTCAAGGTGGTCTGAAGCTATCCACTGGGTGTGCTGGCTCTGGGCCTCCCAGGAGGTGCAGGCCAAGCAAGGTGCATACTCATTATACAGTTTTGCAAGTCAATTATTTTTATGTCTGTACATCTGCAGCATGGCCTGCTTTACTGTGGAAAAAATAGTGTGGATTAAGAAAGGCCCTGAAATATACCTCTGATCTATGGCATATGTAACATTTCATCAGTAAAATTTATTCCTTCATGTTACTATGGCCTCTTTTAAAATGCATACATTTCTTTGAAGATAAGTAAGTTGTCATTACCATCTTTGTGTATATCACTTCAAAAAATGTTTCTGGAGGAACGCTGAGAAAAGAAATAGAGGAAATGGAAATTGAGGAACACCCAAGATAAATATTGAACACCAAGATAAACATCGTCTACTAACAATTTGATCTAGCTTGACTTGTGTAAAAAGAATGCAAGTTGTTACTCACATTTTATTAATACTTAAAATTATATACAGTAGTCCCCCTTATCTGAAGTTTCACTTTCCACGGGTTTTATTACCTCAGTCTATGGCAGTCTGAACATATTAAATGGAAAATTCCAGAAATAAGCAATTCATAAGTTTTATATTGCATGACATTCTCAGCACTGTGATGAAATCTCATGCTGTCCTGCTCTGTCCACCCGTGGTGTGAATCATCTCTTTTTCCAGAGCCTCCGTGCTATGTAATGCTACCTGCCTGTTAGTCATTTAGAAGCTGTCTTAGTGTCATATCGATCATTGTGGTATTGCAGTGCTTGTATTCAAGCAACCCTTATTGTGCTTAATAATGGCCCCAAATTGCAAGAGTAGTTTAAAGTTTATCATGGGTAGGTATATACAGGATAAAACATAGTATATGGTTTAGTACTATCTATGGTTTCAGGTATCCACTGGGGGTCTTGGAATGTATCTGCGGCAGACAAGGAAGGACTACTGTAAACATACCTGTCGGCAAACCAAACCGAAAGGTTAGTGTGTGAGCACTTCTTGGTGAGAAGGCAAAATATTTTTAAATGCCTGTAAGTAAATTCTCACTTTCCTTCCTTATTTTATGGAATTTTTAAGTCTTATATTCCTTACTAAGTCCAGTTTTCTTGTTTTTTTCTAGAGCATACCTCTGCTCTATATAAGCCGAGCCTTGTTTTTTTAATATTCTGTGAAGCAGTACTGGCCATGCCAGCCGGTTAAAGGGTAACTAAAAAGAGCACCACCTTGGGATTTTGCAATATCAATAGCACTTAAGTTATGTGCAGTGTGATGTTAGGATTAGACGTAAGCTTTCCAGCACTGGGCTGGCATGGATAGTTGCTGCTCAGGGTCAGATTATCCAGTCACTTTGTTTTTAGAAATGGATTTATAAAAATAAGTTAACAGGGAAACATGGACATTCCTTATAATCTAAGCCCAGTAAGAATTAATGTAAAAAAGTACATTTTGTACACCGGCTGGTGTGACTTGGTTGGTTGGAGCATCCTCCTGTGGACCGAAAGGTCATGGGTTCAATTCCCAGTTTGATTTGCAGTCAGGGTGTGTACAGGAGGCAGTGTTTCTGCCTCACATCGATGTTTTTTTCTCTCTTTCTTTCCCTCTCTCTACCTTCCTCTCTCTCTGAAAGCAATGAAAAAAGTACATTTTGTGAATTAGAAATGCTGTACTTAATCATCCATACATTATGTGTAAATTTACCATCACTACCAAAGCCGCAGAAAACATATTTCTCCTTCTCAAAAGTACTCTTAATCCCTTGGTTTATACAACTGGGGTTATGCTGCCAAGGCAGTCATTTCAATTTCCTGTCCCATAAACAGAAGCACTTAGGCACAAATACTTGGAATAAGAAGATATCTTGAAATGAATTTAATTAATAGTCATGGCTTTGGAGATGATTAGTTAATGGAAATCATGCCCATACTGAATATTGTTTTCTGATAACTCATGTATTCAGTGATCGTTCACCTGAGAACATTTCCAGAAATCAATACTTTTTTTCTTCTTGTCTTTTAGTCATTTCACATTTTAGCATTAAAAAACATGGCAAAGAGAAATGATAATAGCCAAAGAGTGGAAACAACCCAAATGTCCATTAACTCCTGGAACAGATAAATAAAATGTGATATTGCCACACGATGGAATGCCACTTTGCAGTAAAAAGAAATGAAGTGCTGATACATGCTAACACATGGGTCAGCCTTGAGAGCACTGTGCTAAGTGAAAAAAGCCGGCCACACGCAACTATGTATTGTATGCTTTCATTTATGTATAATGTCAGAATAGGCAAACCCACAGAGACGAAGGCAGGTTAGTGTTTATCTGAGGCTGAACGGTGGGAAGCAGGTTGGGCTGAAGGAGACAGCCTTTCTTTTTGGGGCAATGAAAATGTGCTAACTGACTCTAGTGACAGCTGCACAGCTCTGTGAATACACTCAAAGTCATGGAATTGTACACATTACATGGTTGACTTGTCTGTATTACATCTCAACCCATTAAAAATACAAAAGCAAAATAAAATTTTCATATTGGTGAAATTTTTGCAATAATAGGCCTTGTAAGAAAACAAATGTGGCGTTTTGATATAGAATGTTAATGGAAAATCAATGATAAAATAGAAATTGTTACAAGTTTTAAAAATGTTTTATCTGGCAAAATGTTTTCACTACTGAGATGGTTGGTTTAGTGTTTCCCTTGGGGAAGCTCAGTCTTTTCCTCTTAAGGCCTTCAATTGACTGGATAAGGCTCACCCACATTATTAAGGTTAATCTGCTTTACTCAAAGTCTACTGATTTAAAATTTAATCTCATCTAAAACACCTGCAAAACGACTTCTAGACTGGTGTTTGACCAAACATCTGACTACCATGGCTTAGCCAAGGTGACACATAAAATTAACCATTATAGACACTTATGTGAGAGAGTAACTAATTTTAATTTTTTCATTTCATTTTGGGTATAAACAGAATAGGCCAACTCTTGAGGAGAAAGAATCTAGTAATCAAACAATCACTGTGTTTGCTATTTTGGAACTTAATTTCTTTGCAGAATGTAAATTAATACATGCTTATTACTATAAGCTTGAAAAAACGCCAGAAAATAGAATAAATAAAACAAAACCACTGTCTTCATCATTTTGAGGGTTTTTTCAAATAGACTTTGTCTAGAATGGTTTCATGAATTGGATAATTAAAGTTTTTATGTAAGAAATACTTAAAAATCAAATTTACAAAGTGTTTTAAGAAAGCTTATTTTACTATGATGCAAGTAAGTATGTCTTCTGCAGTCCATATTGCCACTTTTTATCCAATCCAGGAAGTCAAGGGAAACAAAACAACAATGCTCATGAGGTGCTTCTTATGACATCGTGGTCCTTACATTTGCAACTGCTGGTCTTGCACTTAACATAAATAATAACAATGTTTCGCATTCCTTCCCCAAAGTTTTGTAACCTACTCCATTACACACAACTATTTTCTCCATAAACTTAAACCATTTGGCAGTGAATTTTTGCAATGAAAACATTTTAATCTTAATTATGACTCAAACCACAGCTTACATTTAATCTGGGAACCAAATGTGTGCAAGATCAACAGTTATTAACTGCGAGTATACTAAGTTACAGAGAGTTAGTTAGTCTACTCTACAAGGTTACTGGCATTGGAGTAGTGGAAGGGGAGAGAAGAAAACTGAATATGAACCCATGATATGTGCTGTGTTCTAAGGCCTACCACATGATTTAACACCCAAAATAATCCTGCAAGGTTTATGCTTTCCTTGTTTTAACAGATTAGCAAATTGAACCTAGAGAGTTTAACAACATTGTCCAAGGTCACACAGCTAATAAAGGGAAATCTTTCTTCATCCCAGAGATTGTCTTTATCCACAGTAGTCTCCAATCAAAGGAAAAAAGACATTTTTCTGAGCCTGAGCCCTTGGAAGTGATGATCACTTTCCACTTTCCTAGAATCTCCCAAACATGCGTTAGCTCCCATGTTTCAGCCTACCTACAAATGCTCCTGTTTCCTAACAGGTATAGCAAAACCTGGGCTGTTGTACTTCCCTACACAACTTGAAGGTGTTCTGTCCAGGGGCCAGGCTGTCTAGATACCGAATCTGGTTTCTTTCTCAAAATTCAGTCTTAGTAAAATTCACTGGACTTTTTAGCAGTAATATCTAAATTTGGCTCTATTTCCAGTCGAAGTTTTTTCATTAGCTGTGATGAGCTGTACACAGATTCTTATAATTCCAGACAAGTCCCCATACATGACAAAGCTGGGATAAAACTTTGTGATGGACTGGATGAAGAATCCAATGAATAAAAGATGAGGCCTACATTTTTGTTTTGAGACTGAGTAAATGATGGTGTGATTTTCTGAGTCAGCGACAACTGAGAAGCAGTTTAGTGAGGAGATTGCAGAGAAATGTTCCATTTTGAACTTTAAACTGTTCCCTCATGCCCTATATGTAATCCCTCCTCACCCCTGTCATTTCTACCTCCAAACACGCCCTGATTCCAACACTTTGCAGCAGTCCATCACCACCCTCTGTATTAGTCCAGGTTTACCCAGGATAATAGAAATCATTTAAAACAGGGAGGATTTCATACAGGAAATTTGTTACACAAGTGGTGTGAAAAGTGAGAAGCCAAATGGTCTGGTGAGACAACTGAGAGGTGAACAACCTTAGGAAGCTGCTGCTGCCATGCCCAGGCTGGAAGCACAAAGGAAGAGGGGTCCTGATGAAAGCTGGTCCATGGCGATACTATACAGCAGGAGCTGAAGCCATTCCATTCCTGCCAGAGATGCTGCCGGAGGCAGAGATTGAAAGATTCAGAGACAGAGGCAGAGATGGAGAACGACAGAGAAAGAGAGAAATGACCTGGCTTCCCTTATTCTTGCTCTCCCTTCTCCAAACAATGCCAATAGCCACCCAGAAGCCAGCTGACAAGGAACCTGGAAAAGGCAGAATGCATGGATCAGCCAGCAGAGGAATGCAAGAGAGAGGAGAGGGTCTGAGAGCAAATAGGCCGAGCTGGCACATTCCCTAGTTCAAGGCACTGTGATCTCTTGACTGAGCTGTTATAATAGCCTTCTCAATCTTCCCCCTGCTTCCACTGTAATGTCTCTCGCTGTTAGGATAAGAGTAGGCTACTGTAACAACGAGGGCCAACAATACTGTGGCTTACTGTGTAAAGAAAAACCTTTTCTTTCCCTCTCACAGGTTGATGGGGAGCTCTGCTATTACAGTGATACAGAGGCCAGGGTCACTTCTAAGTCATTGCTTCTCCATTTCCTTGAGTATTGTCATCATTTGTAGAGTGAGCTGTTAGGGGTCTTTGCTATATCTGGGTTCCGGCTTTCGGGAGGGAAAAGAGTAGATATGCAGGGCAAGGATATCTTTTTTACCTAGTGATTAAAAATTTTCACATACCACTTTATGCACATTCCATTGGTATATATTAAGCATCTACCCACGCACAGATGCAAGGAAGGCTAAGGAATGTAATCTTTAGCTGAGCAGCTAACTACACGCAAGAAGAGAGATTGAATTTGGAGGATCCAACCTTTCTACAATCTACACTCCAGTCAGCAGCCAGGATATTCTGTTTAAATCATGTCTCTCCTTTGCTCATAACACTTCAAAGGTTTTCTATTGCTATTACACTTAAACCCAAATTCCTTGTCATGGAATACAAAACTCTTCAAGTTCTGACACCTGGCTATCTCTCTGACCTCATCCCTATCACCAGTAGTGGGATTCTTGATTTGTTGCATTGCCAGTCTCTGGGGGGTAAACACTCCTACCATGACTAATATCAATCTAATAATGGAAAAGTCACTGAATACAACATTGGGAAGAGATGCACAATTTCGTATAAGCTGACTTCGGGACACTATTGCCTACCATTCTCTCAATTACTTCAATTTCTCCAGCCACATTAGTTTCTTTGTTGTTCTTTTACCGCAGTGGTTCTCAAAGTTCAAAGTGTGCTCACCAGACCAGCATCATCACTATCACATGGGGACTTGCTAGAAATGCAATTCTTGGGCCCCATCCCAGGCGTCCTGAATTAGACACTCTGTATAAGGAGCCAGCAATCTGAACAAGCTCTCCAATTGACTCCAGTGCATGCTCAGGTTGGAGAACCACTGTGCTAATATACTGAGCTTCCTCCCAACTCAGGGCCTTTATTTCTGCATCCTCTAGTTGTCCCAACATTCTCTTCCTCCAGATTTTTATGTTATCTAGGTCTCTGGTCAAATATCACTTCCCTGAGGAGGTCTTCCCTACGGCCAACCATACTCTCTTCCCTTTACAAGAACATAAGCTGACAGCAGGGAAGTTGTCCTGTTCACTTCTGCATCTCTAGCACCAAAAAGAGTGTCTGGCATGAGTTAAGTAAAAGGAGATATATGTCAGATGAATGAACATATCATATAATTAATGTTAAAATTAGTTTTATAGTCTAACTAGCACACTGAGAAATACAGAAGGAAAAACAAAAAAGAGAAAAGACTATTAGAGTCAGAACTTCAGAGGTCAGCTACCAGCTTTCTCTCAACCCTGGAACTTGAAATTCAACACACATACATACCATGGTTTCAGAGTAAGTTATCTAAAAATATTTTAAGAGTAAAATATCACCCTGTATTTCTATTTATTAGTTGCTTCTGGTCCTTTCTTTTGGGGTGGGGAAGGGGAACAGCCTTACTGAGCTATAACTCACATACCACACAATTCATCCACTTAGAAAGTATACAATTCAGTTGCCTTTAGTATTTTTACAAAATTATGCATCCAGCAATGTGATCAATTTTTTAATATTCTCATCACCTTCAAAGGAAGCTCTATGTCCCTTAGCAGTAACCCCCTCTCCCATTTTTTCTCAACCATCCCAGCTCTCAACAACCACTCTACTTTCTGTTTCTATGAGTTTGCCTATTTTAGACTTTCCATATAAATGGAGTAATGAAATAAGTGTTCTTTTGTGACTGGCTTCTTTCGCACAGCATGTTTTCAAGGTTTATCCAATGCTTAAGCATGGATCACTACTTCATTTCTTTTTATTGCCAAATAATATTCCATGTACGGATAAACCACAATTTATATGTCCATTCTATCGGTTGATGGGCATTGGGTTGTCCCTAGTCAATGATGTTGCTGTGAACATTCATGCACATGTGTTTGTGTGGTCCTGTTTTCACTTTTTTCTTGGGTATATATTCAGTAGTGGAATCAACGGGCCTTATAGTCGTATGGTAACTCTATGTTTAAACTTCTGAAGAATGATCAGATTGTTTTCTTTTAAAAAAACTACACCATTTTTCATTCCTACCAACAGTGTGTAAGGGGTCCAGTGTAACTATACCCTTGCCAACACTTGCTATTATCTGTATTTGTATAGGTTTTTGAGTTTTTATTTGAATTTTTTTATTGTGGTAAAATTGGTATTATATATAAATATATATATATATATAATACCAATATATATATTAAGTTTACAATGCTATTATTTGACATTTGTATAACTACATACTAATCACCATTATAAGTCTAGTGACCATCCATCCCATACAATTGATCCCTTTCATCCATTTTGCCATTTTCCCCTCTAGTAACTGCCAATCTGTTGTCTGTATCTGTGTTTGTTTTTTGCTTCGTTTGTTCATTTTTTTGTTTTTGTTTTTAGATTCCACGTTTATGTGATATCATATTTATTCTAACTTATTTCACTTAGCATAATACCCTCAAGGTCAATCCCTAGTTTTGTAAATGAGAAGATTTCCTTCTTTCTAATGGCTGATTAAATTCCATTGTACATATACAGGGTAGAACAAAAGTAGATTTACAGTTGTGAGTACACAAAACACAGTTTATTCTTGCATTATTATTTATTAATTGTTGTATTCTTTTCCATACAGACAACTGTAAACCTATTTTTGTCTCACCCTGTATATATCACATCTTTTTAATCCATTCATCCATTAATGGACACTTAAGTTGTCTGTATTTTGGCTATAAATACAGGTGTGCATATAGCTTTACTTTTTATTGATTTTAGGGAGAAAGAAAGAAAGAAATATGAAATATCAATTTGTTGTTCCATTTACTTATGTATTCATTGGTTGATTCTTGTGTGTGCCCTAACCAGAGTTTGACCCTGCAAACTTGGCATATCAAGATGATGCTTTAACCAACTGAGCTACCCAGCAGGACCATATAGCTTTTCAAATTAATGCTTTTAAATTCTTCACAAAAATACTCAGGAGTGGGATAGCTGGGTCTTGTGGTAGTTGTATTCTTAACTTTTTGAGGAATCTCAATAACATGTTCCATAGTGGCTATACCACTTTATATTCATACGAGCAATGCACATGGATTCCCTTTTCTCCACATCCTTATCAATATTTTTTATTTCTTGTCTTTTTGATAATAGCCATTCCAATAAATGTGAGGTGATATCTCATTGTGGTTTTGATTTGCATTTCCCTGATAACTAGTGATATTGCACAACATATGCATGTTGGTCATCTGTATGTCTTTTTTGGAAAAACATCTATTCAGATCCTCTGCACATTTTTAAATTGAACTGTTTGTTTTGTTGTTGTTGACTTGTGTGAGTTTTTTATATATTTTGGATGTTAGCTCCTTTGCAAATATCTTCTCCCATTCAGTAGGTTGCCTTTTCATTTTGTTTATTGTTTCACTCACTGTGCAGAAGGTTTTTAGTTTGATGTAGTTCCATTTGTTTATTTTTGCTTTTTTCTCCCTTGACTTTGAAGTCATATCCATAAAGGCATTGCTAAGACTAACATCAAGGAGTTTACCGCCTGTTTTCTTCTGGGTGTTTTATGGTTTCAGGTCTTACATTCAAGTATTTAATACATTTTGAGTTAATTTTTGTGTATGGTGTAAGAGAGTGACCTAGTTTCATTCTTTTACACATAACAGTCCAGTTTTCCCAACACCATTTATTGAAGAAACCGTCCTTTCCCCACTTAATGTTCTTGGCTGCTTGGTAATAAATTAGTTGCCCATATATATGTGGGTTTATTTCTGGGTTCTCTATTCTAGTCCATTGGCCTGTCTCCCTGTTTTTGTGACAATATCTTACTGTTTTGATTACTATAGCTTTGGAATATAGTTTGAAATCAGGGAGTATGATACTTTCAGCTTCATTCTTCTTTCTCAAGATTGTTTTGACTACTTAGGGTCTTCAGTGGTTCCATAGAAATTTTAGAATTATTCGTTCTAGTTTTGTGGAAATACCATTGGAATTTTGATAGGAAATGCAATTGTTATCTGTATTTTTATTACAGCCATTCCAATAGTTATAACTTGTATCTCACTGTGGTTTGGATTTGCATTTCCCTGATGACTGATGACTTTGAGCACCTCTTCATGTGCTTATTGGCCATTTGTCTATCATCTTTGAAAAAAATGTCTATTCAAATCCTTTACCAACTTTTAAGTTGTGTTGCTTATCTTTTTAATATTGAGTATAATAGTTCTTTATATATTTTAGATAGTTCTTTATCAGAAATGTGATTTGCAATTTTTCCTCCTATTTTGTGCTTTCTCTTTTTACTTTCTTGATGATGTTATTTGAAGCGCAAAAGTTTTTAATATTGATGAAGCCCACTTTATTTTTTTCTTTTTCGCTTGTGTTTTTCATGTCATATCTAAGAAACCATTGCTAAATCTAAGGTCATACATATGTATTCTTATGTTTTCTGCTAATAGTTTTATAGTTTAGCTTTGAATCATTTGAGTTGGTCTTTGATCCATTTAGGTCCTTAATCTGTTTTGGGTTCAATTTTGTATGTGGTATAAGGTAGGGGTCTAACTTCATTCTTTCACATGTAGATGTCTAGTTATTCCAACATCAGCACCATTTTTTTGAAAAGACTGTCCCTTCCCCATGAAATTGGGGTTTTTTGTTTGTTTGTTTGTTTTGTTTTAGAAAGAAAGGGAGAGAAACATCAATGTGTGGTTGCCTCTCACGTGGCCCCCACTGGAGACCTGGCCCACAACCCAGGCATGTGCCCTGACCAGGAAATGAACCGGCAACCCTTTGGTTCATAGCCCACGCTCAATCCACTGAGCTACACCAGCCAGGGCTCCATGAAATTGTTTTGACACACTTGTTGCAAAATGATTATAAGTATAAGTTAAGGATTTATTTCTGGACTCTCAACTTCATTACATTGATCTACATGTCTGCCCTCTGCCAGTTCTTCTGTTTCTCTTAATCAATGTCTATTTGGTCATATATTGGGATCCATTCAGTACACAAACATATACTTTATCCCAAAGCAATTTTATCTACATGTTTTTCATTCTAAAGCTAACAAAACATAGTCAGTTCCACCATTGTAGGGGAGAGGAGGGCTTTAGATTATAAAAAGCAATGTCTAACTTCAAATGAGTAGAAATGTCTAAATACCAAAAGAAGGAATTAAATGGTTTCATACAGAAGAACAATAATATTAAAATTATGATTGCTTCATCTGGGTATTAAATGTGTAGCTATCTTTTTCTTAGAGGAAAGAGAGACAGAAACAGAGAGTGAGGAAGCTATATGCAGAATGTAACCAAAATATTTGTGGGTTTTTTTTTTAAGATTGTATTTATTTATTTTTAGAGAGAGGGGAAGGGAGGGAGAAAGAGAGGGAGAGAAACAGCAATGTATGGTTGCCTCTTACATGGCCCTCACTGGGGACCTGGCCTGCAACCCAAGCATGTGCCCTGATGGGGAATCGAACCGGGACCCTTTGGTTCCCAGCCCGCGCTCAATCTACTGAGCTACACCAGCCAGGGCAGAATGTAACTAATATATTTGGAGACACCTATATTCTTGGCATTGTTAGTAAAAGGTTTTAATATTTTGATGAGAATTTAGCTGATTAGTTCTCCCAACTTTCTGACAAAATAAACTATTCTTCTTGGGAAATTGTGATGCCACATTTTGCAAACATGCTTCCACACTCCCACCCAATTATTCTCATGTCTGAGGTCCTAGAGTTGCCCCCACATAAATAATTTATGTTGATGAAAACAATCGCCTTTTCTTTTGTCAAAAAAAAAGAAAATTATTTAATTCTATCCATTGTGAAAATGGAAATAGTCAAGAAGTCTCATCGGCCCTGGCTGGTGTAGCTCGGTGGATTGAGCGCGGACTGTGAACGAAAGGGTCGCGGTTTGATTCCCAGTCAGGGCACATGCCTGGGTTGCAGGTCGGCCCAGCCGGGGCCATGTGAGAGGCAACCACACATTTATGTTTGTCTCATCAGATGCAGTAGGCTTGTAGATGTACTATTACTATCCTAAAGTAATTTTATCTCAACAAAATCAAACACGTAAGACATGCTATGGTCAATGTTTTCTTTCTGAACAGAAAGAACTTTAAGTGGTAGTACTCTAGAATCCATTTGCAGGACATTATTTTTCAAGAATTTTAATATTACATAGAAGACTTTTTTCCCCAAGTACATTTTCAGTTTTCAAAAGCATGTATTAATTATAGAAAATAGAATTCATGGTTTTTTAAATTCATTTACACTTAACTCATTAAAAAATTCCTGTTAAACCACTTGGTATTCAAGGACTTTTCAGCTTTCTGAATAAGTTTCCAAAAACTTTCTTAAAGATATGAAATGGTGTTAAATAAATATGTACATGAGTTTCCAAACCATGTTCATAATCTTTCTTGAGAATGTTGTGCCTTTAATTAGTAAAGTGTGCTTTTCTACTATCCATAAAGAGATTAACATGAGGAAATTTATCATTGCTCAATGCAAACCCCCCTAAATTTACAACTAAAAAGTTTTAAATATCATTAGACAATTCAAACTGATTTAAATATATATATATATATATATAATATATACTCTACAAATGTCAGAAAAATATCAGAAATTAAAAAGGAAGAAAGTGAATGGATAATTACTAAGCACTTCTTGGGTGTTATGTACTGGGCTTATCACTTCATATACAAAGAATTAGGAGATGAATATTTTCATCGCATTTTCAAAGATGAGAAAACTGTGGTTCAGACAAGCTAAATAATCTTCCTAGAACCACAAAGCAAGAAAAACAAAGCCAGGATTCAAACAAAGGTCTAGTGATTCCTAAGTCCATGTTACTTGTGCTATTCATGAATCCCACTGGATCTGAGGTTAAGAGATCTGGTTTCAAATTACTGTACTTTTACTATACAGTGGTACTATGAACATCAATAGACCTTAACTTCACTAACTATAGAATGAGGTTGATAATACCCACCCCATACAGCTACTTTTCAAGGAAATAAGAAAATACACATATAAACATACCTGAGCTGAGTTGAGTTACCTCTCTTCTTTTTAGCCTTGCTCTCACTTCAATAAATTTCTCACACAGCACAGGTGAACACTAAGTTTCATATTTCATGTCTATTACATCTTCCAAAATTTTCAATCATTCCCCAATACCTTATGCTACAATTAAAAGTTCATACTGATTTTGTTCTAAGTCAACATATCCAACTCTATTACCTTTTTTTTTTTTTACGATTCTTTAAATTTATTTTTAGAGAGTGGGGAAGGGAGGGAGAAAGAGAGAGAAACAGCAATGTATGGTTGCCTCTCACATGGCCCTCACTGGGGACCTGGCCTGCAACCCAGGCATGTGCCCTGACTGGGAATCGAACTGGGACCCTTCGGTTCCCAGCCCGCACTCAATCCACTGAGCTACACCAGCCAGGGCCAACTCTATTACCTTATATTCCCTCAATAAAACATTAACTTCAGTCAGATTAATTTACTGCTACACTCATGAACCAACATGTACACTACACTTTTAAAATTTTTCAGTAAAATACGCATAATATAAAATGTACTATTTTGACTATTTTTAAAGTTTACAGTGGCATTAAGCAATTCACATTGCTGTGTAGCCATCACCACTATCCCACACTATACTTTTCCAAGAACTGTATCACTATACCCCACATTGCAAGTTTCTTCCCACTTCTACTTATCCAGCTCTTAGTCTTCTAAGATTGGATTCAAACCCCATCATCTGTGAAATCTTCCCTTACTATGTTTACCTGTCTTGTATCATATGCTGAAAGGCAGTTTAGCATAGTGGTTAAGGGTACAGATTCTGGATCAGATTGAGTTCAAATTCTAGTTGTGTTACTCCCTACCTATATGACCCTGGACAAGTAAACCAAATTCTTAGCATCCATGTATTTATCCAAATGATTTAAAAACTTGTCCACACAAATGCCTGGACATGAATATTTACAGCAGCTTTAATCATAGTTGCCCAAAACTAGGAGCAACCAAATGAATGGTGAATAAATAAATAAATAAATAAATAAATAAATAAATTATTGTACATTCATAAAATATTTTTCAATGAAAGATAATGGCCTATCAAGCCATGACATGGAAGAACCTTAAGTGAATATTACTGAGGTAAACAAACCAGTCTGAAGAGACTACACACTCTATGAGTCCTACTATATGATATTCCAGAAAAAGGAAAATGATAGAGACAGTAAAAAGATCTGTGGTTTCCAAGGGTTTGAGATGGGAAGGGGAAGGACTCAATAGGTGCAGCACAGGGAATTTTTAGGGCAGTGAAACTGTTCTGTGTGATACCATAATAATGGATACATAACATTATGCATTTGTCAAAAATCCTAAAACTGTACAACACAGAATGAACCCAAATGTAAACTGAAGACAATGCCACAAATGTATCACAGTAAATGCAAGATGTTAATAATACGGTAAACTGGGGTTAGGTGAGGGAGAGAAGGGGTATATAGGAACTCTGTGCTTCCTGCCCAGTTTTTCTGAAAAGCTAAGACTGTTTTAAAAAATAAAATCTATTAATTAAAAAAAACTAACCAAAAAAATTAGAAACCAATGATATCTGGGTAATCGTCAAATACTTGGAAATTAAATACAACACTTTTAAATAACCTTTGTGTCAAAGAAGAAATTAAGAGGGATTTGATCTGAGGGAGAGTGTTTTGAACTGAATGAAAATGAAAACACAGCAAATCAAAGTTATTAGATGCAGCTAACTCTATATGTAGAAATTTATAGCACAAAATGCCTATGTTAGAAAATAAGGAAGGTCTCAATTCAGTGACCTCAGCTTTTACCATAAGAAATTGGAAAAAGAGAAAGACAAACCCAAAATGAGCAGAAGAAAGGAAATAATGCAGAAATAATAGCAGAAATCAGTGAAATAGAAAATGAGAAAACAATAGTAGAAATCTATGAAAAGTATTTTAGGGGGATTAAAAAAAGAATTAATAAACCTCTAGCCAGACTAATTAGAAAAAGAAAAAATAGAGAAGACACAAATTAACAATATCTGGAATGAGAGAAGAGACATCAGTACAGACTCTTAAGATAGTAAAAGCATAAAAAGAATATTATGAACAACTTTGTTCCAATAAAGTCTGACAACTTAGATGAAATATATTCCTTGAAAGACTGAGACTGCCAAAGCTCATCCTAGAAGAAATAGGTAACGTAAATATTTGTACATCTATTAAAGATATTGAATTTATAATTAAAAGCTATCCCACAAAGGAAAATCCAGGCCCAGAAGCCTTCCCTGGTGAGTTCTACAAAACATTTAAGAAAGAAAATCAATAACAATTTTACAAAAACTCTTCCAAAAAATTGAAGAGAAGGAAATACTTCCCAATTCTAGCATTAGTCTGTCACAAAACCCAGACACAGATATTAGAAGAAAAAACTTCTCATCCTTTTAAAGTTATGTTTTCTATTTCTATGCTCAGTCCTTCTACAAAAAAACCACCTGAAGAACCTTAGGAAAATTGTTTTTTCTTTAAAAGTATTGTAGAGCTGTAACGTAGTAAGGAAATTATGAGCCAACCTCTAAGAAAACACTAGAATTTGGAGAGATAAGCAGAACACTGATGCACAGACACTACTTTTACTCTGAGGGAGCCTGTTGATCTTGGCACAATTGGGCTTTGGTTTTTAGCAGTCTCAACCACGAAGGAATCAAGCTGATACCCAGGGCCTACTCAAGGTGAAAACTTAACAGATGACCCATTCTCCACTGAAGTAAAAAGAAACCTGAAATATGCCTACCCTCTCATAACCAGGGGAAAAAGAGAATGTTGCTTTGGTACTAAGAAAAGAGAGGAGAAATGCTCCTCCCTGACAGGTTGTGACTGTGGGCTTGCCCTCCCCAAGAATTGCAGACCTGGATTGGGATGTTCCAGGGAATGGGAAGTCATGAATGTGGATAATTTGGTCCTAAACTGGTGGATGAAAATCCTCTCTGAAAGAAGGATCCATCCTAGACCTCAAAGAATCCTTTTACATAATATTTTAGTGACAGTAAATAGTACACAGTAAAACATGTACATGTGCACACACACAGAAAAGATCCCATGAGAAAACTACAGACATAAAAGACATAACAAACATTCAAATGATCAGATAGAGATTATTTTTAAAACCTGGCTTACTATATTTAGATAAATTTAAAAAACGAATTTAAAACATCAGAATACTCCAAAAAGGGAGTAATCAGATTTGAAAAAGAGCTTATGATATTGTAGAGAAATTAATACAATATATAAATATTAAGGATATATGGGTAAACATAACAGCAAACTAGAAGATATTTTAGAAGAAAATATGCAGAATGCAGCACAGATAGACAAAAAAATATGAAATATATAGAAGAAAAGTTAGTAAACTTGGAGGAGACCAGGAGACCTAATATTCATTTAGTCAGAGTTCCAAAAGGAGATGAAAAAGAGAATGGAGCAGAGGCAATACTAGAAGAAATAATGACCAATGATGGTCCAGAACTGATGAAGAGCCTCATTTTAAATGACTTGGCTATCTCACTATAGCTCTCAAATATTTGTAACATGGGCTATTCCATTTTTTAAATACTACTTCCTTTGTGCTATGACAATGAGAAGCTTCACTTATGTGTTCCTTACCAGATATGTCATTTAAAATGCTACTTTCATATTTGATAAACTGCAACTCTAGTCATTTTGGACTAATATTTAAAAAGCATACACGTTTCAGGTGGGCTATTCCATAGTGAACAATTAACAGTACTTACATACTGATGATCTGTGGATATGTTAGTGTAAAAAAATTTAATGGCAAAGTGTGGTGGTGATATGTAACATTTTCCAGACCAAAATTATGGCAGCCATACTTTATGGTGTAGAACTCTACAACATTGGTTACCCATTTGTTTGTGGTTTAGAGTGAACACAAATTTCTGAAGACAACCTTATGTTTATTCATAGTATTTTATTTCTTTGACACAACTCCAAGTACCAGGTGGAGTGACTTTCTATACAGGCAGCTTTTTGCATGTTTTAATATTCACTAGAAAATGTTGATGTTAACCCCAGTTCTGTTAATTATTAAAACATAAGGCTCTGTACTTTATTAGTGACAATGAATAGTTGTATTCCAGGTATTTCTCAGGGGGATTAATCTCAAATTCAGAGCTATTTACTATTTTTTTTTAAACCTCAGATGAAAGAAACACTAAGGAGGACTACTTAAGACATTTGTAATTGATCCATTTCTCTGGATACACTGAAATCCACTCCCAAATTAAGGCATACCATACACAGAATCTTGCCTGTGATGACCCAACAGAGAATTTATATTCTGGTTTTAATTCAAACATAGATTTGCTTTCCTAAGAAACTGATTTGCTTTCTGCATTAGGACATAAAAATTTTCTAACCTTCCTCCCCTTTTGACTTATGTTCTTATTTTTAACTTATTTGATTTTGCCATATTGTTTGTATCTTTGCATACTTTCTTTTTGGAAACAAACCATTGCATAGATACGTTTGGAAACACAATTATCTAAACGCACACCCAATGTCAGACCACCTAAATATATAAAGCAAATACTAACAGAACCAAAAGGAGAAATAAACAGAAATACAAGAGTAATTAGGGCTTTAACATTACACTATCAACAATAGATAGATTAGGCAGAATTAATAAGAAAATGTTGTACTGAATAACAGTATAGATAAAATGGACCTAACAGAAATATATAAAATATTTCATCCAATAGCAGCAGAACACACATTCTTCTCAAGTGCACAGAGATCATTCTCCAGGGCATATCATGTGTTATGCCACAAAATAAGACAGCACATTTAGGAAGACTGAAATCATACCAAGTATCTTTTCTGATTACAATGGTATAAACAAGAAATTAATAACAGGAGGAAAACTAGAAAATTCATAAATACATGGAAATTAAACAACACACTCCTGAGCAAACAATGGACCAAAGAAAAAATAAAAGAAAAATAAAAATATCTTGAGACAAATGTAAAAGGAAACACATATAAGAACTTATGGGATGCAACAAAAGCAGTTCTAAGAGGGAAGAAGTTTATAGTGAAAAATGTTACATGAAATAAACCAGTTGGAGAAAGACAAATACCATCTGTTCTCACTTACATGTGGAATCTAATGAACAAAATAATCTGACAAACAAAATAGAAACAGAGGCATGGATACATGGAAAGGGCTGAGCTATCAAAAGGGAGGGGAGTTGGGGGGATTGGATGAAAGAAAGTAAAGGGATTAAGAAAACACACACACACACACTCATACAACATGGAGACCCAGACAACATTGTAGTGATTGCCAGATGGAAAGGGAGCTAGAGGGCAGGTGGAGGTGGGAAAAGAGGGACAGGAAATAGGGATGGCAAGAGACTTTGCTTGAGGTGATAGGTACATGATGAGTATGCAGATGATGTTTTATTGAGTTGTACACGTGAAACCTACACCCCAATAAGTTCAATTTAAAAAAAGAAAAAAGAAAGATCTCAAATAAACACTAACTTTACACCTCAGGAAGTAGAAAAAGAGCAAACTAATTTTAAAGTTAGCAGAAGACAGGAAATAATAAAGATTAGAACAAAAATAAATGAAATACAAAACAGGAAAACAATAAAAAAGAAGTAAAATAAGAATTGGTTCTTATAAGAATTGAGCCCTGACTGGTATGGCTCAGTTCGTTGGGCATCATCCTGTAAAGCAAAAGGCCACTGGTTCGATTCTTGGTTAGGGCACATGCCTGGGTTGTGGGCTTGGTCCTAGTTGGGGTGTGGACGAGAGACAACTGATTGATGTTTCTCTCTCACATGGATGCTTCTCTCCCTTTCTTTCTCTCTCCCTTCCCCTCTTTCTAAAAATAAATAAATAAAATCTTTTAAAAAAAGAATTGGTTCTTTGAAAATATTAACAAAACTGACAATCCTTTAGCTAGACCAACAAAGAAAAAAGAAAAGAATCTAATATAAAGTTATAAATAAAAAGGGATATTATAACTGATACAATATAAATGATCTTAAGAGACTACTATGAACAATTAATAATATGCCAATAAATTAGACAACCTAGAAGTAATGGATAAATTCCTGGAAACATACAACCAAGACTGAATCATGGAGAAATAGAAAAGTCTGAACTGACCTATAAACAACCTTCGAACAGAGAAAACCCCAGTACCAGATTGTTTTACTGATGAATTTTACTAAACATTTAAATAAAAATAAAACTAATTCTCAAACTCTTCTGAAAAGCAAAGTGGTGGGAACACTCTCAGACTCATTTCATGAGGCTGGCATTAACCTGATACTAAAGCCGGATAAAGAAACTACAAGAAGACTACGAGACAATATCCCTGATTAATATAAATGCCAAAGTTCTCAACAAAATCCTAGAAAACTGAATTCAATAGCATATTAAAAAGATCATGTACCATGACCAACGAGAATTCATCTCTCGGATGGCAAGATGATTCAACATACACAAGTCAATAAATGTGATATACCACATTAAGAGAATGAAGAATACAAATAATATAATCATCTCAATAAAGGCCAAAAGAGCATTTGACAAAATTCAACATCCATTCATATTAAAATCTCTCAAAAAATTGGGTATAGAAGGAGCATAACTCAACATAATAAATGCCATATATGACAAGACCAAAGCTCACGTTATACTCAATGGTAAAAAAATGAAACCTTTTTTCCTAAGGTCAGAAGCAAGATAAGGGTGCTCACCCTCACCACTCCTAATCAACATAGTACTAATAGTCCTAGCCAGAGCAGTAAGGGAAGGAAAATAAATAAAAGGCATCCTAATTGGAAAGAAAGAAATAAAATGATCTGTTTGCGTATGACATGATTTTAAACAGAGAAAATCTTAAAGACTCCACAAAAAAAACTTTTAGATGAACTCAATGAATTCAGTAAAGTTGTAAGATAAAACTTTAGTTATATCTAAACATTAACAATGAAGAACCTGAAAAAAAAATCATGTTTACGGTGGTATCAAAACCAATAAAATACTTCAGAATAAATTTAACCAAGGAGGTGAAATGTCTGTATACTGAAAACTGATGAAAGAAATTGCAGAAAACACAAATAAATGGAATGATATCCTGTGTTCATGTATTTGAAGAATTAACATTGTTAATGTCCGTGCTACCCAAAGCCATCTATAGATTCAGTGCAATCCTGTTTAGATTCCAATGGCATTTTTCACAGAAAAAAAAAAATCTCCTAAAATTAATTTGGAACCACAAAAGACCCTGAATAGCAAAAGCAATTTGAGGAAGAACAAAGGTGGAGGCATCATGTTTCCTAATTCAAACAACGTTATCAAACTATAGTAATCTAAATAGTATGACACTTTCATAAAAATAGAGACTTAGACCAATGGAACAGAATTGAGAGCCCAGAAATAAACCCATGCATGTACGGTCAACTAATAGTTGATAAGGGAGGTCAACTAATAGGTGATGAGGGAGCCAAGAATACTTAATGAAGCAAAGATAGTCACTTTAATAAATGGTGCTGGGATGATAACTTCCAGCCAAGATGGAGGCATAGGTAGACACACTGTGCCTCCTCGCACAACCAAAAGAGGAAAAACAACAATTTAAAAAACAAAAACAGCCAGATCTGACAGAAAAGTGAACTGAGTGGAAGTCCGACAACCAAGGAGATAAAGAAGACACATTCATCCAGTCCAGTAAGCGGGGAGGAGCCAAGTGGAGAGCGGTCGGCAAAACAGCGGTTTGTAGAGCAGTACCGGCAACGCTCCAGCTGCCCGGAGAGGCCCGTGCCTGGCCAAAACGCGGCAGGCGCACTGGGCAAAACCTGCAGCCGGCCCACCCGGACCCAGCGGGGCTGAGACTGGTGGACCGAGGGTCCCTCATTCACATGCAGATAAACCAGGAGGAAAAGCTGGGGAGCGGAATAAACCAAGCAACCCACTATCACAGGGAAATAAAGCCTCAAACCACTGAGTGAAAACACCTGTAGGGGTTTAGACGGTAGCAGGAGGAACTCCCAGCCTCACAGAAGAGTTCGTTTGAGAGACCCATAGGGAATTGGAACTGTGCAGGCCCATCCACTCACCCTGGAGCCAGCAAAGAAGGGCCCAACTTGCTTGTGCGTAGCTGGGGAAGTGCGGAGAACAGAGCAAGCGCCATTGTTCTCTCAGGCCCCGCCCCCACAGACAACGTCAAAACACAACGAGGTGGGTTACCCCGCCCTGGTGAACACCTAAGGCTCCGCCCCTTAAAGTAACAGGCGCACCGAGAAAAAAAAAAATGGCCCAAATGAAAGAACACATCAAAGCTCCAGAAAAAATACAACTAAGTGACGAAGAGATAGCCAACCTATCAGATGCACAGTTCAAAACACTGGTAACCAGGATGCTCACAGGATTGGAAGAAAGAAGGTCACAATTAGTTGAACAAATGAAGGATAATATAAAAGAAATAAGGGGAAATCTGCAGGGAACCAATAGGGATGAGAAGGAAACTGGGACTCAAATCAATGGAGTGGACCAATAGAAAGAAAAAAACATCCAACCAGAAAAGAATGAAGAAACAAGAATTCAAAAAAATGAGGAGAGACTTAGGAACCTCCAGGACATCTTTAAATGTCCCAACATCCGAGTCATAGGGATGCCAGAAGGAGAAGAGGAAGACCAAGGGATTGAAAACCTATATGAACAAATAATGAAGGAGAACTTCTCCAAGCTGGTGAAGGAAATAGATTTTCAGGAAGCCCAAGAAGCTCAGAGAGT